>JACGCM010000879.1:0-488670 GCA_014058105.1 Kingdonia uniflora | reverse complement strand
CTTGATTGTTATAGAATTTGCCAGTGTTTGATGATATCGACCAAGATTTGTGATAACTCGATCTCGTGTCTTATCGATCCAATTGAAGTTGTACCCCAATTTGAACTCATTTTCTTCATCTGTGAGCTCGTGGTGCCTTATTAGATGGTGGAACTTTGTTAGGATCACTGCTTCAATTCCATAGGCAAGTAGAAAAGGAGAGTACTGTGTTGACTTCCGGGGCGTAATTCGATATGCCCATAAGACGTGAGGGAATTCACGTATCAAGTTGCCCTTCTTCTGTAACATAAGGCGCTTATTGAGACCATCCACGATGATTTTGTTTGTGATCTCCGCCTATCCGTTTCCCTCGGGGTAGTACTGGTTTGATGAAGAATGGATTATGTTGTGTTTGTTGAGAAATGCTACTATTTTGCTCCACGACTGAGGGCCGTTATCGTATGGATCAAATGGGGATAACTGAATCTTGTGATTGATATGCTGCCAAATGTACAAATGAAAGAAACCTCTTCTTCTCAAGTTCTACATAGAGAAACTACTTCACCCATTTAACAAGTAATTTTGTCAACAGGAGAATTTCATGTTACCAGGTGTATTTAGCAAAGCAAGTATTCTTCAGCTTGCTTTCGTATCCCTGGCCAGAACACTCCTTGGGTAATAACTCTGTTAGCAAGAGCTCGTCCTCCAGTATGGGATCCTTAGGAACCTTCATGTAGATCTCGAAGCATCTTGTCGGCAAGTTCCTTAGTGGCACTTGAGGTATGGACCAGTGACTGAAGCTTGTAGAGATTGCCGTTTGTTGGACTGTGTAGCGCTTTGAATTCTCGATGATGTGTCTGCACTACAGTTGATCATCTGTAGTGGCCCGTTGCATGAGTTATCCAGACCGAGGTAATAATGAATGGTTTGATCCAATCATCTTCGGCCATCTCCATCGCCCCCAGTGTTAATCGCATTATATTATAGTGCCTTAATACTGGGGTAGAAATAACTTTGATTTGAAGGTGTCTTGATCTGTACCCAATACTCTGGCTAGTACGCCAAGGATTTGCGTGGTGATTCTCTTTTGAGGGAGGTATTCGAGCGTAACTTTGTGAAATTTGTTTTGTTTTTCTACCACCAAAGCTGCATAATCGATCATGATGCCGTTCTTCTTGTAATGTTCTCAGTAGTGATGAACGATTAGAAGAGAGTCTGTGTAGGCCAAGATTTTAGTAATTCTAAGATCGAGAGCCATATCCAGACCATGAATGAGTGCCTCGTACTCTATAACATTGTTCGAGGCTTCGAAGTCAAGACGGATGGATTTTACGATTCTGTCGTTGGAAGGTGTAATAAGAACGATCCCAATTCCTGACCCTGCGGGACCTGCTAAACCATCGGTGATGAGCCTCCACCCTTTTTGAGATATCTATGATGCTCGATCATCAAAAGATTTAGAGGGTGGAAACTCATCTGCAGCAACTTTGGCGAGATCTGGATCATGTTCTTCCCAGTCAGGATCTAAAATTGAAAAGTCTGCTAGGAAATCAGCAACAGCTTGACCCTTTTCTAAAATTCGCTGCTCAAATTTGATTTTGTGCTCCCCTAAACTGACGAACCACTGCTGTATTCGTATGGATTTCTCTTTCTTAGACAATACTTCCCGAAGTGGGTAGTTTGCCATAACTTTGACAGGATGTGCTTGAAATTAGTGTTTGAGCCTTTGTACGGTGCAAACGAGAGTTAAAAGTAATATTTCAATTTTAGAGTACCTCATTTCCGCTGAAGTAAGTGTTTTCCTGATGAAGAAGATCGGTTTCTCAATTTTTCCTTCGAGCTGAATGAGAACCGAGCTGAGAGATGCATCTATAACTGCAAGGTAGATAATCAGTTCCTCATTGCCTATCGGAGTGCTCATGATTGGAGCCCTCCATCGGTAAGTTTTGAGTTCGTGAAAAGCTGCTTCGCATTCTAGTGGCTAGTTGATATCTTTGTTCTTTGACCCTTTACATCGTTGAGTGGAACTCTGAGTAGCATAAATAACCATCTGCATCGGTCCGAGGATTTGGATACGAATTTGTTGATTACTGCAATCTTTCCTGCAAGCTTTTGTACATCCTTCTTTGTTGATGGTGAAGGAATTTCCAGAAGAGCTCAAATTTGATCTGGATCTGCTTATATCCCTTTCTTGCGGATAAGATGACCCAAGAACTTTCCCGAGTGAACATCGAACTGGCATTTTCAGGGATTAAGATTCATTCTGGAGGATTATAATATACTGAATACTATAAAGAGATGAGAGATGTGATCTTCTTTCTTTAGGCTCTTGCAAAGCATGTCGTCAATATAGACTTAGACTGTTTCTCCCAAGTATTCTTTGAACATACTTGTGACCAGCCTTTGGTAAGTGGCTTTAGCGTTTTTAAGGCCGAATGGCATGACCTTGTAACAGTAGAGACCTCTTTCTGTAATAAATGTAGTCTTTTCTCGATCTGCTTCCAAGAGTGGAATCTGATTGTACCCTGAAGCGGTGTCCATCATAGATAGGAGTTCATGACCTGCTGTAGAGTCGAGAATCTGATGAATGATCAGAAGAGGGAAACTGACTTTTGGTGTGTATTTTCTAAGATCTGTAAAATCCACACAGACCCGAATCTTCCCATTCTTCTTTGGAATAATAACGATATTAGATATCCAGTCTGGGAACTTGGCTTCTCGAATGAAATCGACCTCGATAAGTTTGTCGATCTGCTTGATCACCTCATCTCTATGTCTTGGAAATAACCTACGTTGCTTCTGCTTAAGTGTTGTGGCGCCTTTGCGGATATTTAAAATGTGGCAAGACTTCGAGGGGTCTACGCCTGGCATTTCTTGAAAGTTTCATGCGAAAACGTCTTTGCTAGATTGGAGGAAAGAAATAAGAGCTTCTTTCTCTGTTTGAATTAATTTCGTACCAATATAAGTACCTCGATTAACTCCATCGATCTGGACGTATGCCACGGGCTCGGCTGGAGAAGACTGATCATCGAGGTGATCAGCCTTCTGTGATTGCTATGCAGCAATCTGGTCGAGAACTGGTGAGACTGTATTCTCGCAAGCTCAAGAGAGATTTTGACTTCCTTTGATTTCATAAATACCGTTGTTATGTTTGAAACGGAGTGCTTGGTAGAACGTGGACGGGATGGCTACCATATTGTGCAGCCAACAACGCCCTAGTATCCCCAAATACCTTGATTTGGCATTGATGATGTAAAAAATAACGTCGATAGTGGTAGGCCCTCCTATGATCGGGAGAGTTATCTACCCAACTCGTACTTCTTTGGACCCATTAAACCTACTGATGTCTATCTCGCTTTGAACGACCTGATCTGAGAGTCCCATCTGGTTAATCATGCTCTGGAAAAGGATCTCAATCCCACTTCCTGTGTCAACCATCATGGTATGCATTACGAAGTTCCTCATTTTGAGCATAATTTCTAGTGTATCATGATGAGGATACTTCACATGTCTTGTAATGCAGTCTTCGAAGGTGATTCCCTTTCGACGACTGCTTGACTCTGGGAGGAGCTTGGCTTCCTTGTCCTGGACGGCAAGGTCACAGTACTCGCCCAACTCCCTCCGCTTGATTCTGCAGGAATTCAAAACTTGATTGATCTTGATCATATTATTATATTAGAGATGAAATAGATGCTTCTCCTCTATTTGTTCTGCTGCTTGAGTCACGTTACCTTGTTTTATATAGCTCTCATCTTTATAGTAGGGAAGATCGATGAAGTATCCGAGCATCCTCCTTTCCTTAAAAATGATATCCAGGAGCTTCTTCAAACCATAGAAATTATCGGTGCTGTGGTGCTTAATCTTGCGATATTCACAATAAGGTCGACTAGCTATTGGATCAAGAGGACGAGCTGAACAGAAACATTTATCTTTCTGGAAAACAGGATAGATCATGGAAAGCTTGGCATTCAACTTTGGTATGACTGTTCTGGATGGTTTCTGCAACCTCTGATTGTTGTCTCTTCATGGTTCTGTCTTTGCTTGTTTAGGATCTCCTTGATCGCCCGAGCTGCGGTTGTTGCTGGAATCTGTAAAAGGAACCTTGGTATTGTGGACTGCCTTTATGGGTTTATTCGGTTCGGGCATCATCCGCTCCAGATCGATGTAATTGTTGACTTTCTCGATCATATCTTCGAGAGTCTACAGCTTCCTCAGGAAGAGATACTCTTTAGCTTTGCAATTAAATTGCAGAGCATTTGTGAATGCGGACATGGCTGTCTTCTGATCTTGATTGTCGACCTTCCGAGCCAGTTCGAGAAACTTCTTGGAGAACTCCTCGAGCTTTTCCCCTTTTGCTTGTTTGAGACTTATAAGAGAATATAAGTTTTCTTCTTTGTCTTTGTTGTGGGCATAGGCCTTGATGAAGATATTCTGTAACTGCTCAAAAGTATGAATCGAACCTTCCGGTAAAGAGTAGAATCAACGGAGAGGCTCCTCCAGGAGACTGGTAGTGAAGAGCTGGCAAAGGATGTGATTTAGATTAGAATACAAACCCAATGAATCGTAGAATTGTTGAACGTGCTGGCCAGGATCGGTTCCTTTTTATTTGATGATCTTGGGTGTATGAAAACCTGCTGGGACATTCATATCAAATAATTATTTAGCAATTGGACTACCTTATAATTTATGTGAGTCATCCTTCGCGTCTAAAGTCGTTGCTTTGATGATCTCCCTGATACGCTGGTCAATGAGCTCCTGAGAAATATAATGCTGAGAGATAGAAGCTGTTGGAACTGCTGGAACTACCAGAACTACTGGAACTGTCGGAACTGTTTGAACTGCTTGACCTATGAGTCTGGAAACGTGATTACCTATTTCCTCGCTCATACGTTCAGGTATTGGAGCTCGGTAAGGAGGTCGCAGGACTTGCTCGGGTTGCTTGGAAGGCCTGCGATCTCTACTGATATCTGTTTGCGCCGCCTGTCCCAAATGAATTGAGACTATCGGTACTTGTGGATCCTCACAATGAATCATGGAAATGTCTGTACTGCGTACCACATGTGGCCCTAACTACTCATGAACAGAAACCCTTAAGGTCGCTGGTACTATCTCGCATTCTCTCAGGGCTGGTGGTGGTTGGCTGCTCTATAATGCTTTCAGTACTGCTTGAAAAGATAACATTTGAGCTTCTTATTTCTTTGTCTCCAGAACTCGAGCTTGACGCTCTCGTTCTGACATCTTCTCACGAAGCTCTCGATCTGTCAATAGCAGACGCTCGAGCTGACTCCGCTTCTCGACTTCGGCAATTAAGCTCGCCTGAAGTTCGGCAACCCGATCAGGCCCCTTTGAACTTTCAGGCTGAGCTCCCAAAGATTGACGTGTTTGATCCATAATTGAATACTGCTTGATAGATGATTATTTATCGTGGCTCTTAAGTACGTGAAAAAATCGCGCGTTCCCACAAACGACGCCAAATGTAGGGACCAGATTTCGCAAAGCTTGAAATAGCTTGAAATTGATCCTTACACCAAGAACTACTATGACAAGAATTAAATAAGGGATAACACTTGAAGCATGGGATTTAGCGTGGAAAACCTGTCAATAGGTAAAAAACCACGACCTCGAGTGCAGGATTTTGTTAAAGTAGTATTATTGCTTGAGAGAGAGAGAGAGAGTATCTGATTATAAGAGTTAACCTAAGAAAGATAGCTAGAGATCAGATAATTGTATGTATCAAATTTTCTGTTAACCGTCCCATTTCTTTAGAAGCTCTGCCCTTTTATAGACCCTGTTCTCAGCTTGATATCGTGCTTGAACACGTTCTCCTGAAAGTGGAAGTCATGGGCAGTTGAGTGTGTAACTGCTAGCACATGGGAGACAGGTGTATGTTAACTTGTTTTGTTTATATCTATTGTGGATGACCCACGTTATGCGTAAGTTCGTGGTAGAAGAGTAACTGTTGACGTTTATGTAACGTGTTTATTTATGCACGAGTCAGGTGCTGGATAAGATTGAGTCTTCCGGAGCTCGAGGTATAGATGATATCGGGTGTCCATAGCTCGAGGGATAAGTCCCTACAGGTAGCATTGTTCAGAGAATAGTGGAATGGTGTTCACCAGTTGTCTGTATCGTGACTCTCTCCCCCAGTATTGATGGTATTGACTTCCATCTGGTCGATACTTGGTCGCTCGAGTACATCGAAATGGAGGGTTCGTGATTCTGATTGGCCTAACATTGATGCTATGTAGGCGAGGGCATCTATATATTGATTTTCTACTCGAGGGTAATGAGTGTTAGTAGATTATTTAGGAAAACGGTCCATGCGCTGGTGAACGAAAAGGGCATATTCAGCCATGTGACTGTTAGCTTAATTTTTGGCTGTGTAATGTCTCTGAACAAGTATGGAATCTGTGAAAACTGAAAGTTTTGGAATATCGAGGTCGAGTGCGAGGTCGAGGCCGTGTATCAAAGCTTCATACTCAGCTTCGTTATTAGAACATTCGAAGTTTAATTTGACGGCCTTTTCTATTCGATCATTGGTAGGAGTGACCAAGACTATACCGATCCCTGAACCATTAGGTCCAACGGATCCATCTGTGAATAAATGCCATCCAGTGCTAGGGTTCCATGGATATGTTATTTCGGGTTGGTCTTCTGTCAGGTCGTCTTCATGTTCTTCCCAATCGACATCTTCGACCGGGAAATCTGCATGGAAATCTGCTACTGCTTGGCCTTTTTGGGATATCTGCTTCTCGAATGTAATATCATGTTCAACAAGATAAACAAACAACTATTATACTCGTCTAGATTTTTTTTTGCTGAGCACTTCTCGAAGGGGGTAGCTTGTTATAACCCGGATGGGGTGAGCTTGAAAATATTGTTTATGTTTGTGGGACGAGTAGACGAGGGTAAGGAGCAAACGCTCAAGTTTAGAGTATCGAGTTTCTACGGGTGTAAGAGTTTTGTTGATAAAATAGATAGGTTTTTCAATGTTTGAGTCGAGTCGAATAAGAGCTGAAATGATGGAAGAGTCTATAATGGCGAGATATAAAGATAGTATCTCACCTTTGATAGGGGTGGTGATAAAGGGTGGTCGACTCAGATATGTTTTGAGTTCGAGGAAGGCCTGTTCATATTCAGGTGTCCAGTAAATCTCAGGGTTATTTTTCTTTTTTTCTTTATGGATGCATTAGTCGCGTAATAAGGATAAGAGCCAAGCACAATAGTCTGAGGATTTGGAAATGAAATGGTTGAGGGCCACTATTTTACCAGCCACTTTTTGGGCATCTTTTTAGTTTGGGGCGAAGGCATGTCAATGAGGGTTCGAATATGGGTATAGTCGATCTCGATACCTTGTTTGCTGATAAGGTGGCCTATAAATTTACAAGACGAAACACTAAATTGGGATTTGTCGGGGATGATTTTCATGTTGTATGTTCAAAGTATCGAAAAGACTTCGGTTAGGTCCTAGAGATGGGTCTGTTTTAGGGGGCTCTTGCATAACATGTCCTCGATATAGACTTCGACCGACTTGCCAAGCAAGGGTTTGAACACTGTTGTAACAAGGCATTGGAAAGTGGCACCAGCATTTTTAGGGCCGAAGGGCAAGACATTAAAACAGTAAATGTCGTGTTTAGTGATAAAGGAAGTTTTAAGTTAATTTTCGGGGAGGGGTACCAGATTGTAACCCGAAGCCACGTCCATCATAGGCAAACGCTCATGACCAACAGTGGCATCAAGGAGTACTGAGATGAACGGGAGGGGGAAGCTTTCCTTCGGTGCGTGCTTTGTTGAGGTCTGTGATGTCGACACAAATCCTGATCTTGCCGTTCTTTTTGGGAACTGCAACAATGCTTAATATCTAATCAGTATACTTTACTTCTCTGATGAAACTAGCGGTGATAAGCTTGTCTACTTCGAGGTTTACTGCTTCTCGAAAGCGTGGTGCCAAGGTACGCTTATTCTGTTTAACTGCTATAGAACGGGGAAGGAGATCGATTCGGTGGCATGCCAAACTGGGGTCGACACCAGGCATCACCTGGAACGTCCATGCAAAGAGGTCATTGTTTGCTCGAAGGAAGTCTGAGAGCTCGAGGCATTATGCCACTTCTTTAAATGCTCCAATGAATGTACCTCGACCGCAACCGTTGAGTTCGATATAAACAGTGGGTTCGATGGGTGAGATAGTATATATCAAAGGTGTGGGGAAAGAGAGGGACAGTAATTGCTATAGGTGGCTGACGAGCCTTTGGATCTAATCGATCTCCAGATGCTCGCATGAACGGGCGAGGCGTTGAGAACCTTCTAAAATCCATGTGCCCAAGGGGGTGGTAAAACAAAGGGTTTGATTATATTTCAAAGGAATGGCCCGCATGGCATGGAGCCAGTCACGTTCGAGGATACCGAGGTATTCTGACTTCTTCTCGACGACAAGAAAACTAGTTTAGAGTGTGACTGGGCCGGTAGTAACTAGGAGGCTGATTCGACCAATACCAACTTCTGTGGCTCTATTAAAACCTTTGAGTTTGACATTGGCAGCTGTGATGAGGTCAATTTACTTCATGGAATGAACAGTTTGGAGGAAAGGACATCAACTGCACTACCTATGTCTATGAGCATAGTGTGGAGGATGATGTTTTAGATCTTAATCATGATGACTAATGGATTAAAATGGGGAAAATGGACATGGGATGTGTCACATTCAATGAAAGAAAAGCCTTCAAGTTGAGGAAGAGGCTTGATCCAGGTAGGAGAGTGGGCAGCTTCCCCTGGTAGGTAAGTTTGTAACATTCTTCGACACGCTTGCATTTACTCTTTGAACGCCCAGTGTCGATGTTATTTACTTCGATGAAATTTATTTGGTAGATATGCACCTCAGCCGGGTCAGCAGGAGGAGTAGGTTGAGGTTTGAGGTATGACCCGTCAAGTTAACTGGGATGGTCGGTAATATACTGGTGTAGACGACCTGCATTGAGGATGATTTTGAGAGAGCGCTGGAGGGTGAAGCATTTATTAGTGTGGTGACAGTTATACTTGTGATTGGTGCAGTAAGGTTTGCCTTGTTTGACTTCGATGGGGAAAGGGATACGCCAGATGGGATCTGCCAATATATGTGGTAGAAGGGTGCTGAGAGGGGCAGTAAGTGTGGGTAGGACCGGCTTTAGTCTCTTTCTGCGCGCTTCAGCATTGTTGTCATTGAGAGGGCGTTTGCGGCTCTCAGTCTCCTGTGTGACGGTAGTGATCAGGGATGTTGGAATAGAAGGTAGGTTTTGTTGATGTTTATTGAAGTTGGTGGTTGAAGTTTGCCCCTATTTACGGGATTCATGGAGGAGCTCAAGGAAGATATAGCCATTAACCTTTGAGAGCATCTCCTCGAGGGTTCAGGGTCTATGAAGAACAAGGTACACTTTATCACGGCTGTGATCTAATAAAGCACTTGAGTATGCGAACACTGTATTTGTGCACTCAAGGTTCTCGACTTTCCGTAATTCATCGAGAAACCTCTTGGTGAAGGCTTCGAGGGTTTCACAGCTAGATTTTTTGAAATTGGACAAGACGTCAACTCTAACTTTTCTATCTTTGTTGAAGGCAAACTGAGCGATGAAAAGCTATGAAAGTTGCTCAAAGCTCCAGATCGATCCATTGGGGAGATTGTGATACCATCGAAGGGGGCTGTCTGTGAGGCTGGTGAGAAAAAAGTGACGCATCAGGTGGTCGGCTGCGGTGTAGAGGCTCAGAACATTTTTGAATTTGAGAATGTGAGATTAAGGGTTTGTCTAATAGTATTTACTGAGTTTGGGAGCACTGAAATTGGGGGGTATCTCGATAGCGAGGATTTTTGGGAAGATGGGGTTATTCAGTCAACTCCAAGAGTAGGGTGTTGGGATCGCGCTGACGTGATTAATAGGTTGAATTTTGTGGTCGAAGTCCTGCTGAGTAGAATATAGGCAAGATGTGGGGTGATTGATGGATTCGGAGGTGGTAAGGTCGATTATGTGGTATGTATTTGTCACTGCGCTCCCCGCGATGTTCTCGAGCAGGGCGGCATTTGGTATGTCTAGAGGATCGAAGGGTTGAGTCAGAGAAATCTTTTGTGGTGTGAATACCGAGATGGATTGAGCCAGTAGGGGGAATAGTGTAGGGAGCCCCCTCGATACCAATATAGAATGGGGGTACTTCGAGATTTAAAGGGGGCCCTTGACGGGCGCAGGCAGACAAGCGCGATGGGTATTGTGATTGGGATAGTCGAGTAGCTTTCAGAGGTTATTGTCTCTGCAACTCTCGGACGGTGTCAACTAATTCGCTAATTGCCCGGTTCTGCCTGTCGGCATTATCCAGGCGGCGGTTCCGTTCAACTTCAAACTCCAGCCGATGCTTTTCACGCTCTTGGTGAAGTTGTGCATGGTGGCATTCCTCGTCTTGAGAAAATTGTTGGGAAAGTAAGGCTATTTGGGCGGCCACTCCATCGACGGAGTTGCCGGTGTGGGTAGAAATGGAACGGAGGGTGGGTGCCATTGAGAATAATCTGTTAAAGTTGAAAACAAACAAAGGGGGTGATAAGAAAGGGAGATTGGTAGGGTGGGAAGCACAGACGGTGCCAAATGTAGGGACGTAACTTCTTACGGAGGGGAAGTCGGCTCTTACACCACAGGGTTTAGTCTTCAAACAAAGGGATTCAAGTATATAACCTAGAATGTGAATAATCAATAGACAATATACTTCCATGGAGGCCTAGAATGTTACTCTCCACGACCTCTGATAAGGATTTTTAAGAGTGTTATTATTTCTGCCGAGTGATCCATGGTTTGACTACTTGGATTTACAATGTGATCGAAGGTAAACTGTATTGGGTATGGGGAGAGATTTTCTAACCTCTCCTTGGTTCCCCATCTCTCCTATTTATAGGATCATATGAAAGACTGAGTCACCAAGGCTAGGTCATATTACAAGTGCACAATCTGGGTAACCTCCGGATATCGAGCGGGCATCCCGAAGTTGGTGTTAAAGCCAGAAATGTAGGGCCTGTCACCATAATCTGTCACAGTAGCTGTCTGTCAGTTCTGTCACTGTGCGCTGTCACCATAGTCGCCTATTGGTTCTGTCACTGTAGCTGACTGGACCAACAATAGTGCAATTCCTATCTGATGAGCTGGCTGCCTTGTCATGTTAAACCATGAATTGATATGGTCGAAGCATTTCTGATGTTGAAGTGATGTT
Organism: Kingdonia uniflora; assembly: GCA_014058105.1. Taxonomy (NCBI): domain Eukaryota; kingdom Viridiplantae; phylum Streptophyta; class Magnoliopsida; order Ranunculales; family Circaeasteraceae; genus Kingdonia; species Kingdonia uniflora. The sequence goes on along the minus strand of JACGCM010000879.1, from coordinate 477,474 downwards.
CTTCTTCGAGGCATGTTCAGAGTCGAGGCCTTGTCTTCGGATAATCTTTGGGAGACTTGTTTGGGGATTATATGGGCTTTGAGATACTCGAGTAGGCAACGAAGTAGCCTTCGAGTATTTGACTGGGGTAGAAGGCTACGAGTAGGCTATTACAGACCAGATCCTCTTTCTCCTTCACAAATTCTTTCTCGATATTCGTGTTTGCAAGGAGAAGATTGCTATACTGCTAGCACCGATAATGCTGGTTTTAGCCTCGATTAACAGTTTCTTGATCTGCATTATAGTCATAATATGAGTTTTCGAATGAGGGCCTAAATTCTTTAGCCGAAGCAAAGCAGAGAAATTTCTAACATTGTTCATTTTTCGGTGGCCTTCGATGAGGAAGGATGATAAACTTTTTTCCCCCACCAAGCATCATCGAACTCATCCTCAAGAGAAGTCGTTCCAGTCCATGGTCCGTGGGACCTCAGCCTCAGACTCCGCACCTGGTTGTTTTTTGTCAGGCCCAAGGATGATTTCTTCTTCACCTGCAGATAGGTGGCCAACTTTGGAGGTCGACATCCCGCTGTCCCAGATGCCAGAACATCCATCTTCTCTCTCCTTTGTAGGAGATTGTCGAGATGCCATCTTCGGTGGAGGAGTCAGAGGAGCTGACTAGATGGCAGCCCTCCTCTTCTTACTCTTTCTGAAGGTTTCAGTCAACAGAGTCTCCCTTTTTGCAGTCGCAGAATCAGTGGTCTACCCTTTTTGCAGATCAAATTATGGGCCCACTTATTCCTACCAGACATTTTACCATCGATAACCGGGATTTTAGCACCCTTAGCTCGAGTTCTCTTTAAACTGGATTCGTAAAAAAAACCATCCACTTTCTCTTGGTCAATAACCAAATTATCGCTCTGACCAAAGTAGCATCCTGATATTGTACAACTTTTCTAAAATAGTTAAATTTCTATCGATCTCCTTCAATGCTGCACGAAGACAAACAACCATATATTAGAAAACAATTTCAATCAATACAAACAAGACAAAACTTTGACATACAAATTACTTAAACACATACCTAAGTGGAAAGTCTTTCTTTTCAGAGGCTCCCCTAGATTTTTCTTATCAAACTCATAGTTCCTTGAAACGAGGAGACATTCATCAAAATACTGTCCCCCTGTCGATACCATTTCATAAAAGAGGGGTCTCTTCAGGAACCTTGCTAAGTATCTGTACCCTAGCTTCTGTGGATTTTGTTTGACTGTGTAATACAGATATAAATCATCCATCGTAGTAAGCTCTTTAAATCTCTCCTTTAATTGACTATTTATCACTCCTACCACACGGAAGAGATCATAAACATTGGGATTGAACTGACCAGGCATCACATTAAAAATGTTTAGAAACCTCTTCTCGTCATCTCGAAGAGACAACTTTAGCTCCTTTTTTATCTTTTCTCGATAGACATGAATGTCATCCAAAGGAACGTCTTGATCTATTATCTAATAATGGTATTCCACTAACCAAATGTCCTTCGGAATACTATACTTCGCCTTAAAGCTCAAAATTTCACTTGTTTCAGGGGCCTCACCATAACACATCCCCTCTTCCCCTTCGACATCTTCATCCCTACCATTACTACCTTCTTGATCACTTACCTGCGGCTCGTGATCTACGCCTATCTCAGTCCCCTCCTTGTCAGACACTTCTACCACCCTGGGTGCCACCTTATATTTATCGATACTCGCCACATCCACGCAACTCAAACCAACCCTATACCTCTCACCCAACTTTTGGACATATGTTGTTACATCAATTAAGAGTAGTTCTACATCCACGAGGTTGGTAAAAATTCTTTCTTTATTATCGTTTTAAATATTTCAGCCATTTTTATGAACCTAAAAATTAGATTCCCATTTTTTTGTTAGTTTAATATCATATATGATACATTATATAACTTCATATGGCATTATAAATATTGTTGTTGAGTTTAATCTCCAATCCATCAATCTTTTTATACTTATCTAATTCACACGTTACTATATTCAGTTCTCGATATAGGATTTATTCCATATCATTTACTACTCGAAGTACAGGAACCACTAGCTTCTCGGAGACACTTTAGCAGAACCAAGATTTACCACCAAAGCAAGCCAAGTTCAAAAATTTTTATTTTACTCAATCTCCGGCGTAAAATTTGGTTCATTTAGCTGGAAATGTGGTGCTGCAACTGTATAAACATCATTCAATACCCCTATCATGACTGACGAACCTAGAGTTGCACCGTAATCACAACGGCGACCAAAACTCAATCTCTCCCTCATCACCATTCCTCACCTCCAACTCTTGCCTCCTGATCTCTCCTTAATCACTTTTGACATTGTTCCACCATCAATCACACCACTATACAATCCATATCATAGAAAATTTGACAAAAAATCTTAATACTATATTTTTTCAATTAATTCCAATACACGTAATCAAACCCTAATTAATTCATAGATTATAACCTCCATGTTCATATCTACATAGGGTTTCTGCAAGAATCATATGATATTAAACAAACACTCAAGTACAAGGAAAATTTCAAACGTAGTCACTAACCTTGGATTCACGTTGCTTCGTTATACCTTTGCTTTACAAGTTTCACCCTTTCGATCAACACACTAATCTCTTCATTACCAATGGTTGACAAATACGTAAGAGACGAGCAAAAGGAATAAGAACTTAAAGAATTTTTTCCAGAATCAGTGGTGTGTAAATAGTCGCTGACCATGGGGGTATTTATAGACCCCACACGACTGTTCATCGCACCCCTTCACAACTGTTCGAGTACTCGAGCATAATGCCTAGATCGCCTCTTCTCGAAATCTTTGACCCTTCGCCTCCTGAATGCCAACAGGCCCATGCATTGCTGCTCCATGCCTTCCATATCTCCCTTTAACTCCTCTGATATATCCATCCTTGCCAAAACAACTCTTATGTTATCAAACATAGATTGTACATCCAATTTCTTGTACCACAAAACATCACCTACAAGAGAACACCTAACAACTTTTCTACATAACCCCTACGCACCTCTTTCATTATTTATTCCTCTTCTATATTCACAGGCCAATTGTAACGGCAATTCAACTTCCAAATAAAGTTTGACAACACAACCACAAATTTTATCCATCACAATTCAAATCACAATGGAGAAGAGAGTTGAAAAATACGCTATTATACTTCTAAATAAATAAACTTATTTATTTCATGTCAAACCAACACAGTACAACATTATTCATTTATTACAAGCCTAGAAGACCATGAGTTCACTTTTCGACCGCTTCGACCAACAACATCTTTATTCTTCACCAGCGCCTTAACTCGAGTCCTTATCCTACCAACTCTTTCGGGAGGACTCAAAGATTTTAATTGGTCGTGAAACACGTACACCACTTTTTCCCCTTTCACCTCCGCTTTACCCATTCCTTTATAGTTCAGTTCCTTCGGTACCAATGGTCGTCCATTCATGCAAAGTTTACCGAAATACCGCTTCAGCAATTCCCAGTACTTGAAGTACACACGGCTGGAAAGTTCCTTCTTACGCAACTGCGCCCTCGTCTTCACCATCTTCTCTAAAGCCAAATGGCATCCTCATGAATACATAGGTATTTATATGCAAAACTTAGACTATTACAATTACCAACAGTCAAAGACAATATTTATTTTACATTGGAACTCTGATAACCCTATCAATTCAAACTCCTAGGGAACCGTTTACGAGCCCCACATAGTCAACAAACTTTACCTCGAGATATTATTACCTCGACACAGATAAACTCAATATTATCTTACAATTCAAAAACAGCTACCTTGACATCCATATGACTCGACAATTATCTTTGAGATACTAATTTTCCATATCATTCGAGATAACAAGATATTATATCAATACCAATTAGATAGCAACATTTTATTTCGTGAATATTTCTATCAAATTTTACATTCGAGGATCTTTACTTTAATTACATTCAAACTCAGACGACAAGTTACTGTACATCGATAGTGTGACTTATTCTCCCACGAAAGGAAAATAGCCACACCCTCCTCCTCTATAACCACCACCATCTCACAACCCAAGGAGATTACAGAGACGATAGTGCCCAGAGAAACAATTACAGGTAGCCCTGCCTGCCAAAGTATCTCTATGTGAGTAGTGGCTAATTCAGGAAAATACTTGATATATTTTGAGGCCATCAGTAACATAAATTAAAACTGACACCAAAAGAAATACTCCATTTCGGCAATATCCACCTCCTACTCTGTAAGTTTTTCAAATCTCACCACCGCCGGCCTTGAATAATTAGAGCACAACGACAAATTGTCGAATAAAATTCCTTCAACTCCTCGTACTTGACGTCCACACGGTCCTAAAACCCATTGTATTACGCCTGAAACCGTGTCGTCACCATCACAACCTACTTTACCTTCACAAACTGCCAAACAACCATTCCCACCTTCTCAATTTATTTATTGTCTCACCTTCACCTTTACAAGTTACCACAGTCCAATGACCTGCCATAAATGCTCCTCGGAAAAATACGTGACCAGATTCATTTGAATTTCTCCTTAGAATTGATAGAACACAGACTTCTACAACATTCAACAACCTATTCACATTCCGATGTTCTTCTCGATGCAACAATATCTAATTATGTCAATAATTGGGTGATTGAAGTAGCGTATTTCCCAAATTTGACAAAGAGAAGCTAACAGAACTTAGTCGAAGGCAGTCCATCATTCGAGAAGATGTCACATCTGTGACCACAGTTCTCGACCTACTAAAATATCCATTATGCTTGGTCAAATGAAGCCGTTGCAGGAAGATCCGCGTAGTTCCCCCATTACCCGCCAAAATAAGAAACTATTTTATTTTTGTAAATGTTTGTATCTACTATAAATATAGGCAGAGAATATGTTAATCGGATTTGCAACTCTACTAATTAGACATTCTTACCACTTTATCATTCATCAATTGTAATAACTAGCAAACTATTAGATTTTGTACCAAAACCCTCCTCGAGGTTGTGGTTTTCTTAGACTTTATTGAGTTTCCATGTAAAATATTGTGTGCTTAAAGGTTAAAATTGCATAATCCTTACTAGAGTATTGACGAAGATTATCTTCCCAGAAAACACATTATTATAGACGTCCACAGTTCTATAAGTAGTAGAAATAGGAATAGAAAATAGTAGGTGAGCTTTAATTTTTGCCTGTTATAGGGAAAGTTTGATTGCGTGTGAGTGTTTAGTCATCATGAGTGTTTAGTGGTTAGAGAGAGATTTAGGTGAAAGAGATGGTGATATATTAATATATAGGACCAGCGGCAATGATGGGAAGGTGTTTTCTCCAAAATGGTACAAAATGTCAAACATTAATTATGGAAGGGACACCTCGGTTTCAAAACCAATGGTGGCTCATGCGAGGCCCAATAACTACTAGTATTTAGAGAGATAAACTATAAATAATATGTCATCTTCTTCAATCAAATGTTTATCAGCTTTTAAAAAATTAAAAAACAGTGGAAGAGAAAAGAGAAAAAATTATAGAGATTCACATGTAAGATTAGATGAGAGTGATCATCAATCAAGGCGAGAAAAAGTTGCGAAGACATAATTACGATGGTTGTTATGCAGCAGTATTGTGAAGGAAGGATTTGGCGCTGCTTCGGATTCTTATTCGGGCGTTGAAGGTTAGTAAATGATTTATGATTTTGTGAATGTGGGTTTTAAAGATTTTTGTGGTCTTCAAATTTTGAAAAATTGTTGTGTATAGTAATTTTGTAAAACTTTAATTGATGTATTTGTGTAAAAATAGATATATGCCAATTAACGTATGCATATGATATTTGTATGGTAAATATGTGTATGGATGTGTATAGATAAAAGATAATGATAGAGTACCTGGACCTGTATGTTGGTCGAGCATGAGGAATATTTGTTAAAGAATCAAATCTCACCCTTAAGCTTAACATTTGGATGGAGACTTCAATTGATATGGTGATGTCGACTTCGGGTCGTACCATTGAGTCTAAAAATATAGAATTTGCAAATGTAGAGTATGAGGGGGAAGATCAACTAGTACTGATAAGAGGTTTTTAGGGGAATCAACAAAATACCCACACAAAGTACGGTTGTCAAATTGTAGCACGGATAAGTGGGATCGAATCTATAGGGAGGTTTGGGAAAACAAATAAATTCTATGCCGAATTACAATTTTATAAGAGCTAAATTTAAGAAGAAGAAATAAAAAGTAATTATAAAACTTAATGAGAGAGAGCTAAGGTTCGAACTTGGCCTCTTCCTTTCAAAGCACTAATTAATATTCAACTAGATCCTAATATCTCCACCCATCATATGTCCGTGTTAAGACACATACGATGTTATAAAATGAGCAACTAAATCTATGGTCAAGCATTTAGTGGTTATAATTTAAAGCGATGGTAGAGAGTGTCTTAAAGAATTATCAACTTAGCCATGGTAAGACTTGAGTGAGTTCTTTAGTGTTTTCTCTTGTTTAGATCTCTAAATCAAGTCTACGGTTAGTAGCACTTGTTTGTATCCAAAGTTATCGTACAACAAACTGAAGCTATGGTCATGCCTTCGATATAATGCACTAACTTATCAATGATGAATTACTAAGAGAAAACTAATTAAAATATAATTAATACCAACTATTGCTCATCCAAGAAGAGGCCTCATCCCAGCCTTAGCTAAGAGATTAGCCGCTCATCTCAGACTTCATCACATTAGCAACTAATTATTTACAATGGTGGGAGGTTTTCTTTAATAGGAGAAGGAACCCAAATTTAGAAACTTTACATTAAATTACAAATAATATTTTCACAATAATACCTTCTAATTTTATAACCAATCACCCAAGATTCTTGCATATAATTTCCTTAAGTGATGTAGAGATCTTTCTTCATGGAAACTCTTACATATATCTTCAAGGATCTTGGATGCAATATATTCTTTGATCTTATTCTCCAAGAATATTTGTGTATATATTTCTTCAATCATGAGACCAAATATATTGTGTCTTTGACTTTTTGTACTATGAACTGTTGGAGACACTTTTACTTGACTTTAGGAGCTTGGTTTCAAATATCCATCTCCAGTAGCTGTAATCAAGAAAATGTGCATAAGTACCCAAAATTAAATATAATGGACGACTAAAATATATGTTCGGGTATATTAAAAATATCATAATTATGCGCTCATCAAGTACCTATTCAATTTCTTGATTTCCCTGGTAAATTGATATCGTACCCTATGAACACCGACGTGTTTAGAGAATTTTGTAAATTCAAAGCTCTTGTAGGTAGAATATGGGGCAACATTGTAGAACATGCTAGTAGGCAGTTTAGAGGTTGTACTATATCTTCTGGGGTTGTGTATTTCATTTTGTTACCTGACTTAGAAAGTGAGAAATTGGATAGAGGAGTGGATGAATCGATCACCTTGCAATATTTTGATAGGAATGTCTAAGGCGACTTAGATGTGGGTTTTCTGTGTTATTTGTCTCAGCTGGAGTATGGATTGAGTTTTCCCCTTAACAATTTTGTGAGAGGTATAATGAATATTATAGGGGCTTATCCTACCCAACTGAATGGGAACATGTAGAAGGTGATCATTATTTGTGAGAGTTTGAATAGGTTGTAGGAGGAGAATGAGGTGGAGAGGAGAATAACTCCTGAGGACTTTTTGCAGTGCTATGCTGTAAAACATTATGCTGCGTCTGGTGGTGCGTATTTCTGCTCGAGTCCATTCAAACCTCATTTCTTCGATCTGAGTTCAGTAGGTCGAGTTTGGAACGATAATGTGATTTGGGTGAAGATTAACTGCCTTCAGAGAGAGGATGAAGAAAAAATAGATCTTATGTATAAAATTATGAAGAAAAGTATGTAATAGTGTATAATATTAAACTGCTACAATTGAAGGTTGTTTTGTAGTCTGAAAATATATTGTGTTTGTATTACAGGTCCTCAGTCAAAGGCGACAATGAAGGAGTCCCTGTTAGATACTATTGCTCGTGAAGGGGTTGAGCTCAAGATAATTCTGAAGGAACTCGGTATAAATAGAAATAAAAGAGCTAACAGTAGGTCTAAGAAGGTACAAAAGTCTCAGGCAAAAAGACTAATGACGGGGGTTGGAACAAGAAAGAAGAGAAGGGTTGATAGGGAAAGCTTCCAGTTTTTCCAAAAGCTACTAATATGGATTTTGCGGATGTACCAGAAGCTACCACGTCGAACAAGCCAGCTCTGAAATTCCCAAAGAAGAAAACTAGGAAGCGTGGCTCGGCCTCTAGAACCACGGGGAGTGGTAAGGTCGAGGGGGAAGTAAAAAATAGGATGGCAGATCCTTCTACTAAAGTTCTAGGGGGGAAGGTCGTAGATAGTCAACATGTTGAGGTAGATGAACTGCAAGATGTGGAGAACAGGATGAGGCTTGCAGTTCACTAGGGTGCCGAGGAAATGAGTTCTTTTGCACAGTTGGAGTTTAGCAAAATTGTAAGTTATGAACACTTGTTTATTTCTTAAAATTGCATTTGGGTTTGAGCTAAAAATATTTTTGATTTATTGCAGGCAGCTAGTTTGCTGAAGGGAATCTGCCTCGGGATTGAGAAGATTAGCTGAGCTTGAGAATAGGAAAGTCGAGCTCGAAAAGATGATTGCTCAACTTAAGTCTGACTTGGCCCTTGAGGGGAAGAGGTTGGTTACTGCTAAGTCTGTGTAGGAGGTATTGATAAATGAGATGACAGAGGAGGCACGAAAGAACCTGGATGATGTGGTAGTTTAGCCTGACAGACTTGGGCGCCAACTCCTCAAAGTAGGGTACACAAATACTGACGTTAAAGCTATTATGGATGGTACCTACGTTGAAAAGGACGAGGTAGAAGAGGTTGTTCATGGTGTGGTAATAGGGTTGGATGGTGTCTCTCCCAGAACTGAACTAGAGAACCAGAGGGATGATAATAAGAAGGTAGAGTAAAGTTATTGAATTTTTGGCTGTATGTTTTTGTGTGGTTTGGTAAACAGCAATTGTATGTAATATTATATTGTAGGAAAAACTTTGGTCATGCTAAAAATTGCTTGTAAACATTGTTCGAAGGAACTTAAGGTTATGCGCCTCAAAATTGAGGAATTTGATAATAAGCTCACTAAGGAGAAAGATACCTCAGCGTCCCTGCTGACTTCGCAAGTGGAGCTACAAGCTAAATAAGAACAAAAGATATTTTCCTTGTATGCTGCATCACGTTAGAGCTACAAAGTAAAATTAGGAAATAAAAATAGATCATGAATGTGTTAGAAGTTTATGGTGGGTGGGGGGGGGGGGAATAGTAAGCAAGCATGCTTAGATAAACTAAAGTGTTTTAAAAAATCATAACATAGAAAATGTGTACCTTAAAATCTGATGTAGATGCTATTGGCAATGAACTTAGATCATACTTCGACCTTAAGTTTAGAAGCAGTCTCACAATAATAGAATGCCAGAAAATTAAAATCTATTAGAATTTTGAATGCCATTTGTATTATAATTGATTGTACTTGCAGAGTGTTGTTGAATCGAACATGTATTGTATCTGTGATATAGGTTAAATTGGAGACTATTCGCTTGAGTGAACAACAGACACTCTAATGTAATAAGGAATTTGCGGTGGAGTTTGATAGGATTAGAGAGGTGACTAAAGATAGGGAGGATCAACACATTAAAATACATCTCTGGTATATCGAAGCAACAAAAACTGTTAATGACCTGACTCGGGAGATCGAGAGGAAAGATATCGAATTGGAAAGAGTGCGAAAAGGGCTTACAGAGGTGAAGGATGAGACCATGAAACTCAAAAGCTAGAATGATGAGTTAATGGTAAAAAGTAAAGATGCTGACATGGCTCGATACCGTATTCAGTCGTTAGAAGAGATAGAAAAAGCGAACTAGAACGATTAAGGCATAAAATGATTAGGAAAGATAGCGAGCTAGAGAGAGGTTGAGCTGACCTATCCAAGTCTGAATTTGTGGTTGAGCAGTTGAGTGAGGCTCTACCTGCAAAAGATATAGATTTTTGAATTGTTAAAAAACAATGTGATGAACTAAATGAGAGAGTGGCCTAATTGATATCAATGTGATGTCAAAAAGGCTGACGCCAGTGAGTGGTGGAAAATAAAAAAGGCAATACCGGGGTCTCCATTGTAAAAAGGGACGTGGTTGACCTATCAGCTCGAATTAAAGAATTGGAGGCAGATGTAGTTTAAATTTGGGCTCATGTGCAGAATGGAAATGAAGGTCCAGAGACGAGCCAAGATAAGTTTCATATTGCTCTTACCAGAAAGCGTGAGTTAGAGGGGGTGATTAGAGGTAAGGATTAGCTGATAAGGAAGAAAGATGTATTGTTAAAGAAGTCTTCTACTAGGGAAAGTGAAGGGAATGCCAGGGAACTTGAGAAACTTCATGCTCAGGTAGCATATTTTAGGAAAATGAGTAAGGTTGAGAAGGATAAAGTTGTTGAGAAGATGGTAGAGAATAATTAGATGTCACGCGCAGATAAACATATAACGCGGCAAAATGATAGATACAAGGACTTGCAAGAGCATTTTTAGAGATTGAGAGAGCATTTTTCGCAGGTAGTTATGCTTGAAGCAATGCGCTTACAAGGGCAAATGGCTATTATTGCCTATTTGGTAGAGGAAGTAAGAAGGCTTGAGTTTGAGAGGGATACCTTGTATGATTGTCTGTCGGGAAGAGGATGTATTTGTTAAGCCGATATAGATCGAGGAATCAATATGAATGCCATGGAAATGGAGTTAGGTTCATGACCTGCTAAATTTATAGAGCAAGGCATGATTATTGCAGTTGCTCGAGTTCTATAATTTATTGCTGAGCATCCTCCTGTTGTAGGGAATGGCATAACTGACCTCCCATCAGCAGAGAAGAACCATTAGAAAATAGCTTGCAGAAGTAACCTATAAAAGTAACTTGTAGTTTCTGACATATTGAGAGATGAAAGCTAGTTTTACCTTTGCTTTATCTTATATCTGTTAGAGATCTTTCAACGAAAACTAGTATTACCTTTGTTTTAATCGTAGGTTTATGTATAGATGGGCGATCAGAAGCTAGTATCACCTTTGCCTTAAATTTTTTTATAGATATCGATTGAAAGCTAATATTACATTCACTTTAATCTATTAGATGGGCGACTAAAATATTGTATTACCTTTGCTTTAATCTGTTTATTGATGTCGATTAAAAGCTAGTATTACATTTAATTTACTTTGCTAGATGGGCGATTAAAAGGTAGTTTTACTTTTAATTTAATCTGTTTAGATGGGCGATTGAAAGCTAGTTTTACATTTTCTTTAATCTATATAATGTAGTAGAATCTACTTAAGTAAAGAGTAATGTGAGAAAAAACATAGAAGCTTTCATTGAGTAGAATAGAATGAACACTATATGGAGATTAAAATCTCACTTTTAGAATTGAAAGAACGAGACTATTGAAATTGAAAAACCAGGGACTTAACGATAATATTGCTTCAGTCACATATTGTTCCATGGATTTGTGATTCAAACTCCTTGCTCCGTCATAAAATAGTAAGATCCCAGACTAGTTCGATAAATAATGAGGTATGGGCCTTCCTAATTTTCTGTCAGTTTCCCATCGTTTGCTAACTTTTTGTGTTGTGGGATCTCTTTGAGGATGAGATCATCAATTTGGAAGTCATGGCTTTGGACTCTCCAGTTCAACGAGCTGGCCAACATATGGTGATATCGGCCTAGGTTGGCAATAACACATTACCTAGTTTTATCAATCCAATTCTATTTGTAGGCCAATTCGAACTCATTCTCCTTGTCTATAAGCTTGTGACCTCTGACGAGATGGTCGTATTCTATTGGAATGATGAAGTGTGTGCCATAGGCTAGGTGGAAGGGGCTATAGCCGGTTGATTTATATAGAGTGGTATGGTATGCCCATAAGACGTGAGGAAGCTCCTGTATCCAATTCTCTTTTTTTGGGATTGAAGCCTTTTCTTGAGTCCATCCACTATAGTTTTGTTGGTAATTTCAGCTTTGCCATTGCCTTGAGGGTAGTATGGATTGTATGGAGAATGATTGATGATGTGTTTGTTGAGAAAGGCTGCGACCTTTTCACCAATAAGCTGTGGCCCATTATCGATATGAATCTGGTGGGGGCATCAAAACTGTGTGATGATGTGCTCCCAGATAAAAGAAATGAACTCTTCTTCCCTACTCCGACAAAGAACACTATCCTAATCAATACGATTCCAATTCTTGAACCTGTGGGTCCTGCTGAACCATTTGTAAGAAGTCTCTAACCTTTTCTGGTAATCTATTCAGCTCACTCGTCAAATACTTTGGTGTGTGGACCTTTTGTAATTGGCTTTGTAAGGTTAGGATAGTGGTCATCCCAATCAGGATCGTCCATTGAAAAATCTACAAGAAAATCAGCAATGGCTTGTCATTTTTCTGAATGTCTTTGTTCAAACTTGATATCATGTTCTCCCAAACTGACAGACTATTGTTGCACTCTTCATGATTTGTCATTTTTGGACAAAACTTCCTGATGTGAGTAGTTCATCATGACCTTTGCTAAATGATCTTGGAAGTAGTGTTTAAGCTTCTGTAATGTGTAAACAAGAGTTCGAAGGAGTCTATCAATTTTAGAATACCTCATTTCCACTGGATTGAGGGTTTTACTGATGAAATAAACCAGCTTTTTGATCTTCCCTTCAAGTCGAATGAGAACTGAACTGATAGAAGTATCTATAACTTCAGGGTAAATGATTAGTTCCTCATTATCTACTGGGGTGGTCATGATTGGAGACTTCCCCCAATAGGTTTTGAATTCCTTAAAAGCTGCCTCGCATTCTAATGTCCATTAGTTTATTTTGCTGGGCAGAACTTTTTCTCATTTGGTACAACCTCAGAGTAGTAGGAACAACCAACGACAGTAATCTGAAGACTTTAAAACGAATCGGTTGATAGCGGCAATCTTGCCGGTAAGTTTTTTATGTCCTTCATTGTTTTTGGAGATGGCATATAAAGGAGATCGCAAATTTGATATAGATCGGCCTTATTCCCTTTTATGCTGATGAGATGGACGAGGAATCGGCCTGAATGTACTTCAAATTGATACTTATCTCGATTGAGTCACATTCGGTAAGATCGTAAAATGTTGAATATTATGGTTAAATCTGTAGTGTGGTTTTTTGACTGCAAGCTCTTGCACAGGAGACGTCGATGTAGACTTCAGCAATTTTGCCAAGGTGCGCTTTAAACATAGTCGTTATTAACTGTTGATAAGTTGCGTCGGCGTTCTTTAGTCCGAAGGGCATGATTTTGTAGTAGTAAAGTCCTCTTTCAGTAATGAAAGTGATTTGTTTCAGATCTTCCTCCAAGAGAGGAATCTGATTGTATCCAAAAGTAGCATCCATTATAAATAGGAGTTCATGACATGCCGTGGAATCAAGAATTTGATGGATGATTAAAAGAGGGAAACTGTCCTTTGGAGTGTATTTGTTTAGATCAGTAAAATCTATACAAACTTGGACCTTCCATTTTCTTAGGAACTACGATGATGTTAGAGACCCAATCCAAATTCTTGGCCTCTCGAATGAACCCCGCATTGATTAATTTGTCGATCTCAATGTTGACTTCATCTCGAGGATAAGGTAAGAGTCATCACTGTTTCTGTTTGATCGTTATGGTGTTGATGTTAACGGCCAATCTATGACATGCCTTGAGACTGATATCTTATTACAAGTTATTTCTCAAACTTGAAAATACTTGATCTTGTGAATAATATATTTTTACGATATAGAAAATCTTATTTTCATGGTGTTTTTTCGTGTATCTGTCTCTTCTAGAACTTTTTTTCTATATAGGCCTTGCCCGCAGCTCGTTATCGTACTGAAGCATGTTCTTCGAGCAATAAGGTAAGTTATGGTTGACTGAGTAACTATTGAGTTCATGGGACACAAGTATTTTTGACTTGTTCATGTTCTTATATTTTGCTCGATCCATGTTCTTCATCAGTTCGCGGGATAGGTGTCAATGTTGACAGTTTATATCACGTGTGAATTGCATGAGCCTGATATGGAGGTAGCTCGAATTGGGTTTGCTCAAGGAATAGGTCCCTACAATACTGATAAAAGTACCTCGACTAGGTCCATCAATGTCTATGTATTCTGTAGGTTCTTATATTGAATGGTTGATCATCGATACGACTAGTTTTTTGAAATTCTTCTGTGGAAGGCTGATCATCGATGTGACCAACTTTCTATAATTACAATGCAACGTGTCTGTCAGATGTTTCTAGAATGGCTGAGACGGTATTCTCGCAAGCTCTAGAAAGATTTTGAATGCCCTTGATTTCAATGATTCCATTATTGTGTTTGTAGCAAAGTGCTTGAGGATTGGTAGAAGCGATTGCTTCCATGTTTTGAATCCAGCAGTGGCCCATAATCTTGAGATAATAAGATTTGGCATTGATGATGTAGAATACGACGTCGATTGTAGGTGGTCCAGTGGTGATAGGTAAGATGATCTTGCCTACCCATTCTTCTTTAAAGCCATTAAATCCATTGATATTGGTGTCGCTTGGAATAACTTGATTGGGTAATCCCATCTGATTGATTGTGCTTTGAAAAAGAATCTGAATACCGCTTCCATTATCGATCATTATTGTCTGCATGACAAACTTCTTCATCTTGAGCATTATTACTAATGCATCTTAATGTAGAAATTTAACGTGACTAATATCGCAATCTTCAAATGAAATCCCATGCCGGTGATTTCTTGAGTGAGGAAGAAGCTTGGCTTCTTTGTCTTGAGGTGTAAAGTCGCAACATTATGATAATCTCCAGCGCTTAAATCTGCACGAGTTGTTAATCTGATGAATCTCAATCATTTTGTTGTGGTACATATGGTATAGATATTTCTCCTCAACTTGATCTTTGACCTGTACTACATCGATCTGCGTCGTGCAGTTTCCATTCTTATATGATTCCAGATCGATAATGTATTTGTACATTCTCCCATCTTTGAAGATAAATTTCAGCAACCTCTGTAAAGCATAGCAGTTGTCAGTACCGTGATAATTTACCTAATGATGCATGTAATACAGACGACCTTCAATTAGTTCCAGTGGTTGAGATTGATGGTAGAACTTGTCTTTTTGGAGAATTAGAAAATTTGTAGAGATTTAGACATTCAACTTGGGGAAGACAGGCTTGGGTAATGTACATCCTTTCAAGGATTTATTATTTTGTTCACCTTGGAATACTTTTGATCACCCGGATCCTCCTTCGGTTTATTATTTTGCTCAGTAGGTAGACCTATAGTGCTTAGGACAGATATAGTAAATTTATGCCTTCCGGACATCATCCTTTCTAGGTTAACATAACCATTGACCTGGGTGATCATATCATCCAAAGTCGCGGGTTTGTTTAAGAAGAGGCATTCTTTGGCTTTGTAGTCGAGCTGGAGTGCGTTTGTAAAAGCAGTAACAACTATTTTTAGATCAAAATTATCTACTTTGCGTGCGAGCACCAAAACATTCTTTGCAAAAGCCTTGAGCTTCTCTCCTTGTGACTGCTTAAGACTAATAAGAGAATATAAATTCTCCTATTTGTCTTTATTGTGAGAAGACATCTTGATAAATTGCTTCTGTAGCTTATCGAATATGAGGATGAAATCTTCGGTTAGATAGTAGAACCACTGGAGCGGTTCTCCCTGTAGACTTTTTTTTATTGCACAAATAGGGTTTTTATTTAAATTATCAAGAAAAAAACAAGAGAGGGGCTTAAAGCCTGACCTCCGAGCAGTACATGTGCCTCAGTGTGGATGGGAATTGAGTACAGCCTCAGTAAATCACGATATTGCTGAATGCACTCATTTGGATCGGTGCCCTTGTATTTACATATCTTCGGAGTATAGAAACCTTTCGGTACTTCCATATCGAATAACTCTTTGGCAATCGGATTACCTTGCGTCTTGGTAAGATCATCTTTACTGCCTAGAGCTTGAGCATCAATTAACTCCTTGATACCCTAATATATATTATCTTGTGTGACGTACTGACGTATGGCCTGAATGGCATTGCGAGGTGGTTGAGGATTTTGAGTGCCAGTACCCTCGCTCAAGATATCATGTGCTAGAATCTGAGGTGGAGATTGCAGTTCTTCTCCTTGATGCTTAAGAGCTTGGGGACCTCTGCTAATATCGGACTGAACTTCATAGCCCAAATGAATGGAAGATTGAAGCTCGTGCTGTATGTTTTGGAAAATGGCTTTGCTGGTAGCTCCTCGAGGTTTAAACCTTTCTTGTGCAGAAATTCGGGCGTGCTCCAGAACTTGATCACAATCTCTAGTTTGGGGAGCCTATTGAGTGTCCTACTAAGTTGTAATATAATCTACATGGTTTTCATTTGTTCTTCATGTCGTTTGAATACTGTCAAACGAGCTTGCTGCTCAGTTTCGAGCTCTTTGCCACAGAGCTCTCGGTCAAGAGTTAACTGACACTTGTGGTCATTACGTTTCTCTATTTCAGCGTGGAGATTCACCCGTAGTTTTGTTAGCTGTTCCAGCTCGACTGAAAGATCGAGCTAGATTTCTGTTGTCGGTCGCCTAGAAGTGACCGTGATTAGGAGACTGAGAGTAAAGTGAATATATACCTCAGGATATCGAGGAAATGTCTTCTTTTCTATAGATGGTGCCAAATGTAATAGCCTAATTCCGTAACCCAAAATGGCTCAAAATTAGCTCTTACACCAAATGTACTGGTGACAAAAACTAATATAAAGCAAGAAATGACACACGTGATTTAGTGTAGAAAACTTTTGAATAGGTAAAAAACCACGACCTCGAGTTGAGGATTTTAGTAACAACAACTTTTATTGTTTGATGTTGATATCTTATTACTAGTGATCTCTCGAACTATAAATATTTGATTTTGTAAATAGGAAGTTTTGTGGTGTTTTAGAATCTAGAAATTCTTATGTTAGAATCTAGAAAAACTGGTTTTTCTTGGACCTTGTCTTTTCTGGAACTTTTTATTCATATAGACCTTACCCGCAACTCGTTATCGTACTGAAGCACGTTCTCCAAATAGCGAGGTAAGTGGTGGTTGACTGTGTAACTGCTTATTTCGTGCGAGACAGGTGTCTTTAACTTGTTCATACTCTTCTGTTGTGCTCGACCCACGCTCTTTATCAGCCCGTGGTCTAGGTGGCAATGCTGACTGCTCATGTCACGCTTAAAATGCGTGAGTATTATATTGAGGTTGCTTGAATTTGAGTTAGGTCGAGGGATAGGTCCCTACAATATTGATCTACATTTCTGCCCCTGATTACTTGTTTTAACAAAATTTACCACTACAACAGTAAAAAAAAATGATGAAAATCGATCAATTCAAGCTAAAAATTAAGTATTAAGAATAAATTGAAAGCAAATTCAAGTAATTTCGATGTTTGAGATTTGCAAAATATGATAAGGTGTTTTCCTTGAAGTGCATCTTGTCATTGAGGTTTTCATCTTCATCCTCTCAAATTTATATATACGCAGGAGTATGTATTCATGCCATTCTTGAATATTTGACTTTCTTTATTCTCTCACCCCGGTTTGGATGATTCCTCTTCCTTGTAACAACTTCTTTAATAATCCACCACTTGTAGCAAGGTGTCTAGAATTTGTTAAGTAAAGTCCTTGTTTTTAATGTTGATCTTAGCACATGAGTTTGAGATCGGGAGTTAGTCCTTACGGATTGCATAATACAAGAATATATATTTGTAATTTTACTGTAACTTCTTTGATAATAATAAGATTAAAGGTTTCACCTTTTTCGCTTTGCTATACATGGTCTCTTTTTTTGGTGAGTTGCTTTTGTAAAATTTATAGTCCTTTAATTGTATGCTCGCTCGACTTATAATGTGATTTTAATTGTGAAATGATAATCTATCATTAATAAGATTATCATTAAAAAATGTTATAAAATCCTTTTTAGTATCATCATCATTGATCATTGGAAGTAATTTTTTCTCCTAACTATTGAATAATGTGATCTCACGTGACAATCGATTTATTGTATCTTTTGGGTTTTGGGACATTTGTTTTTCTTGTTGCAAGTTGCAAGTCAAGCAAAATAGTATTGAAGGCTGAGGGCGCCATTAGAGCATCTCCTAAAGTACCTCACTCGCTTGGTTTTCATGGTACCACATAGGAATTTTGCAATCCAACAATACCACACTTGGTTTTCATCCTCATAAAGCAAGGTTGTGCCAAACTTTCCAAGGGTCAACCTTTGTTTTTACATCCCGATCGGATAACTAAGTGTTAGGCGTATGTTAATTTTATAATCGGGAGCCCAATTGTATTTTAGTTTTTTTTCAAAAGAAATTCAAATAGTGCGCCTACCATTTAGGAGCCCGATGATTTATTTTCCAATAGAAATGAAACAGACACCCAACATCAAGGCACCCATTAAAAAATCCAACTGAGGTACTATTGGATGAAATTGGATCTCACTCAATTTGATTTTGGTTGTTTAAACCCAACTGAGTGAGGTACGTAAGGAAAAATTTGTAGCAAACCTCAAAAGGGTAAAAATCCTTTTAAGGTAAGTTGGTTTTTGAAATCCATAGCGACAGTAACAAGTCACGAAGGGGTAGTACTCCCGAGGGCCAATAAGATAGCCCAAAGACTATCCTACCAATTTTCTCACCCCATGGGGGTTTTCAACTAATGACCTCTCACAAGTCACTTGGTGGAGGGGTGCACCACTACTAAACAACAGCCCCAACTTGAGATGAGCCAAACCACATGTCAGGTTAGTCATGATAAATCTTTCCAAGTAACCAAGTTGGCACTAAATTGATCTCCGATCCTTAAGGTATGGGTTCCAAATTGCTACAATGGGGTCATCTCAGTTCTAATTTCACACATACAACTCCACATATTGGTTCCAGTGCTGCATCATCTGATCAGTTCAAAACTATCCTAGGTCTGTACTAGATCACCTCCCCTAAACCTGCAACAAAGTTAAAACCCTCAATCGGACAACTTACATTTTGTAGTCCATAATGTTACATCCAATACTAACTCATTTCATCATCGATAGCAGTGGATGATACTCTGGATGCTGTTAACATGAGCTCATCGGTTGCTCTTTGGTTGCTGAAGAGGTATATCAGATTATCTTTTAAATGAGACTGTTATATTGGCGTCTTTGATTATAATTTTTTTTTGCGTAAAATCGTTCTTATATTATCAGTTTATATTAATCTTTGGATTTATAGATATGAAGAGGTTAATGTGATTGAGGTGCATAATCTTAGGTATATTGACTCAAGTAGAGGAAGACCCTCTTTAAGAAAAATGCGGTTGATTAAGAGTTTATATTGTTAGATACTGATGAGCAAATTTTTGATGGGGGTAACTCTCGATGGGGTGATTGGGGACCAATTAAAATCTGCCACGTCATTATCTCTTTTAACCTCATTTTAACGATCTCATCTCTCTTTGACGGAATAATAACTCATCATTTTCAGGAAAAGGAAAACAAATATTTAGTAATTAAATCTCCTCCTTCCTAAATATATGCTCCCTAAATCTTCTCCCTAAAAAAATAGTTATCTCACCCGTCCTACTTTTGCCAAAGGTAGTTCATCTAAAATGGGTCTGACAATTGATGTTATAATTAGAGGATGGGAGATAAAAACAAACTAGATGTATTAAATAGTAAATATAGGGTACTATAACCATATTAATAAAAGAACACCGAGAAAAATACCCATTTATTAATAGTAGCAAAATAAGTAGAAATATTTATTATTGTTACTGAAGTTTCATTTTTTAGTTGTTTTGTGTATTATGTCAACCAAATAAAGATGGTCATTATCTATATGTAATATAATTTCACCATCCTATGTTGTGTGCGCAAGTTTCATCAAATCAGAAGGGCGCTTGATTGTAACATCCAAAGTGCTAAACAATATATTCCATGAGTCAGCTATGTCATATTCCTCCACACTTTAATACCTCCGGTGATACCTATAAACGTTGTAAACAAATTCATCCAAAAGTTTTGATGCCATAAATGGGGAATTATAGATAACTAGAAATATTATAAATAAATTATTTTCGTAGCTTCCTGTATATTCCCAAATCTAAAAGTAAAATCACATATCAACATATAAGAGCTCATGAATAAAAAAATTTCAAAATATTGGTAGATACCATGATCTTCCAAAAGCTATTCCTTATGAAAATGACAATAATATATGACTTCCCACCAAAATTCAACCATAAATTTATTATTCCAAGCCAAATGCCATATAAAAATCTCATAATAAAGTATTTTAATAGTTAGATTCTTGATGTCCCAAAGAAGCCTAAACATCTTCAGGATGGCTTAGCAAGTAGTATTAAGCATGAATAAAGCTCCATAGCATGCCCATATATCTCCATAACTGCTGCAAGATAATTTGCAAGTTATAAGATACATAACTATACCATGTTTGCTCAACAAAATATCACAAAAGTCTATGATTCTTGGAACATACGAACAATTATTGTTCTGGAGGTGATTTTCTTGAGATGTTAAACCTATACATAGTACGTTCCGGTATGTATTGTGATGGTTGTACGTGCAGTGATGATTGTTGAATTAACATAGCAGTAAAATTGCATTAATTAACATTAAAGGAAAAAAATTAGTTACTTTATTTCAAGGAAAACATGTTTAATAATTTCAAGTTTGAAAAACATAACCTATTTAAATTAGATGCCTCCCATAAAACTGTTTGATATCACGTGGTTAACGGGACCAACTATTGCCTACAAAATAAACAAGTTTAGTTATGTTACATTACTGCAAAAATGTTTAGATACTTAGCAATTCCTATTTTAAGAATATTACCTGATTGGGCTCCATTCCCCCCATGAAATTATTTGCTATCACATGGTAAACTAAGCCAACTAATATCTACATAAACACATAAACAACTAAAGTATTTGGCTCATGATGAATTTAACATAAAAATTATGTTAAATAACAACAAACTTGGTTATGCATATATTGAGGAATATTAGGCCATATTGGTCGGTAAGGTGTATGTCTCAACGACCCAAATACATCCATTAACATCAAATTAAATAAGTTATAATTAGTAATGAAGTTAAAGCTTAGCCACTTACCTATATGCATCTAGTTAAAATTATTTTTATAAATCATACCTGATGGTGACCCTGAGTATTATGAATCATACTTGCAGTTTCATCATAAGAAGTTGGAAATTCAAAGTTTCCTAGGAATTGAACTTGATTACCATTTGTTTTATTACCTGTACAAGATATTAAAAAAAAATTCCTTTACTTCTTTTTCAAGTTTTCGAGCCACTACTTTGTCATACGAATCCATAAACTCACGTAAAATTTTTCTCTTAAAATACCTTTTGGAATTACTATTTATACATTCGCTCCGCTGGGTTGCCATCATACAAGTACAAAAGTGTTCCGGACTATACACTTGTGCCCATTTTTGTCATCTACAATATAAAGCTTTTATCTGGTCGTCCTCTACTAGCTTGTATTTGTTAAGTAATGCATCCCAAGAAGATTAAAATTATTCTTCATTCTCATTGTCATATATGCATTTTCTTAAATTGCCCGCAAAAGATCCAAATATATTGAACCTGTTAGACAAATGTTTCATGGCGTTCTAATAGATATGACACAAACACAAACGATGATGTGTGTTCGAAAAAACTTGTTTCACCGCATTAGAAATTGGGATCGCTTGATCTGTGAGGATTGTCTTCACCAATTTTCCTCCCATAGAATTTAGAAAAGCTTAAAACATCCAAACAAAAAAAAATTGTAGTCATATCCCTCAACAAAGCCTCACCAAAAACTGTTTTCTGACCGTAATGATTAATACCAACAATAGGTACAAATGGTATGTCATACTAATTTGTTTTTAAAGTAGTATCAAATCACACTAAATCTCCAAATAAACCATAGTTCAACCTCAAATTTGTATTATTCCAAAAGCAGCTACAAATTTTATTTTCGTCATCAACTTGTATTGAATAAACAAATGACTTGTTTTCAGTTTGCTTCCACTTGAAATAGTCTAATAAAATTTTTGTATCCCCCTTCTTTAGCCATTCTTTATGACTTTTTTGAATGAGATTATCACAATCATCTTGAAAAAAAATAAGATTTTTTGATCCCCCAGCTTCTGCACTCATAAACGAGAAATATTTTACAGATCCAAAACTCGCTGAACACATTTTTAAGATCATATTTGCTTGTACAGGTTGAAATTTTTTTTGTGACCTCAACATGTAAACAAAACTTTGTGGCACAAGCTTATGGTTATCTTCTTTTGTAAATGCCTTCACAATAAAATATAACTTTGTCTTCTTCAATTCAAGCCAAAAATTTTGTTTGTGCTATTGGTCGTCGCTTCTAAGGTGTTTCTCTCGTTCAACTTTATCTCAGCAACAAAATATCCTCCCAATTATCTTCCTATTAGATTTTAACGCCCAATGTTTATGTATACTAAACCCTACAGGCCACGCATAAGCATTATAAAAGTTATAAGTTTGGTGGCCTATTCAAGATCTCGAACTCAAACCTCAACTTCGACCATCATACATTTACTTGACCTCATCGACATACGATTACATGATACACTATGGAACAACTACAAAGATGAGTTTACTTCTTAGTCTCGACCTCCATACCAACAGCTCGATTTAACAAGCACTTAGTCATTAAAGAAGCTATTAATAAATAGAAGGGTATGACCGTTACACAATCAGTTCAAAGACTCATCAAAGTCATATTGTAACGTTCATCAGTAAAAGTAATAATGGTCGTCAAACGGTCATATTATAAGACCTCTAAATTGGACCTGAAAACTACAGATTAAGGATAAAGCAATCTACCCAGAAACTCTGCACAGAACTATCCAGAGTGATCTTTGTAATAGCTAGGCATTATCAATAATATCTCTTTCTAAAATCCTTAAGAGAGGTCATGGTTTTTAACCTAAGGTTTTCCAAGCTAAATCTCGTGTTAGCAATTACTTGATAACAATCTAATTATCTTTGGTATGAGAGACTATGTTTGATATACAAAATTAGGTTCTTGCATTTGGTATCGTCTATGGAAACAAAGTAGTTAGCCAAAGTTCTCAGATACAGGTGATACTTACTCGCTTCATAGAATGCCACTTTCGGACCTGAATACGCTAGTGAGCCTAGCATAAGGAAGGGCCACACTGGTAGAATTACGGGCCACTCTAAACTCCTAAATAGAAAGATGGGCCATTTTGGAACAACAACTGGCAGATGTAAGAGTTGTGTTAAAAATTTGGCAAGGAAAACAGATGGCAACCCAAAAGAATAAAGATGCGTTGCCAACTACCTCAAGAGTTTTCGTTCAAGACAGGATTTGAATCGGGACAACAGCCTAGGAGTTGATGTTTGATTCAATCATAAATAGTTGTTGGCCGAGCTTATACAGATACCAGGAGTTTGACTAAAAAATGATTATGTTCCTGCCAAAGTCAGGCAAGCGGAGGACCCACCCCGCAAAAGTGTTTGCAATCCAGTACGTGAACGACTAAGTGAAGGAAGTGGCAAACACATTCCTCGGGAAGGACGTAACATACGTCAGACCATCACATCCCCTCAATTCGTGACCCAGGGCCCTGTCCAAAAGCACATCAAAGAATTATTTGAAGCCTAGATTTAAACCGGCAAAGGCATCTGCAACAAGCTATAGAAGAGCCTGATAGCTCAGGATCTATTAGACAGTGAGGTTCCCACCAATTTTCAC
This sequence comes from Kingdonia uniflora, assembly GCA_014058105.1. Lineage (NCBI taxonomy): Eukaryota > Viridiplantae > Streptophyta > Magnoliopsida > Ranunculales > Circaeasteraceae > Kingdonia > Kingdonia uniflora. Next base: position 453,584 of record JACGCM010000879.1, on the reverse strand, counting down.
GCCCTGAAAATCTTAAAGTATAGGGGGACATATCCCGTGGAACACGTCCAAGAATTCTAGGATGTTTTAGGTATGCATTATATATCAAACCACATTTTATGCCATCTCCTGTCGGTCTTCAGGGTAAACCTTTATGGTGGCTCTATTTAATGGAAGAAGATTTCATTCTCACATTCGAACAGTTGCGAGTGATTTTCGTCAAGAACTACTCACATAATGAAGTAAAAAAGGAAAATTATTATTTTTTGTTTAGCCTTAAACAAATGCTGGGAGGGCAGCTTGAATCGTTTACTAAGAAATTCTTGGAGTTGGCCCGAAAGGTAGATCGATTTGATAAGAAGATTACTATTTTGGCCTTTACAAACTCCTTGCTCGTTGAAGGTAGAGCGAAGGAACACTTAATTCTCAATAAACCTACAACCCTGGAGGACATGATCGAAAAGGTAAGCGTCTATATCGATCTCGAATGGATTTTAACCGAAAGACAGAAGCCCTAGAAATTAATCCTGACAACAAAAGATCAATCCACAGAATGAGATTTCAATATTAATACATATTACATAGGAAATAGAAAATGGAATAAATCTAATGAAGATTGGCCCCAGAGATGTAATAACTTACTAAAGCCATGTCTTCCCAAATTAATTGCTTCAATAGCCAGCCTAAATCCCATATTTCAGAAGGATAAATTCTTCCGGTATGCCCAATAACTCTAACCCATTGAAAGCATACCATATTGCATACACTATAAAATTTGGCATAATGAAGTAGAACATTGCTTTGCATTACAAAGACTTTTGGAGTACATCTTTGCAGACAGAAGAATGCACGAGTACATCACAGTCATAGAAAATTATAAAAATAGGAGTTACAAGATTAATACTGAGATCGTAGGAGTGATCAAGGAAAAACATTTATACCACATATCCCTCAACCATTTTATAGAAACTCATACGATCAGCAGATCGGTTAGGTTCGAAAAATGATGTCTCGACCAATACCACGATCTAGCCATGGTCGACAAAGAAGTTAGATTACTTCCTACATCTAGTGCAAAACGAGCAGGGATCTCCTTTAAGGATTGCGACGTTCGCCACGTTAACTTTCCTCATCATAACGCACTCGTGATCATGTTAAAAATGAGAAATGTCATCCAACACACAATGATGGTAGATACTTGCAGTAGTTTCGAGCTACTCTTCCAATGTATGATCAAATGGGGCTGGCAGACAAAGTTAAGCCTTGTAATATCAATATTAGTGGTTTCAACGGTTCTAAAAATGAATGGGTAGGAAAGATTATAGTTCATATTACTGTAGGACCAGCAACGGTTAATGTTATATTTTACATTATAGACATAAAATCACGTTATTTGGGAATAATTGGACACTGTTGGCTACACAACATGAGAGCCATCTCATCGACCTATCATCTAGCATTACAATTTGATTGGAATGGTAGTTTCTATAAAATCAAAGGAAGTCATAAGGTAGCCCATGCTTGCAAAAATATTGTGGCCATCGCGACAGAGCTACTAGAAAAACATGTCGCATAGCAATTAAAGAACTCTACATAAAACAAGCTACCAAGTGTGGAAGCCACAAAATACGTCGAGATCATTAGAGACAAGCGGGGTACCTACATTGAGACTATTTTGCCATCAAAAGACTGAAATATTCTTATTTAGTTTTTAAGAGATGACAACGATGTGTTCGCATGGACATTCCATGAAATTCCAGGCATCAACCCATCTTTGGCTTGCCACAAGCTTAGCTTAAAAGACAAGGCTGAGGCGGCCAAATAGCAATCGAGGACATTATCGCTGAGACTATGCGAGGAAGTCAACAAAGTGATCAGCAAACTCATTGAAGTTGGTTTTATTCCAAAAGCCAATTACCCCGAACGGATCTCAAACATCGTACAGTTCTTAAGAAAAATGGTAAAAGTAGAGTATGCGTGGATTTCACAAACATAACTAAGCATACACCGAAAGATAGTTTTCCCCATCCTATAATAAGCCATCTGCTTGATTTAACTGCGGGACATGAACTCTTGTCCATGATGGATGCCACATCAGGGTACAATCAGATACCCTTTTTGCCTGAAGATAAAAAAAAATAGCCTTCATCACAGAGCATGGATTATATTATTATAAAGTCATGTATTTCGGCTTCAATAATGCTGGTGCCACATAACAAAGGCTGATGACCCAGATGTTCAAAGACCATCTCAAAAAAATGATAAAAGTTTACATTGATGATATGTGATGAGCGCGTAATTATGACATTTGTATTATACTCGAACATGTATTTTAGTCGTCCATTATATTTAATTTTGGGTACTTATGTACGTTTGCTTGGTTGCTGCTATTGGAGATGGATATTTGAAACCAAGCTCTTAAAGTCAAGTAAAAGTATCTCTAGCTGTTCATAGCACCTAAAGTCAAAGACACAATATATTTGATTTGAAGATTGAAGAAATATATACACAAATATTCATGGAGAATAAGATCAAAAAATATATTACATCCAAAATCCTCGAAGATATTTTATATTGAAGATATATGCAAGAGTTTCCATGAAGAAAGATCTATACATCACTTAAAGAAATTATATGGAAGAATCTTAGGTAATTGGTTGTAAAATTAGAACATATTATTGTGAAAATGTTCTTTACAATTTAATGTATAAATTCTAAATTTGGGTTACTTCTCCTATAAAAGTAACCCTCCCCCATTGTAATTGGGCATCTCATATTAGAGTAAGTTTAGAAAAATTAAAGTCCTAGTTTTATTTATTTATTCCCTCTCTCTTCTATTTTCTTTTGTAAATACTTAGCTAGTTCATGCAATGATCTTGGGAATGATAGAAGACTAATCTCTTCTAGCTATGACTAGAAGAAATCCCTTACCCGAGTAGTAATAGATATGTTGAAGTTCTAGGATTAGTTCTCTTTTGAAATCTTCTAAAATAGCTATAATCTACTTCTCGGCTTAACCATAGCTAGTAAGTGAATTTAGACTATTTAGCAAAAATCTAGTGTTATAACTATTAAACCGGATTTTAGAGAAAACATGAAAAGAACTCGTAGGACGACCAAGCAGCTTAACCATAGTTGGAAAAATTCTTCCTCCTAGACATCAGATTAAGTAAAACCTAATTTGACCAAACCTTAGATACTTAACCATGGATCTAGGATTGACATTTACATCAAAGATGCTCTAACCAGGATTTTTGTCATGAATAATCTGCCTAGTAAATCTACATAATTACTATTATTGCTTTGGTTGGGCCGAATACTAGTCATAGCTATTCTATTGCTAATTGTTCTTGTTATTTCTTTATTTTAGATTTATCTCTTATAAAGCCTAATTCAGCCTAGAAAGTATTTATTTTCCCAAACCACCCTCTGGATTCGATCCCACTCATCTGTGTTATAATTTGACAACCGTACATTGAGCGAGTATTTTGCTAGAGGCCCTAAAAACCTCCTATTAATATGCTTTATAAAAGTCTCCAAAAGGAAAACCATATCGCAGATTTTCACATAGCCTTTGAAACTTTTTGATCATATAAAATAAGATTAAATCCTGACAAATGCCAATTCAGAGTCCAATCACGATTGTAAGTTCATCCATTTGTCCCAATATCGCCAACGAATCCTCCATGACGAACTGGTCGTGATGCCTCTAATCAACCTCTAGGTTAAGATCCCGCTGGGCTTTCGCAAGGTCCACCCTTAATTTTTCATTTAACCTAGTCAGCTCCTCCACTATCATTTATGTAGTGGCTTTTTCTGCATCTCGATCTCATGCCTCATCATTGAACTACAGAAAAACTTTCAACCTTAATAATAGATCATGGGGCACAATCAGAAAAATATAAAGCACGAATATCTCAACCAACAACACTCATCCCAAACGACACTTTTGTTATTGGTTGAGAGTCATCTTGTAATAGCTTATTTCGTATCTCAGACTTAAGATTCGTGTTCAACCTCATCAGCATACAGGAAATAATACTAAAGACGTGACCAAACTTTGCTCAGTTCGAGACATTACTTTGGGCCTCTACACCAGCAGTTTGACCTGTGCGAAGCATGCAGTCAGCAATAGAGTTGTTGTACAACAGCAAAGGTGGAAACGTTAAATAATCTGGTCAAAGGATATCTCTCACACACTTTGTAACGTCCATCGTTAAGGGACTTTATGGCCGTCAAACGGCCATACCTATAAAGAGGCCCGGAGATCTGCATATGAGGGACGAAACATATGTGGTACAAATGGTTGAGGGATATGTGGTACAAATGTTTTTCCTTGATCACTCCTATGATCTCAGTATTAATCTTATAACTCCCATTTTTGTAATTTTCTATGACTGTGATGTACTCGTGCATTCTTCTGTCCGCAAATATGTACTCCAAAAGTCTTTGTAACGCAAAACAATATTTGGTACCAAGTTGTTAAAAGCTACGTGTGCGGAAGCTAAATTAATCTAAATTAAAACTATGATCTCTCAATTGCATAAAATAAAATGTCAAAATACCTAGGGTTTTATATGATTTACCCCAAACTCTACATATCTCTCTGAGGCTAAGCCTTTTTCTCTCTCCCAAATAAACATAAGAAATAAACTAATGTTAGGCTCTATTTTAAAGGAAAAGAGACCAGGCACAAATAGAAACCCTAACTAGACTCTAATTAAGAAATATCTCCAAATTTTAATGCAACTCAAATAAACTAATTAGAAATAACTAAAATAGAGATAGTGGTCATGTCAGGTGGACAACCACCTACGTAGGTATTATGGAAACCACGTCAGTAATCACTTTCTCTCTCACTTAAAGTAACCTTTAAAATAAACTAAGCTTAAGCTATCCTTTATAGGAAAGCACAAAATATAAAACCTAACTAAACTCTAATTAGGAAACTTCTTCTAATTATAATACAAATCATATAAACTAATTAGAATTAACTAAAATAGAGGGAGTGGTCATTCAAGGTGGAGAGATAACCGCCTACGTGGGTATTGTGACGACCAGGTGACTTATCAACTTTCTGCGTCTAGAAAGAACTCTGAGCATAAGATAACTACAAATCCTCCAACGATACTTGTCGTACCCGTTTTGTTTGCCGCCAAATAGAGAAACTATTATTACGCCAAAAATACTGTGTAACTTCATTTTTAATCCCTAAAAAGTGATTAAAATCTTGACTTGAACAGCCTTCAAACCCATGCAAAACGGATTACTAAACCATGATTTAAGTACCTCTTTTGAAGACTCATCATAGATTGGGAGTTTATCCCAATCAATTAATGGAGAGGAATTACAAAATTATTTGGTTACCCATACTCTGTAAAACCCACGGTAACCTTAAATTTTCTACGGCGTCTTCTGGCTTTCTAACAACTGAAAAGCACTCCCCAAATGGTTTGAAAGTCTGATTTGACAACTCCGCTGATCGAAGTTTTGTCAAAACTTCTTCGATTTGAGAATCGAAAAACTTGTTGATTTTAGAGAAACACGCGACTTTGCAATCACTAATAACTTCTTCCTCAATTCCATGAATTTGTTCGTCGCTGCCCAACAAATCAGCGAAACCCTACTCCTCAATTTGTTGAACATTGGTTTTAAGGTGGTGTTGGTTTTCTTCGGTTGGACTTCATGATAATCGAAATCATCAATCAGGTAAACTTCTCACATCAATTTGCTAAAAACTATGTGTGGAAGCAATAAATCAACACTAAATTGGAAAATAACATTTCTTTTTTAATAAGACCCTAATTTAACATCTTAATTTCTTTCTCTCCAAAACACCACCCCCTAAACCCTAGCCAACCCTTTCTTTTATAGAAAAGGGTATACAATCTCTCCTCCTAATATCTCTCCAAATCGAAAAAATCTGCCTAATCTTAGGAACCCTGATATATTTAGAATTCATAAAAATAGCAATACTACTATAAATCAAAACAAAGCCTAAACTAACTATTGGAGAAAGTGAGTCTACAGAATAGGTCCAACGACCATGGAGCACGCCCACGTGTTCGGTCAACTCTCACTCTCCACGAAAAAATTCATCCTAAATTTAATAAGAACCTTCAATTGTGCAACCATTTTGGCACGTTCTTCATACCGTAGATCCTCCCATGCATCTTTCCATAACCTGGTTAGGTACTCATATATGGGGGTATAGTGTTGTCACCCACATCTATGTGTTTAACGCCAAAACATTTAAACGATATAATCACATGCTTGCAAAAACTGTTCTGAAATGCGATCCAAAATGGATCAAGAATTTTTTGCCTTCTTGCTGGTTTGCCTGACTGCTAGAGCTGGTTTTAGGCAGATCTAGCATGGCACAAGGCTAACTGTTGTAGCTTATTCTAGGCAGTGGCCTAGCTAAAGGTTAACTGCTGGAGATGATTATGGGAAAATCTGGCTTGGCACAAGGCTGACTGCTGGAGCTGATTCTAACAAATCTGGCCTGGCTGAAGATTGAGTACTAGAGGTGATTTTGGGCAGATCTGTCCAGGCTCAGTAACGACCCAAAAAGTCATAATATAAAATAAATTGATTTCTTCTTAAAGGTTATCATAGTAAGCTCTGCTAGTAGGATTAACGCAACAATTTTAGGGATAAAATGATGTATGTACTTAGTTGAGCATTTTGATAGTTCAAATGGAACACCGTCGTTTAAGCAATAAGCTTGGAGTATTTTTGGTGTTGATCGGACTTCTAGGTCGAATGTGAATGTACAAAATTCGATGCATGGACAAAATTGACAAGTTGCTAGTTATTAGTTGAAGCATGAATACCAGATCTTAGGAGTGTGTTGCCACCATTTGGCATGTGCCTTGCCACATATGTTAGAAAGAGGGGAAAACCTTTTCCTTCCATCTTTTTTTACTCTCCTCCAATGTTAGAAAGAGAGATAGAATGAGAAAACATTTTGACTGAGAGAAAGATCCTTGAGAATCAGGCTAGAAGGAACAACTATTGGGGAAAGTTTGGATATCATGAACAAACGCAAGCGATTTCGGAAGAACACCGAGTAGGCAAAATTAGCATCAAATTCGGGTAAGTGGTTTTTTAGCTTTCTTTGAATCTCTTGGTTGATTTACAATCTTTGATGGATTCATCACGTAGAGATTGGTTTCTCTTTAGTTGTTTTTCAAACAATTGTGCACCCTGCTTTAGAAATGAGATTAATCAAGAATTGGCGTAGTTGTTCGAATTAAAACTCAAAATTTACTGCAACTACAAAATGTCAGAGGGGGTTTAATGAAAATTAGGTTTCACTCAAATAACAAAAGTTATGGCCCTCGACGAGATGACGCCAGAACACTTTTCGGATCATTTATTGGACATCCGAGTAAAGAGATATTCGACTTACAGTTTCTGGACAGATGTGCACTTAACCAATTTCCTGATTTAAGATTAGGGAATTTGGAGATTTTATAGCATTAAGAAACTCAAGAAATATGAGGGAGAATCCAGAAAGGAGTTGGGGAGCATCATCTCCAATTCTAAGTACCTCTGTATAAATATTAAGGGCAAACACACACGTAATTATGATTAGCTCAGGTGTGGCAACGACTGTGTTATTAATTTGATAGTATGGGTTCCAAAATTTTGGAACACGTGATCCCATTAATAATGTAGTATTTCATTTGGTGAGAATGTGAGAAATACGACACTTTTAGTATGACTTTATTATATCCAGAAGTTATGTTGCGAAGAATGACCAAGTGAGAGAGAGAGAGAGAGAGAGAAAGAGAGGGGGGGACTATTATGTGCTTATACATAACTCAAATGTTAGAATACTAAAAGATTAGATATACTTTTATTAGGTTCACTTCGAGGGGGATGACACCTGGGATCAGTGATGATATACAAGCAAATAGACAGGCAAGTTTAGAGCTCTTTAGATACCCGGAGACTGTGCTTTTGCACGAATGGGTTTGAATTACTTTCTTGCAAGTTTAATATTTTGTTACATGTTCTGCATGATTCAGTCTTATCTTTTCTCATTGTCGTTATTATTTTCAATATTATTACCGATCCCATTATTCAATTTGAATTACTATTTTTTAATTATGCGATGAGATGCTTATATTGCATCTTGATTATTCCCAACTGTTATTTGACATTGTATTACTTGTTTGATCTATGAAACGCATTGAAGATAGTATTTTTCTATACTCATGATTTGGGAAACAGGTTGTGACATAACATTGTGAGTTGTGAGAATTATATAGAAAACTATTTTAGTAATTGGAGTCAAAAGTTAGTTTATGTATTATTAGGGAACATCTTTCTTCAAAATAAATATTTTGATTTCAAGTGCATTGAGATGAAGGAAAAGAAGAATTATAAGATAGATATGAAGATGTGCGTTCTCTGGCATGCCTCCGTGACACTGTACCTCAAAAGAAACCTCGACGATAGTTGGGAATCCCTAGGACTAGCCATGCGTAAGGGTGATCCGGGTAGGCTCAGTGGGGTGTGAAGTTAGGGAATATTGGGTAAGATAGATGAGATTGTTTGCGAAGACCTGAATCTCAGGAAATGGATAAGACTAACATAGGGATTGGCCGGCGTGGCAAACTGCAGCCCCCCATGAGTAGCATGTACTTGGTGTATGCTTATTCAGTTGAGAGGGATTTAGGGGCCATGACGACTTATAAAACCCTGGGGTGCAAGATACGGGTGAGAAGAACCGGAGGATCTAAGAAAATCTAGAGCACATCTATCAAATTATTGTTAAGGTTGCTACATGCAGTGGTGGTAACGTGAGCGATTGTGAGTGGGTTGAGAGCAACCGTAACATCCATTCGTACCAGTGGTTTAATGGATCCTACCTCCACCTTGACTCTATGCTGCTTGTCAAGGAGTCAAAGAGAAAAACCTCCCCCCCCCCCCCCCCCCGACCTCAGGCCTCCAATGTATGAGCCCGGAGGGGAGAGGTCGTACATATCCCGACAAGCTTTAGTCATCTACTCGATGAACAACGGTAAATTCTACTAAAACGTAATAACTGCACTGGAACGAGTTTAGTCAAACTTGACCTCTTCTAGTTGTAGACTACACACAATAACATTTGTCATTTATCCCCCTTCTTCCCCCATATTTTAGATAAAAAGGCATCGAAGGTATTCGCAAGGGGTATAAAGGAGTCGTTGAACCTTGGGATTAGATCGAGTTTACCTAGTGTCCTAGTCTTTCTACGTAAGTTAATAAGGGTGAGTCGTTATGATTCTTTATGGTAAATTGTACATTGTATAATATTATTATCATTAAACCTATACATATGTATCATTTTGGGAGATCGTTGTATATGTCCATTATATTATCATTGTAATTGTTGTCGTGCGATTGTGTGGAACTTATAATCTTAGGAAACGTGTTGTGTATATACTGGCCAAGCGCTCTCAAACCGAAGGATTATATTTTTCATTTGAGTGCCATACAAATTCTACAGGTTCTTTTTATAGGTAAAAATTTTAGAAGTTCGATTTTTAGGGGAAGTGCTGCCAAATTTTCGATTGAAATTTTCCTATGTATATTAGGCTTCCACCGCGTTAGTCTGATATACTTGTGGCGTTGCCGGCTGGTTTACCAGTCGAGGAATTTCAAGCACCAGGCTAACTGCTGGAGAAGATTGCGATCTCCGTCGTGAATCTTCTTCTCTCTACTTCGACTTCATCTTCAACGACATTAGAAAACCTTCTGTCACCATCGTAACTCGCGAGGGCAAGTAGTTTGGCAAACATCGTCACAAGTTGTTTAGACATCATCTTATTCGATTTCGTAAGCTCCTTGTTCTCCAAATGCAACTTGGTAGACTCTTCTACCATTGCAATTACCCGCCTTACGTTTGTTTCTTTAGTGTTTTCTTTACCATCGTTCGTCGCAAAAGAAAAAAATTCCCGCATAATCTTAGTGGTTATGGTACCAAGTTGCTAGAAACTACGTGCGGAAGCGATAAATCAACACTAAATTAGAAAATAACATCTCTTTTATTAATAAAACTCTAATTTAAAATCCTACTTTCTTTCTCTCCAAAAACACCACCACCTCCTAAGCCCTAGCCAACCCTTTCTTTTATAGAGAAAGGGTTTACAATCTCTCTTCCTAATAACCCTCCAAATCAAAATATTTTGCCCAATCTTAGGAATTTTAATAAATTTATAATTCTCTTAAAAAGCAACTACAATAAAGCAAAACAAAGCCTAAACTAAACTAACTGTTGGAGTCTACGGAATAGGTCTAACGGCCACCTACGGCGCACGCCCACGTGTTCTATCAATATTGTTGAGCGACTAATTTGTTCCACCGATTTACTTCGAGAAGGGAGAGAGATACGATCTAAAGCGAGGGGAAGAAAGAGATGAAAACAATGAGATATTTCAAGAATGTTTTGAGGAAAATTTGGTTTGAATAACTTTTTCATTCAACCTAAGATTTTCAATTTCATAAATTGTAAGTGGGGGAATAAAATTATTCAGACGTTTTGAATCTATCGAAAGCACTTCTGATGCATGCCATTGCCACCACCAAAACCGATCAAACGTAAGCTTCGGGAATCAGCAAGCGCTTGCACCCTGATGCAGTGAACCAAGAAAGGCCTTGAATGCACTCAAGCGCAGACCAAAATATCCCTTTAACTAATTTTGTGAAATTAGAAAAGAAGAAACAAAGAGTGATGTACAAAGATGTCTTTGTTCATGGAACATAAGGTACGAGTTAGACCTGTAATGTACAAAATATCCTTTTCACCAGTGATAATTCTATTTTCCCCACCGTTGTGACTCCATGATGCAAGTTAGACCCATTGGTCGTTAGTATCATAGAACCTTTGAGGAAAATAAAGTAGCATTCAACATTATGATGTGCACATGCAGTGCAAGCCAGTAAAAATTGCCAAAACCAAGAACTCATACATCAGCTCTCCTTGAGATTCGTAGAGACCAAAGGGTAACAATGTAAGTCAAGGAGTTCCTACGAGTTACAACTATACTCAAGACCCTAAACTTAGCACTTCCTAAGGACTGGCATTTAGATACTATTATGGAAGGAATGAGTTTGCACATTTATTATATCTCTCTCTCTCTCTCTCTCTGTCTGTCTTTCTTAACATGATAGGTCAAGTTGACATCTTGGGCATGGCTTCTAATGTTTCGTGTGTTATCCTCTTGTCTCTTCAATAAATACCTAGTACAAAAAATAAAACGCAAGAGAAGCTTCAGATCACATACTGATTCGATTGCATTGAGAAGAAGGCAGCACATTCCTTGACGCCTGTATACATTGCGGGTACCAATGAAGGGCATCTCGGCTAGCCTTGTTCCATGTACTCAATTAAATCAAACATAAACATACTAGTTAGGAAACCAGTGGCAGAAAACCAGCATAAATACTAATAAAAACAATACTAACACAATAAGAACAATAAAATGAACAAAAAGATGAAGTTTGCATCTCGCAAATGAGCCCCATGAACTGTACTTCCATGATTAAAATACACTTCGAATAAAGTTAACTTGTGACATTTTTATTACAATATGCCATACCAGCAACTTTTTTCCGAACCTCCGAATTTTCCGAAATCTAATCCGATTTTGGATCACTACATTGATATTCCAATTTTCAAAAATCCGAATTCCAATTTTTTCCGAAAATAATCGGATCGGAATCGGATATGGTTTTGTGATTCGGATTTTCCAAATTTTCCGAACATTGTCCGATCCGAATTTTTTTAATATTCTGATTCATTTTTAACCATTTGTTTATAGATTAATGGTTTATTTTTGGGTAGATTGAAATGTTGTGATGATAATATGTGACATAGAGTATGAATAGTGGTGGAATATAATGATTTGAAAGCATTAATATTGAATTTTCATATAAAAACCACGAAAATTTACTATTTCCGAGTTTTATTCCCGAATATTCCAAATTTTTATCCGATTTCCAAAAATTTTGATTATTCCAAAAAATCATATTTTTCCGATTTCGGAATTGTTTTCGGATTTCTGAAAAAAATCGGATCGGAATGGAATTTTTATTTCCGAAAAAAATCAAAAAAAATTTGAACCCTCTCATATCCGATCCGATTCGAAGACACCCCTAATTTTAACTGTTCATGACGGTTGTCGAGGTGCATGTGCAGTGACAGATTTGCATATACATGTTGATTTTTGAGCTTAATATGTTATTTTGGTTTTGGAACATATATTGGCGGCTGTTTATATTCCAAACTAGCACCCAACTCAGTAATAACCCCTATTATATAATGGTTGGCTTTAAAGCTTGTTCTCCTTTCCTTTCAAGTATCATTGCATCTAATGTTCTGGTAACCAAACCAAACATCTAACATCTTTTTTGCCATTTACATAACCATGGTTTCCTTACAACACTCAGTTACAATCTGAAGGACCACATACTAAACAGACCAAGAGACACTGAAGAGTCATAGATGTTTATGAATGTAAAAGGGATTACACCTAATGGATGCTGCCGATATCATTTCCTTGTAACGTCCATCGTTAAGGGACTTTATGGCCGTGAAACGGCCATACCTATAAAGAGGCCCGGAGAACTGCATATGAGATACGCAACATTCACCATAAAAATCTTCCTACTCTATTATCCTACATTCTCATAATGCTCAATATTATTGTAGGGACCTATCCCTTGATCATACCTAAAGTCGAGATGTCACCAGTTCGAATTACCCCCATCTCAGACTCACGCATTTTTAACATAACTTCCTTAGTCAACATTCCAATCCACCCTACGAACTGTATAAAAATGTGGGTCAAACTCAAACAAAAAAGCCTTATCAAGTTAAAGAAACCTATCTCTCGCAAACTCGTCCGTTACTCAGTCAACTGCCATTAACCACATTATTCAGAAAATGTGTTCCAGTACGATGAAGAACTATAGAGAAGACCTATATAAAGGTAAAGTTCCAGAAGAGACGAGGACCAGAAAAATTACATAAGAGATCATCAAGAAACTACTTATTTTTTATTCGCAGCAATAGTCAAACTTCTTAATTACAAGGTTCAAGCTTTTTTATATCTAAAGATCACCTATAATAAGATATCTGGCTCAAGCAATAAAGATACTTTTATAAAAATCCTCCACTCGAGGTCGTTGCTTTTTACCTATTCAGAGGTTTTCCACGCAGAAATCACATGTGTCACTTCTTACTTTCTATTATAATATTATTACAGGATTATTTGTGTGATAACGAATTCAGGACTATTTCGAGCTTGCAGAATTTGGCCATTAGATTTGGCTCCATCTGCAGGAAAGATTGTATTTCCACAATATCCTAAGGCATTCTTTCACTAGAACTTTTAATCATGGTTACTCTTAGAGGACAAGCTACAGAGGGACCCAACTCGATGTTTTAATTGATCCGGGGCAACTTACAGAGTACGGGGAATCTCAAACTCTGAAACATAGAAACGTGCCAGGCTCGAACATCTATTAACAAAGGATCGGGAGCTTCGTGAGAAAGAGGTCAACACAGAATGATAATCTCGTTTGACAGCGCTTAAGCGACATGAAGATCAGATGATAGCAATACAAACTGCCCTAGAGGCTCTGTAAAAATACTCAGCAGGCTCCTCCAGCCAAAGGTCACAATCAGTTGCCAGAGACCTCCCGTGTTTTTGTAAGAGATAGATTGGGACCTCAAGGAGTCGCCAGTAAAGCTATTTCTAGGAATCTTCAACACGAGCCACAACCCTCCATACATTTGGGAGGTAAAGTTCAATCTGAAGTCAGTCGAGGTCACCAAATTTTTGTCCGTCAGGAGAAAGAACAGCGACCTCAACACCAAGTTCCAACACGAGATCGCCAGAGTGAAGGTGTAGGCACTCATCCTCCACAACCTGCTTGCCCAACGATTCAACCAGCACGTCATTACGTCACGAAAAAGCATATTGACCAACGAATTATGGAGTTGATCGAAGCACAAGTTCTGGGTATTACCGGCGACGTCAAAAATAATAATGAAGTCTGATTGCCAAAGAGCTATTCAATGTGGAGATACCAAAAGGTTTCCATACTCCAAAAAATCGTAAATACAAAGGTACTGACCCGAAGGAGTACATTCAGCAGTATCATGATTCATTGAGGTTATACATCAATCTCAATTACTTCCTCTGCCGTCTGTTCGCCACAAGTCTATTGGAGGAAGCACTCTGATGGTTCCACTCTCTCCTTGAGGACCCCATATAATATTCGATCAGCTGTAAAAATAATTCATCAAGGCATATACTCAATATAGGGACAAAGAGGGGAATTTATATTCATTTATCAATCTTAAGCAGTCGCAAGGAGAGAAGCTCGAGGATTTGTCAAAAAAAAATTAGCGCTCACGCGAAAAGTAGATAACCTTGATCAAAAAATAGCCGTTACTACTTTCACCAATGCACTCTGGCCCGATTGCAAAACCTGCGACCTTGGAGAAGGTGATCACCAAGTTGAATAGTTACGTTGACCTGGAGAGGATGATGTCTGAGCATCAAAAATCTACTAAGTCTATCCTCTCTACCAAGGGCCCATCTACAGATCAAAGCAATGAACAAAAGGAGGAATAGGGAGATCAGAAGTGCACCAAGGGCAATACTGGCTACCCTCAGAAAGGCGGTCCACCAAACAAACCCATCCTCCCAAAGATGGACCCATCCTCGGAAAGGCGGGGTCCCCCAAACAAACCCATCCTCCCAAAAATAAACTAAGGGCAACACTGGTTTAGAGATCAGAAGTGCACCAAGGGCAATACTGGCTACCCTCGGAAACGCGGTCTGCCAAACAATCCCATTTTCTCAGAGATGAACGTTTGAATCTCCATAATTTTTCAACTGCTTTTAAAGGAAATACTCTACCACGTCTCTGAACCACTAGAACCAATCGATAGTCGACTGTATTGTCTATATCATACGGTAATCCATCATTCTAGTAACAATTTTTATGCTTTATAGAGGTCGATCGAATACATTTTTAAAGAGGGATGGATGCTCAAATATATTATCGACCTGAAATCATACAAAAATGGCAGCTATATGAAACAGCTTGAAGTTATTCAGGTAAGCTAAGGAGAAGCATCTTTTCCATATGCACCACAAAAACATAATCAAAATCAATCAGATCACCAATTCTAATAGATCAAAATACAGGAGACTATCAGAATGTTGCGATCTCATACCGCAAGACAAAAAAGCCAAGCTTCATCTTGAGTCGAGCAATCGCCGGCTTGAGATTTTCTTCGAAGATTACGATACTATCCTTGTCAAATTTAAACATCATGATATGTTAATAATAATGCTTAAAATGAAGAAGATTTTCATGCACCCGATGATGATCGATACTGGAAGCGGTATTTAGATTCTTTTTCAGAGCACTATCGACCAAATAGGTTTGGCCGACCAAGTTATTCAGAGCAATACCAATATCAGTGGGCTTAATGGGTCTATAAAAGAACGAGTAGGCAAGATCACTATACCTATTACAGCAGGACCAGCCACCATTGATGTTATTTTCTATGTCATTAACGTTAAATCTCGTTATCTCAGGATTATGGGCCGCTGCTAGATTCACAACATGGAAGCAATCACTTCCACCTATCATCAAGAACTCGGGTTTAAACACGACAGCGGTATTTATGAGATATGAGGTAGTCAGAAGCTCTCTCGAGCTTATGAAAATACCGTCTCTGCAATCCTAGATACTTCTGACAGATTTGCTGTATAGGCATTTCAGGAAGCTGATCACCTCAACGATTAGCCTTCCACAGAGAAGCCGAAATAATATATCAACAATGATGGACCTAGCAGAGGTAATTTTATTGGTACTAAGCTAGTTCAGCATGAAAAGGATGTTCTCATTCAGCTTTTGCAACTTAATCGAGACGTTTTTATGTGGTCTTTCGAAGAAATGCCTGGGGTCGACCCGACCAAGGCATGTTACAAATTTTCTCTCAACATCAACGTCATGGCGGTCAAACAGAAGCAGTGATGACTGTCACCTCATCTTTGAGGTGAAGTTAACACCAAGTTTGAGAAATTGATAAAAGTGGGATTCATTCGAGAAGTCAAATATTTAGACTGGATATCCAACATTGTCTTTGTCCCAAAGAACAACGGAAAAGTCTGAGTTTGTATAGATTTTACTAATCTGAACAATCAAACTCCAAAGGACTGTTTCCCTCTTCCCAACATTTATCAGATCCTCGATCCCACGGCAGGCCATGACCTTCTATCTATGATGAACACTGCTTCAGGGTACAATCAAATTCTGAATTTGGAAGAAGATTAAGAAAAGATAGCTTTCATTACAGAAAGAGGTCTTTATTGCTACAAAGTCATGCCCTTCGGACTCAAAAATGTGGGTGCCACATATCAACGGTTAATGACTACTATGTTCAAAGCACATCTAGGGAAAGTCATTGATGTTTACATCGATGATCTCTTGCACAAAAGTGTACAGTCAGCCAATCAAATCTCAGATTTCAGCACTATAGTCAACATCCATCGATCTTATAGAATACATCTCAACCCTGATAAGTGTCAATTCGAGGTACATTCTGGCCGATTTCAAGGCCACCCCATCAACAAGAGGGGAATGAGGCCGATCCAGATCAGATTCAGGCCCTCCTCAACATGCCCTCTCCAAAAACAGCAAAAGATGTTCAAAAACTTGCCGGCAAAATTGCCACTATCAACTGCTTCATTTCTAAATCTTCAGACCGCTATCGATGGCTATTCCTATTACTTTGCGATTGTACCAAGCGAGGAAAAGTTTAGCCAAATGTAGAGGTCTCATGGACACTAGAATTTGAAGTAGTTTTTCAGGATCTCACAACCTATTTGGGGAGGTCTCCCATATTGAGCACCCCAGTAGATGATGTAGAACTAATTTTCTACCTAGCTGTCACAGATACTTCCCTCAGCTTGGTTCTGATTCGCCTTGATGGGAAAATTGAGAAATCAGTCTACTTCATCAGCAAAACCCTCACTCCAGTGGAAACGCGGTACTCTAAAATTAAGAAACTTTTTCTCTCTCTTGTTTAAACTTCACAAAAACTCAGGCACTACATCCAAGCACATTTAGTCAAAGTCATGATGAGCTACCCACTTTGGGAAGTTCAATCCAAGAATGAAAAATCATGAAGAATGCAGCAGTGGTCAATCAGTTTGGGAGAACTGATATCAAGCTCGAACAACATCATACTGAAAAGGGACTGGCCATTGCTGATTTTCACAATAATTTTCCAGTGGAGGATCCCGAGTGGAAGGAAAATGACCATGACCTTACAGAAGATACTCTCAAAGATCCACCCCCAAATCATTTGACGAGCGAGTTGAATGGATTTCAACTAAGGGGTGGAGACTTCGCACGGATGGATCAGTAGGACCCACAGGGTCATGGATTGAAATTGTTTTGATTACCCCTTCCAATGACAGAATTGAGAAATCAATTCGCTTAGATTTTGAGGCCTCTAATAATGTCACCGAGTAAGAAGCTCTCATTCATAGAATCGACCTCGGTCTTGAGCCCGGCATCCCCGAACTCTCAGTTTACACAGATTTACCACTCATCGTCAACCATTACTCTGAATAATACACGAAGAATAGAAAGATGATCGAATACACAACACTCATTGCAGATAAGATGAGCAAGTTCGCGAAAGTAACTCTCAATTATCTTCCTCGAGTTAAAAATAGGCATGCCGATTCTTTGGCATATCTAGCCAAAGTTTTGTTGTACAAAAGCTCGATATCACCAGATTGAAATCATTTCAACCCCCAACATTGATCGCATTTTTATATGCACGATCAACACTAGGGGCAATAAAGGGGAGACAACGATTGGCGAAAACGATTTTTAGCCTATCTCAGTGTCGATAACAGTTGCAATGGACCACTCCCAGCTAATCCAAAAGAGCGCCGATAGATGATCAATATCTCGAAGCGCTATACTAATCTAAATGGTGTGCTATAACGCCATTACGTCATAGAGCCTTACCTCAAGTGCCTCTCTAAACCAAAAGTAGATGAAATGCTCTGCGAATTATATAAAGGGACTTGTGGACCCCATTCCGTAGGTCGATCACTCGCAAACAAAACTATTACACAAGGAGTATTCTAGCCTGGCATGTACAAGCAAGCAGAGAAGTACTTTTGCAGATGTGACACCTGCCAAAGGCATGGGCATATGATACGCACCCCTGCACTCGAGCTCCATATAAGCAAGGTATTTTTTCCATTTATAAGATAGGCACTTGATCTCATCGGCAAATTGCCTAACTCTCCAGGTAACCGCCGTCACCTACTCGTAGCTACCGAATATTTTACGAAATGGGTAGAAGTAGTTCCACTATGTTGAACCAAAGAAGAAAGGGCCATCTCTTTTATCTAGAAGCACGACATCACTCGGTTTGGGTGCCCCCACCTAATTTTTATCAATAACGGGCCCCAATTTTTGGGTGAAAAAATTGAAACCTTCCTCAACCAATACAATATCATCCACTCACCATCCAATCCTTACAATCCTCAAGGCAATGGCCAAGACGAAATCACCAACATAACTATCGTGGATGGAAACAAAAAATGGCTTCACTTACATAGAAAAGGGAATTGGGTTTGAGAACAGCCTCATGTCCTCTGGGCATATCCTACCACTCCCAGATAGTCTACAGGATGCACCACATTCCTCCTTTCCTATTACACTAGGGACGTCATTCCTTCTAAATACCATCATCCAGTTTAAGATCACGAGCTAACTGGCAAGGAAAATGAGTTTGAATTGGCTTGCAACCTTAATATGATCGATGAGACCAGGGAACGCGCCATCGCAAACCTAGTTCGATAACATCATATGCTTGCCAGGTCATACAACAATCGAGTCAGAAATTGTACATTTTAAATTGATGATATCGTCCACAGAGAGATTCCTCAACATCGCAAAGAGCCTCACGCAAGAAAATTAGCTGACAATTGGGAAGCTCCATTCATTATCACAGGTCCCTCAGGCTTGGGATCATATTATCTCATAACAGAAGATGGAATCCCCATTTCAAATCTTCGGAACACTAGGCGACTGAAATGGTACTATCGTTAAGCGAGATTTTTTATTTCCAATCAATGTAAATTCTAAACATATCAATGAAACTTCCAAGTTCTTTATAGCATCTCTCTACTTATGTAGATTTAATCACATTTTGTAGATTAAAACATAAATAATACTAGCTTTCAATTGATCTTATACCAGTTAAATTGAAGATAACACTTGGTTTGGCTTGGTCTACTAAATCCCTGCGGTTAAAACAAATGTTAAAACTTGTTTCATATCAAAGATTCTAACAGGCATAAGATAAGGCAAAGGTAATACTAACCTTCATCTCTTTCAATATGTCTCCAACATTTCTATAGTTAAATTAAGGATAAAACTTGGTTTGGCTAACTCTACTAAATCTCTGCGATTGTAACAAATGTTAAAACTTGTTTCATATCAAAGACTCTAACATGCATAAGTTAAGGCAAATCTAATACTAACATTCATCTCTTTCAATATATTTGTAGCATTTCTATAGTTAAATCAAGGATAACACTTGGTTTGGCTGACTCTACTAAATCTCTGCGATTGAAACAAATGTAGAAACCTGTTTCATATCAAAGACTCTAACATGCATAAGATAAGGCAAAGGTAATACTAGCCTTCATCTCTTTCAATATGTCAACAACATTTCAACAGTTAAATCAAGATTTACTTAGTTTAACTAACTCAACCCACTTCTGCAATTATAAAAAATGTAAAAACATGTTTTATATCAAAGACCCCACCAGACATAAGATAAGGCAAAGGTCATACTAACTTTTATCTATTTCAATATGTTTGCAATAGATACTACTGATTTTTAGGTCATATTACAATGGATACCATTTCTGCTGTTGGGATGTAAGCCATTTTTTACCCTCCAGCAGGAGGTCAATCAAAATTCAGTTCGCGAGTTACAGTGACTCTACCCCTCTCTATCAAATCAGCAGGTCGAGCGCCTAAATTTGTCTCCATGAAGGCCAAACAGTTCCCTCAGTCTATATTCACGCTACAAATGCATCCCTTGTTAGACAGGTTCTTAAACAAGGTATCTCATTCTAACTCAAGCCTTTTTACATCGTTAATAAAATACACAATGGTCGCCTTTAATAGGTCTGTCCGTGATGCATGAGCTATAACGATCCTTGAAAAGTTATGTCTCGCATTCTCAAGGCGTGATTCCAAAGTCCTCTACCGTTTCTTCTTATGTGCCATTTCCCATTATGTCCAATCGTAAAAGGCTATATTCTCATATTTAGCTGATTTAGCCAGAATAGTGACCTCCAAGTTTGCCACCTGAGCGCGAAGTCTCACAATTTTGGCATTCAATTCTTTCTTGGCAGAAGTATCCTGTAACGAGTCATCTTTCTTCTTCATCATGACTTTCTTCATCCTAATTTCCCCTACCAAGGCCTTCTCCCTGATAAAGCAGCATCCAACTTGTGCTGGCATTCTCTTAAGTTTGCGTTCCCTTTTTGCACATGTCCCTGAATTCGTGCCACGTCACCTTCTAGCTCTCTAATTCAACCTGACGGACTAACTACATCCCCTTGGACTTGAGGAACTTTAACATCATTTTTACTCCCCATCGAGTGCTCTCTAGCCTCAACTTTCTTGACAAGCGCGTTGGCTTAGGCTAATTCACTCTTCAATCGTGTCACCCTCTCATTTAACTCATCGCACCTTCTTTGTACTCCCCGAAACTCCAAATCCTTGGCAGGTAGGGCTATATGCAAGTGTTCAACTACAGCTTCCGAGGCTGATAAATGTTTTCAAGCTATCTTTAACTCGTTGTCATTTTCACTCATTTTCTGCTTTAGTCACTCCAGCTCGCTTCTACAATTCTGAAGATCAGCCTGAGATTGTTCCTTTGATCTTTCTAGAGCCTGAATTTGGTATTGAGCCATTTTAGTTTGCTTACCCTTAACTGTCAGTGTGTCAACCCGAATTTGAAGCTTCGCGGCATGTTCATTCACTTCCACAAGCATTTTTATCCTCTCCACAATTTCAGCACCTTTCCCCTCGACCTTGCGAGAGAGGTCGACAAGAGTCTGGGTTGCCTCAACAAATTTAAAATGTACCTTTACATGCTAATCTTCCCTGTTCTCAGAAGCCAACCTCACCCTATCAAACTCCTCTGTAAATTCATGGCTACATTGGAGTGCTTCATCTTCGCGTGAGGGAACTAAATCCAATTCGACCTGCAAAATAATATATACATTATATACAGCTCGATTCAGAGCACCCATCAACATGATATATATCGTATTTCTAAAATGATATCTAATTTCTAACATCTACTGTGTGCAACTACTTTTAGACTTAGAGGTCAAAGTAAAATCTCATACAGGTGCTCCATGACATATATTTCAAAGTCAAAGGTACATGTTTACGATATTCCACTTTATCTAAATACTTTGAATTTTTCTACGCGCTATATTAGTGCTTGTTTCCTAAAAATCGATAGCAAGTTTTGATCTTCCTCTACGCTTTACGTTACCAAATTTACTTTGTAGCTTTATGTCAATATAGCATACAAGTCAGGAAACTTGTTCCGATCTAACCTGTAGCTCCGCTTGCGATGAGAGCAAGGCTGTGGAGATCTCTCATTCCCTGGCAAGCCTTGTCTCTGGATCTTTTATTCTGAGACTCATTTCACTAAGTGCCTACAAGAGGGTTACAAAAAAATAGAGGCTCAGCCTACAGAAATCTATTCAATACACAGAGTTTAACAATTTACAAGATACTGCGAACAAATCATTTCTCTACCCTACCTTCTCATTTTCGCCCTCTGGGAGTTCGGTGTCATCCCCTTGATTGTCTAGCATCGTCTGGCAGGAGACACCGTCTAGACCATCAACAACTTCCACCGCCAGCTCTTCCACTTCTTCATCATCACCCTCCGCAACATAGGTGTCTACCTTAATGGCATCCACCTCCTCCGCAGAACATCCCTTCAACATAAGGTGGGGCCCCAACCTTTCACGCTCCGCCTCCACCTCCTCCAGATTCATCTTTACCTCCGCTTGTAGATGATCAATCGCCACTACATAAGAAGCCTTCAGGGCCTCTACCTTTTTTGCTTCCTTGAGAGCATCAGCCTTTGCTTGAGCTACCTTCTTTTCAAGCTTGACCTTAACCTTCATCAGCTCGGATTATCCTTCTTCCACTCCGAGCCAAATCCCCTTCACCAAACGAGTTCGAAACATAATAAATTTTTATACTTCATCAAACATAAACACGTACCATCCTGCTCGTATCCTCCTCTCCATGAAGAGCCACCAGTCTGGCCCATTTCGCTACAGCTTTGAGATCATCCTCAGCAGAAGGTCGCTCTTCAGAGACCTTTTCCTTCGACCTCCCCAAAGGTTTGGCCCTTCTCCTTTTCTTTTATCCGTCGACCTCACCACTTCAGTGGTACCAGAGGCCGACGCGCGCTTTAGCATCTATTTTTTTGGGAAACGTTCGAGCTAATTTGCTCAACGTAATAGACTCCGGCTATGCTGAGTTGTCTATTCAAGGGGTCTTGGCCATATTGGTTCGACCTTCCCCAAAAGCTTCGTCCCATCATCAACACCCGCCATCAGCCTGGTCGATTGAGATTTTTAAGCCTTTTTGGACTTTCTCCCAACCCCTAAGGCCAAGTCTTTCCAGCACAAGCTCGAGCTCAACCTCTTCCTCCACAATTTTGTCTAACAATTAATCTTTCCTCTCTACTCGGGACATTGGGCTTGCCAGGCACAACATTTGTTATTATCAACAAAAGATCATCAATTCATACATGTCAATGTTATACTCTCTGCATGGCTATATTTACTTTGTTTTACAGTTCTAAACAGAAGATCAAAAGGTTCTTCATCATCTCTTTGAAGACAATTACCCTTCACCCATATTATGTTGTCATTCTAGGCTCGACATGGTGAATTAAGATCGAAGAAGCGACGCCAAGTTGCACTCACACAAAAATATGCACTACCAATGGCTTGATAATTCTTCACCCCAAAAAACTATAATACGTCCTCTGGGGATATCCTCCTCACTTTTTCCTTATTCTCTCATTTATTATTCAAATGGTCGCAAACAGTTATTACCTCCCATATGTTCCCTTTCAATTGAACAGGACATGCCCCAATCGTATTCATAATCCCCTTCGCCAAATAGGTAAGGGAAAGACTCAACTCGTACTCTAATTGAGATAGGTAATACAAGAAACCCTCTGTAAGGTCACTCTTAACACTCCCATCAAAATTTTCTAGCGAGATCGATTAATCTATAGCCCTATCTCATTTTTCCTCATCCATGTCGGCCAACAAATAAAAATACTCTTCCACCATCACTATAGTACACCCCCTAAACATCCTGCCAGCGTAGAATACGCAGTTATAGCATTTCCCTCCTATGGAAGTCTTGGTTTTACAAAATTCTTTGAATACATCTGAACCAGGGGGATAGGCCACCAATATTCCAGGAAACCCTAAAAATTGCTCCAATCCTACTTCAATCTCACTTTCAGACTCTACCACCCGTCCGGAGGTCAAAATTTTGTTAATTGGTGAACTATTCATCTCATTTATAATTTTACAGGCAAAGTTTAATCCTACCCAAATACCTCTCACATTTGACCTATATACAGGTTTAGGTATCTATACTTATTTTATATGCATCGATTAATCATATGCAACATTTCGTTCAAATATTATGTCTATATGTCATATATCATTGATTGCTATAAATAGAAATTTTTCAGGATTTGCTTAAAATAGATTACGATTTGCAAAAAAATAACACAGCACACGTCTCTGTAAGCCCTTAGTATCTCAATGAGAATCTACAATAGCGCCAAGTTTTTTTCTCACAACGTTGCTGTATAGCCACCTACGTGATTTTGTACTTGCAGCTTTCTTCGACTGTTGATTGCCCTCAGATAAATCCTTACAAAAGCCTCTGCAATTCTTTTATGCTTCTCTCTCTGTGCCCTCCGAATTTTCGGAAGTTGAAAAATGTCTGAATGATAATGACGAAGCACTATTTATTCATTCTCTCTTTAATGGCTGGAAATTATTGCGCCTTTCACGACCCATCCTCAGTTTTGGAACCGTGGCATCCTTTCCATTATCCATGCCAAACGTCTTGTACATTTTCAATGAAACTGTCTATCCATCATTACCCTACCCTCATATTTTAATCTATTTTCATCACTTATTTTCATAACTTTATCTTACTTCCCCACACTAATGATGACTCACACTCCACGATATCAGATTTTAACAGCTTTACATAAAAAACAAAACTAGAAGCTCCTGTATTTTTTATGTTTTTATTTCTTATACTTATAGTAGTAATGATGCCATTTTCAAGGCTAATTTTTTTTTTGTACTTATTTATTTTTCAAAATAGTCACAATGGCACTTTCAACTATAGAGGATCAAGTTGAATTTTAACTTTTATTTTAAATTCAGTAACACTTACATTTATTTAGGATAACATTTTACATATAATTACATCTAAAAATAGCCTTGCTGATCTGGACGACCACCTCCGATCAGATCACATCCATCGATCATCCCATCCTTAATTTCGATCTCCACCTCAGCAATCAGTTTAACCATATCTTCTCGATATGCAGGATCCCACACAAATTCACGAATGCATACCTAATAGATATACTGAGCATACTCAAGTTCCATACCCCTTATATCTAGTCCTTTGAGCTGACATTCCCTCAACTGTAACTCAGCATCATAACCAAACAATCAAAAAATCCTCTTCCACACTTCAGCGATCTTTATGGCCAATCATCCTTCAGCGGCATGACAAATTCGCCGAGATTGAGTCCGCACCATCACAGTCCCTTCTCCATATTCAAAAAATAAATTATAACCTTATTTATGCGTCTATACAATACTTTCCCCTTAAAGCATAATTTTGACCATTTATCTCGTAACAGAAACCCAAAAAGTCTTGAGGTAGACTATTTGAACTTATCCCCTCCTTCGAGCTCATACGTTACATTATATTTCATGTTGAGCTTATTTTTTAAAGATTTATCCTTCTATCAACCTCGATTAGCTCAAATTTTTGCATCCCTGATTTCCTATATTGTTATCTTCAACATTTCCAATACGTAGATATATCATACTTACTTTACCACATAAATTTTTACACATATATGTCTCAGTTCAAATAACAATATTACGGTATTCATAAACTTCAATTCATTTCAAACATCCTTTAAACGATTCAGTTTGAGTCTACGAGATATTTTATAAATACAAGTAATTGGATGAATTTTTTTTATTCATGTCAATAACATTACACGTAATTTTACAGATAACAAGTTTTTCAGTAATCGATCTCTAGTATATTACAGAGATCTAATCTGTCCAGCACCCAACTACAAATACTTAACAGATAGCAAGTTTTTAACTACTTTTTAAAGTAGCAGGTCATTCAGGTACTCTGACACATCAACTCCTGAACTTTTCAAATCGTAACCGTTAAATACATCAGAATCCATATCCAAATTAAATACACGTCATTTCCCCGTAACTTCTACGCTGTCAAGGCCATCATTACTCCATTTAAAATATCAAAAAATATAACCCAAATACCAATTATAAATTGATCATTTCTCAACCAAAGCCACCCATGACTTCGGTTGCGAGGGGGCGATTGAAGGGACCTATCCCTCGATCTCACCTAAAGTCAAGTTGTTGCCAGTTCGAATTACCTTAATCTCAGACTCACGCATTTTTTACATAACTTCCCCAGTCAACATTCCAAACCTCCACATGAACTGTTTAAAAATATGGGTCTAACTTAAATCGAAAAGCCTTATCCAGTCAAAGACACCTGTCTCTCATGAACTCGTCAGTTACTTAGTCAGCTGCCACTAACCACATTGTTCGGAAAATGTGCCCCAGCACAATGAAGAATTACGTAGAAGATCTATATAAAGGAAAAGTTCTAGATGAGACAAGGACCATAAAAATTGTATAAGAGATCATCTTGAAACTACTTTTTTTTATTCTCAGCGACAGTCAAACTTCTTAATTACAAGGTTTAAAATTTTCTATATCTAAAGATCACTTATAATAAGATATCCGCTTAAAGAAATAAAAATACTTTTATAAATATCCTCCAGTCGAGGTCATGATTTTTTTACCTATTCTGAGGTTTTCCACGCAAAAATCGCATGTGTCATTTCTATCTTTCTATTAGAATATTATTGCAGGTTCATTGGTGTGATAGTGAATTCTGGGCCATTTCGAGCTTACGGAATTTGGCCATTGCAGTAATAGACTAGCAATTTCAATAAGATTATCTCTTTCTCAAAATTCTCAGGAAAGGTCATGGTTTTTAACCTATTCAAAGTTTTTCAATGCTAAATCATCTTGTTGCTTATTGCCTATTATTCTTGGACGTTCTAAATGTATTTGGTTTAAAAGCTAAATCTATATCCTGGAAATAGGCTATTATATTTGGCACCGTCTCCGGGAATCAAAGTTCTTTGGCCCATTGTCTCAAACGTCTGTGATTGTTTTCTCTCATAATGGCACCTCCAGGTCAGAGTACTTCGATCATCCAGATGGAAGAGAACACAACTTTAGCAGACCTGAGGGCCACTCTGAATTCAAAAATAGAAGACGTACAACTCTAGAACAACAGCTCGCGAGTATTCAGGACGCGTTGAAGGTTCTGCAGGTTCAGTAGGTCACGGATTTCCATTCATGACAGAATAGGACCACCTCTGAAATATGATGTCATCCGATCTATCCATCAACAACTAGATCTGGAGCCCATCTAGATCCAGGAGATCCAGCATGAAATAAATGATGGACTGGCGGGAATCAGGCAGACTGATAATCTACCACGAAGAGTTTGAGTCCCGGCAAAGGGACGTCTAAGTGAAGGGAGTGGTGACCCCAATCCTAGAGTGGGACGCGTCACTCAACCAACCGCTGCAGCTCGATGATATGTCACTCTAGAACATGCTGAGAAGTGAATCAAAGAACTGATCAAAGCGCATACGCTGACTAAAGGGATCCATAACAGATTACTGAAGAGCCCGATCACCCAGGAGTTATTAAATGGTGAGGTCCCCACTGGGTTTCGCACTCCTAATATCCAAAAATAGAAAGGAACTGATCCAATAGAAAGCGTTCAAGAGTTCCAGGATGTTCTAGGTCCACATTCCACGTCCAACCACATTCTATGCCGACTCTTTCCTACCAGCTTGTCAGGCGAACCCCTACGGTGGTTTCACACACTGCCTGAAGGGGTCATTACAACCTTCAAATAGTTGTGCGAACTCTTCGTCAAGAATTACTCGCACAACAGAGATAAAGAGGAGAACCTAAATTGGAGAAGCTCGAGACGTTTACTAAAAAATTCTTGGAGTTGGCTTAAAATGTAGATTGACTCGACCCGAAGATCACTATTTTTGCTTTCACCAACGCTTTCCTCGTCGATGGCCGGGCAAAGGAGTACCTCATCCTAAACAAACTGGCGATATTGGTAGACCTAATTATAAAGGTTAACGGATAAATCGACCTGGAACGAATGGTGTCAAATAGGCAGAAAACTCATAAATCCACACTGATAGCTCGAGATCAATTAACCCATTCAGATTTTAATCGGACAACAAATTTGGGAGGAGACAGAAAACGCACCAAACCTAACGATGAACAACCTTGAAAGAAGAGTAACTTGTCGAAACCTTATCTCCCAAAGATAAATCTGACCAAAGCCAGCATCTATCCTATATTACAGAAAGAAAAATTCTTCCGCAATACAGAGTACCTTTAGCCGATTAAGAACAAACCATACTGCATCTACCACAAGGTCTGACATCATAAGACAGAGTAATGTTTCGCCTTACAGCGGCTGTTGGAATACATCTTTGTAGATGGACAAATGCACGAATACATAGTGGACGTGGAAAGTTATAAGAATTGGAGTTATAAAAACCCCACAGAAGTTATACAGGTCAAGGAACCAGTAGCCGAGAAGCATTTGTACCATATCTCATTCTGCCATTTCGGGGAGACTCGGATCGTCAAAGAATCAAAGAGGTGCAAACGAAGGCGTGTCGGCCAATGTCATGACTTATCTGCACAGGATAAAGAAGCTTGCAAAATTCTAGTATCCAGCTCTCAGCGAACTGGGATTTCTTTCGATGATTGCGACGTTCGGCATGTCAACTATCTTCACCATGATACTTTGGTGATCATGTTGAAAATGTGAAATATGGTGCTCCATACGATGATGATAGATACCGGTAGCACTATCGAACTCCTTTTTCAAGGCATGATCGATCAGATGGGTCTGGTCAATAAGGCCCAACCCAGCGACATTGATATTTGTGGTTTCAATGGATCTAAGGAGAAATATGTCGGGAAGAGTATACTTCCGATCACCGCAAGACCAATAACACACGACATTGTTTTTTACGTTATCAATACAAAATTCTGTTATCTTGGGATAATGGGATGTTGCTTGTTACACAATATGCATGCCATTCCGCAACCTATCACTTGGCATTTCATTTTGAATGGTAAGGCGGCATATACGAGATCAAAGGAAGTCTGAAATTAGTACGTGCATACAAGAATTCTGCCATTATTAAACCAGAACCTTTCGAGCATCAGCTCGTAAATCAATTATAGAAGTCAACAGGAAGCATTATAGAGAACTATGTAGTCAACTCTGCAGGGTAACATTTTCCCCGTACAGAAGCCACAGAGTACGTTGAAATCAGTGGCCCCAAGCGTAGGATATATATTGGCACTCATTTACCAACAACAAAGCGCGACTCACTCATCCAGTTCCTTTCAGACAATAGTGATATCTTTGCTTGGACATTTCACGAGATGCTGGGCATCGATCAAAATCTGGCCGGTCACATACTCAACTTGAAAGATAAGGCCGAAGTTGTCAAACAAAAATGGAAAACTTTAGCACCAAGGCTTTGAGACGAAGTCAACAAAGAGATCAAAAAACTCATCGAAGTTGGTTTAATCCCAAGGGTTAATTATCCAGAATGGATATCAAATATTGCAGCAGTACCGAAGAAGAACGGAAAGATCAGGGTGTACGCGGATTTCACAGACTTGAACAGACATACTCCAAAGAACAGTTTTCCACTCCCTATCATAAATAATATGCTCGATCCTACTTCAGGAAACGGGCTCATGTCTATAATGGATGTCGCGTCAGGGTACAACCAAATACCTATGCTACCTGACAATCAAGAAAAAATAGCTTTCATTACAAAACGTGGCCTATACTGCTGCAAAGTTATGCCGTTTGCTCTCAAGAATCCCAGAGCTACTTATCAGCGATTGGTGACTCAGATCTTTAAAGATCACCATGGAAAGACAATGGATGTCTATATAGACGATATGATGTGTAAAAGTCTCAAAATGGAAAACCATGTTTCATATTTACAAACGGCCTTCGATATTCTCTATCTCTACAAGATGAGACTCAACCCTGGCAAATGTCAGTTTGGAGTTTAATCAAGGAAATTCTTAGGCTACTTAATCAACAAACACAATATTAAAGCTGATCCAGATCGTATTCGCGCATTATCATCTATGCCATCTCCAATAAGGAAGAAAAATGTCCAAAAGTTAGCCGGGAAGATTGCGGCGTTAAACCGTTTTGTTTCAAAATCTTCCGATCGCTGTCGATAGTTGTTCAACTTACTACGTTAGGGAACAACAAAATAGAAACCTAAGAAGGACCCTGAGATTGAATGGACAGAAGAGTGCGAAGTAGCATTTTAGTAACTTAAACTTTGCGTAGGATCACCACCAGTGATGGGCACACCACGCGAAGGGGAAGAACTCACCATTTATCTCCCAGTTACAAAAAAATCATTAAGTTTTGTTCTCATTCGACTTGATAAGAAGATCGAGAAGCCTGTCTACATCATCAGTAAAACTCTCACTCCAGCAGAATCCCGATATAGCAAGATCGAGAAACTACATTTAGCTCTCGTCTACACCTTACAGAAATTGAGACAGTACTTTCAAGCCCATTCAGTACGAATAGTTACCAACTACCCTCTGCGTGAAATCTTATCCAAGCGAAAAAAATCCAGATGGGTCCAGCAATGGTCAGTCATTCTTAGTGAGCATGACATCCATTTTGAACCCAGACATTTTGAAAAGGGTCAGGCCGTAGCCGATTTTCTTGCGGACTTCCTCGTAGAAGATCTTGATTGGAAAGAAGACAACACAAAAATTTATGAGGAACAGATCGAAGAAAAGGCAGACTGAATAACTCAAAAGGGATGGCATTTTAACTGATGGATCTTCTGAACCCACGGGATCAGGCATCTTAATCATGTTGATCACACTTTCTAATGATTGAATCGAAAAAGTAATCTGATTAAATTTTGACGCTGCCAATAATGTAACCGAGTATGAGGCAATGATTAACGGTCTAGATATGGCTCTTGAAATTAAAGTATCCGAGTTGTCCATATACACGGATTCTTTACACATCATAAATCGCTACGCATAAAAGTTCCAGAAAAATGGAAAAATGATAGATTACGCAGCCGCAGTAGCCGACATGATTATAAGATTTAAGAAAATTTCTATCGAACATTTCCCACACGGAGAAAATAGACATTTTGATTCCCTCGCATATCTCACAAGAGTCCTTAGCTCTGAAGCCCGATATCTCAAGATCAAAGTATTATTAACCCCTATCATTAACATCATAAGCTCAAATTTTGTTAATACTGGGTGTGCTGAAGTGGATGAGGGCGACTGGAGATGACCTTTCCACAAGTATATTGGAATCGAAATAAAATTGATGGCGAACTCCCTCAAGACCCCACTGAAAGAGGACGCGTACTTGATAATGCTAAACGCTACATCATGGAAAATGGTATCTTATACAAGATTTTTTTCAAAGGGTTGTTTCTCGAATGCTTATTCCTCAAAGAAGCTCAAAAATTCCTACACGAACTACATGAAGTTACTTATGGTTCCTACGCAGCAGGAAAATCTCTAGCCAGCTGAGCTCTTACCCAAGGCATCTTCAGGCCTAAAATGAAAGCTCAAGCCAATAAAATCGTAAGAAAATGTGATGCCTACCACCATCATGGCCCCCAAATTCGGGTTTCAGCCTTGGAGCGCCATTCCAGCAACGTTGTTGGACATTTAAAATATGGGACCTCGACCTTGTCAGAAAATTTCTCACCACACCAGGAAAATGGAAACATCTGGAAGTCGCAAAAGATTACCTCACTAAGTGTGTCGAAGCTGTTCCTTTGTGCCACACACGCGAGGATGAAGTCATCAAGATCATTTGGGAAAACATCATCACCCATTTTGGCTATCCCCATCTCATCAGAATCGACATTGGACCTCAGTTTATTGGCTCCAAAGTCGACAAATTCCTCAATCAACACAATATCATACATTCTCCTTTTAATCTGTATTACCCACAAGGGAATGGTCAGGCCGAAATCACTAATCGCACTATCGTTGGTACCTCACACTATTAGTACAATTAACTATTTCGTCCTTAACTATTGTTTCATACATCTATATCGTTATTCTTGTTTCGTATACATACAACATAATCATATTCCTCACTCTTCACTAGAGCTTTCACTTGAAATGTTACCCGCATTAGAAGGACCAGCTGTATCCCGTACAATGCCTCCAGCTAACCGCCGACTCATAAATTCTGGCAGCCTCCCCACAATAATATTCTTTCCCTCTCTAACCATTCTCTATTTAAATGATCCAATTCTAGAAATCATGGGTTACAAATATTCAGATCGGATTACCTTCATCTCATATTTTATACCTTGGGCAGTCAAAACATCATATACCCTCTTACTTTCAGCTTCCAATCTCTTTAATTCTGCCATAAAAATGAGGTTGCTGCCACCATCTTTCTCTCGTGACTTTTACCCACCTCACTTTTAACCTGTTTACTAAGAAGGAGTTCACTCAGTTTATGTTGCGCTTCCCTCAGTGCGATTTCCAATTGCTCACAACGATCATCCACTCAACGTTTCGTACGACACATCTAAATTCTGAGATTCTTGCACTATCATAAATTCGTCCATATAGAAAATCAAAGACATTGATAATTCATTAGCCTCACACTCAACCCTCTTTGCGCCCTAACTTACCTCCAGCTGCAACAAATCCTTATCTAGTATCGTATTCACGCTTCAAAGTATATGATTTTTAGACTGGTATTCTAAGACGCCGCATTTGTGCAATCTACTCTAACTCATATATTTTGTTCTAATCCTTCTTCATGAGTTCGTTCTATTGGGCACAGACCTCCTCCATCTTCTTTACCATCATCTCAATAACCAACCATAATACTTCGTATTTACGAGCACGAGCTCGAACATCGCTTATCTCCGCCTCAAGAATATTAGCTTGTAACTGCAACTCCTTCACAATATTTCCTTCCCCATCTAACGCGACCAGCAGTTCTGTAATTTGCGTCCACGCAGACATCAATTCAGGATTTTGTTGACTAGCTTGTCCCGGGTTACTTCCAACTTCAGCACCCTTTTGTGTTACCTCTTCTTCTAAACTATCTATCTTTCTCAGACTGACAGCTAGTACTGTCTCATTCTCTCAATGAGTATCAGTCAGGAGGGTTTGTACATTTCTTTCTTTCGATATCTCTGCCCTCAATTTTTCTTCTGTTTTAATACCATTTTTTCACGTACCCTGACTCGATCTTAGCTCAACAGTCATTTGTTCATTCTTGGCACGTAACGCGTCGCACTGACTTTGTATAGCAGCTAGATCATCCTATCACAACATATTTCATTTATAATAGTTCTTCATAACAATAGAGTATATATAATAGTTCATAAGGTTACATCAAGAATGTGGTATCTGAGTAAGTCAGATACGTCATTTTCTTCTAACGACAAACAAATTACATTTATCATCAAATAGTACGAAGGACTGGTCAAAAGAAGGTAAGAATACTCTATTTATGACTCTTCTGAAGATGAGACGACTGCAGCTCATCTCTCACTATCTTCTTATTCGACGCCCGCACATCTACCAGCGTGGTAAAGGTCACAACCTCCTATTGACATTGTTTGCGCCGCGTTCGGGATATCAGAGTCTCGACCTCCTCCCCATTTGATGACTCCTCCCGCGACCTAGGGATAGATTGTTTACCTTCACCTCGGATAAACCACAGGTTCTCCGACTTGGCATTTTCCACTTCAAAATCTTTCCTATATCCCATCATGAACATCCTAAATTTGTTCTCTACTCTAGATAGTTTTCCACCAAAAAACTCGACAACACTGTCTATACGACGTTGGTGCTCAGTTTGAGCAGCGATTTTTGCTCGCAAGGGATAAAGGTGCTCCTTCAGTATCATTTGTCTTTTTCCTAATTGATGGTGCATGTTTTCGAGTAATACACTTAAAGCCCTCATATCTGCCTCTATCTTTACTCGAACAGCCACTTCTTTCGACAGCCGCATTGCTACGGACATTTTTAACTTTACGTGTTGCGATAGCTCATCTTGTAATCCCCTTAATTTACCCTCTAATTGCTTTTGGACCTCTATTTGCTCTTTTCTTACCCTAAAAAATCTAATTCTTATGGCCCTTCTATCCTACATAAAGTGAAACACATTAGATAAAGGTTCTACATCACCCCATACATGAGACACACCAGCTTGAGTAGAACACTTTTTTTCCTTTGAACTATGATGATTGCGTACTTCTTGAGCTAAAAACATAACTCGTGAGAGGTCTGGAACTACACTTCTCTCTCTCAAAAGCTCTTTATAAGCCTCGCTTAACCCTCGTTCACTATTGACTTCGACCTCAAAATGAAAAGTCAAAGCTAATAGCATACTCTGAAACCTCACCATCTCACTTGGGTAATTGAAACAAGTCAATTCTTTTGGGTTTCAAACTAATATCCCCCTTTCCTCTTCCTTTCTGGGCACCTCGTCTCTCTCTACTTTTATCTTAGTATATCTACATTGCAGATCATATAACTCTTTAAATGCTTTCTCTAAATTCGACTTAAATTACCTTATCTCATATTCAGTTTTGCTAAGTACCTATTGAATACGGGTCACGGAGTCCCTCGCTCTACTCAACGACTTCCCCAACTCGAAGTTTTTTTTTCTCAAACGCTCTACCTCCTATACAGATTATAGATATCTTATTTCAATATAACCATTCACGAAAAACATATCTCAAAAATATCACTCCAAATGAAAATAATGTACGATTATACAGAGTACTATCTCATCCAAATCTAGCGAGCCAAAAAACAGAAGATAGGATACCACAGAACGTTTAAAGGGGCTTGCTAATGTCTACCACAGAAGGAGATTTCAGCGTCTTCCCCAGAGAGGGAACTATTTTAGCACGTTTCGTCAGAGGGTTCACTATTTCACTCAGTTCAAAGTAATATCAAGTCAAAAAAATTGACCACATGCCGTGAACGTGTACTCGAGGTACTCATCCACGAGCTGCTGCGAGTTCGTCGGGGCCATATGTCAGTATTTCTTCTCCAACTCTTTCATCTTGGCCGTAGCAAGAGATTTAGTTTCATCATTATCCTCCTCTAAATGTTATTTTCTCTTCAACGAACTCTTTGCGGACATGCTCACTTCGGCTTTTTTCACTATACCACCAGCAGTAGACTTTTCGACCTCTTATTCTCTGAGCAGAACCCCAGCAGCTGAGGTACTCTGCTGCACTGGCTTTCGGCCCTTACAAGTAATTTGTTTGGCAGTTAGGGGTACTGGAGGTGGAGGATGAAGTACGTCAGTAACGGTCTCAACAGCTTTTCCCTCAGCCATAGCTTATTTCTCCTGAGCTCGTTAAACTTTGGGTTCTACCGAATCTACCCTTTTGTATCTTCAGATACCCAATTCACTAAGTACATCTGTTAGCTCACCCTGATCTTGAGAAATATAATCAAATAGACTGGTCTTATCCGGAGTGGCCAACGGTTTGGGTTCTACCAATAAAAGGAGACATAACATCAATTAAACAGCATGCAGACATAGTTATCGACTATTCGAAGGTTGGTCAACATTACTTACTCAGATTATAATATCTATAGTTCAGCTCGAGCGCTGGTTCATCTGGAACCTGTAAACTGTTACCCTCAACCCATACGAGGTGGTTGTTATATGGTTTACCCACAGATTCAAAACTATAGAACTTCGGCCTAGCCAAATCACAATCCAGGTAACCACTACTCGACTCTCCATATACTTAAACTTGTAAAACATCAAAATATATTCAACTATGAATTGCTTTGCAGCCCTTTCCTTCCTCTAGTTTTCATTCAGTGCCTCACACACCCTCATCATCTCATGCACATTCCTGTTTAGCTGGGTAGGGCAGGACTATAATACATTCATAACCCCTTTCTGAAGGTAGGTTAGCAGAATTCTAAGGCCGTATACGACCTGATTCAAGGAACATAAAAAACTCCACTTAACCCAGATAACCCAAGCCCATTGTAATACGAGAGGTTAACCCCCTCACTAATACCTCTATCCTTCTTCCACTTACCAAACATGGAACTTGATAGTACATTGCTTCCTCCCCTTTTTCGGAGACATAGGCTCTGAACCTGAGACCTTGGTCCTCTA
This sequence comes from Kingdonia uniflora, assembly GCA_014058105.1. Classification (NCBI taxonomy): domain Eukaryota; kingdom Viridiplantae; phylum Streptophyta; class Magnoliopsida; order Ranunculales; family Circaeasteraceae; genus Kingdonia; species Kingdonia uniflora. Next base: position 417,821 of record JACGCM010000879.1, on the reverse strand, counting down.
CATAACTCCCCCAGTCTCATTTACAATTCTTTTTATTTTTCAAGTATTCTTTCCATATATTTACCCCCTCTATGTATGCGACGAGGAGTCACTCATTCCCTTCCTCACCCATCACATCAGTTCTACTGGGTTCAACAACCTCTACGGTCATCCCAACACTGTCAATAGTCTTCTCCATTACACAACGCTCGTCCCCCCTCCCTGAAGATGTCGTTTCCTCCGAATCGGATGATACTTCAAATTTACTAGCAAGAATACTAGGTTTAGAACGCATACTGAACCAACAGATATAGAGACATATTTTATCATTATCACTATATTACAAATATTACAAACAGACCCACCTTCTACCCGGTCAACACGTCTATTTTCCTAATTCCCAAAACAAAAAAGCTAAAATCAAATCATTTCAAATTTTCCCCTTCTTCTCCAATACACGAATTTTTTCTTTCTAACAGGATCAAAGCGTATACCACAATTCCTATATTATAGGCCTTCTCTCATATTTATTTTCTAAATCCCCTAAACCCCAATTATAAAACAAACCATACAGATTACTAAAGTTTATAAATTACTACATAACACAGATTACTCAGAAATCAAACAGACTAAAGTTTTCCATCACCAACCTATACTTGTAGAACAACAATCCTCTGCCTAACCCAGATGTATCTTCGAATACGAGCGTTCCAATCGTCTCTCCAACAATCTCCTATCACTAGATGAAGATTTCTTTCTCAAATCACAATTAGCACTCAAATGCCTTCTCTCCTTGACAATGATATCTAGACTACTTTTTTCTCCCTACAAAACTGCAGACAATTTATTTGGGAGAGAGAGACGAGTTTTTATACTCTACCTCAGTTTATAAAATGACGGCTCCTTCTGATACGTGTCAGTCATCTCCACTGTTGCGCAGGCACGTCCTTTCATTTCGCAACATCATCAGGACTTTTGTTATAATGTTTGCCCTTATCACGCTTATCTCTATTATCTACCATTACAAGCCTACACCTCTTCTCAGTCAAGTATCGAAATGACCAATCATCTTACAGATACTCTATCGAGATCGTACAAACATTCTTAAAATGGATCAATTTTCAAAAAATTCAACGATATCTATACAGTTGTTAAAATCCTGCAGCTGTCATACACAGTATTAGTACACCATCAATAAAACAGAATACATTATTTAACCAGATCGAAACATCACATGCTTTATTCTCTCACGATCTCTCTTTTACATTTATTCAAACTCAACCACCGAATACTCTCACAAACAGATTACTTTTAGCAAGTCTCAAGACTTTGAGCTCGCCGAGCTCCCTAGTTATATATAGAGCAACCCCGATGGTTCAGTTCCCCACACAGAATTAGCTTCTCATTCGCTGCCCTTATATCCTCTTCTACGATCTTATCGTATGCGAGTTGTCGAATAATCAGTTCTTGCACTTGGGGATCCAATAGAGACTTATGAAAAATGTTGCACCAAACAAAATGATCATGTTCAACATGCCTGCCTTCATCATCCAACCCGACTAGATTTAATGGCCATTCCAGAAGAACAGCAACATAAGGCAATTGACGAAAATAACGCTCATGAAGTTTAACAACCTTGATATAAAACCGGCCATCCACCGCCTGCTGCGTACGCCGAGAACGAGTCATCACCATGCTCGAGCACAACAATTCCTGAACAATGCAAATAACAACGTTAAGGAATCCCTACTTATCGACAAAGGAAGATCTCCACATAATCAGCCACCCCACTAATTTTCCTTAGAGAAATATTTTCGTGAACATTTTTGGAGTTACAGAATATCTATACAGAATATTATGACAGATCATTATTCCTATAACACAAAATATCCCCTCAAATGTTGTACATGGCACCAACCAAGACGACAACTAGCTTAGCAATTGCACATACAACTCCACATCAACCCTGTCCCACAGCTCGCATAAATCTCACATCCAGTCGTTCTTCTCGCCATATTCTTGATCTTCTTTAAATTTTGCCTCAACTCTCACTATCATTTTTCCATTCATACCCATGATACCTAAACATCTATCTTACCAATGCCTTTGCCACAAATAGAAAGTTAAACAAACAAGATCGAGGCAAAGTATCATCTTAATAGAACACAAATATTTTATTCATTCCAAAATTTTCTCTTACAAAATACTTTACAACAGAGTACAGAGATTTTACAGACAACTTCAATTTATATCAAGTATCAGTTCGAAGTCCTTTTCTTGGCACGAATAGTCAACAGAAGAAGAAGATTCCAAACTTTGATCCCATACTGCAAGACGAAGGGAAGTCCAAAATAGGCATCACAGATGAAAGATCTTCTTTATGGCCAAAGAGCTATAGTCCATAGAAGAAAATGATCATCTGCATCCTCCTCACCTCTTCGCATGCTAGATACAGACAGAAGGCCTAATTTCTTCAAAAAGACCCACTCATTATCTGGATATCAACGAGACTCCCTCGGCCGAAGGCCTGTCCCTTCATCCTCAGTTGTAACGGCCTCCTCCGCCTGCAACTGAAGACCATTACGACGTTTCACCTTAGATGTTAACAGATGATGGAAATGTACCATTTGGAAGTAGTCATCCCCTGCCTTCATTACATCATCTTAGGACATACGGTGAAAAGTGGATGAAACATGAATTGGAGTAGGTAGATGCAACGGTTGGTAACCAAAGTACCTGATCCACAATTCCTCCATCTTCTTCCAAATATGAGACTCTCGGGCCTGAGTCCTAGTCGACACCATTTTAGCCGAAGTAAACAAAGAGGGCAGAGATCAGAGACGAAGTTTTTTCCTCTACCACTCAACTCAGAGTACCTTTTATACGCGGATCAGCATTCAAAGTAGACTCTCCAAATTCCCAACGTCAAAGGGATTCCCCAAGAAACAATATTTGACTTCAGTCATTGGTTCTAGGAAACACGGCAGACACTAACAGAGTTTCATGAATATATATTGGAAATAAACCTCAGATATAACTATAGCATTTAATGATATTTCTCAACCAACACCCCTCACCTATAATAATTCTTGTACTGTTGGCTATGAGGGGGCGGTTGTAGTGGCTTCTTCCGCATCTTGAGCTCATGCCTCATCTTCGCACTATAGATGAAATTTTGACCTCAACAATAGAACACCTGGCACAATCAGAAACATATACAGCAGAAGTATCTCAACCAACACCACTCATCCCTAACATCATTCATGCTATTGGTTGAAAGTCGTCTTATAATAGCTTATTTTATATCTCGGACTCAAGCTTCGCCCTCGACCTCATCAGCATACAAGAAATACTACTAAAGACATGACCGAACTTTCCTCAGTTCAAGACATCAATTTCGGCATCTACACCACAACCTGCGTGAGGCATACAGTCAGCAATAGAGCCATTGTACAACAGCAAATGTCAAAACGTTACATAATCTTGTCAAAGGATATCTCACGCACACTTTGAAACGTCCATCATTAAGGGACTTTGTGGTTGTCAAACGGTCATATTAGAAAACCTATAAAGAGGCTTGGAGAACAGAAGATGAGGGACAAAACATTCACCATAGAAAAGTTCCTACTCTACCATCCTACATTCTAAGAACACTCATTCTAATAGACTAGCCATCTCAATAAGATTATCACCTTTTTAAAATCCTTAGGAGAGGTCGTGGTTGTTAACCTATTCAAAGGTTTTCTACGCTAAATTATCTTGTGGCTTATTGCCTATTATTCTTGGACGTTCTGAATACATTTGGTGTAAAGGCTAACTCCGGATCCCAACACTTGAACTACGTTCTCTAAGTTCCCTATCTTAGCCCAAAAATTTTTCACCAAATTATTCACTTTCCTGTTAACTTCCTCCAAATCTTTATCTTTATTTTTACCAACATTCCATATTCCTTCAAAAAATTTGGCTTGCTCATTTGCCTTCTTCGTAGAAGCTCATAAATCAACTACTTTCATCTCTAATGTATTGATGCGAGCCTTAGAACATTTAACAACATCCTCTTCTTTCTTTAACATCGCCAACAAATTGGTTACTCATTCCGAGATATTAATTCCACCACATGCTTGGTTACTCATTCTGAGATATTACTTATGAGATAATGAGCTTTCTCAATATTCAAATTCATTTTCTTAACAACCTCATTTAACTCTTCCATTTTCTCTTGTACACTTCCTAGTTCAACATATTTTTTTAACATTTTCTCGGACAAATGACTCACCCTGCCTTGCCCCTCGGTCATCCTCAACTCTATTTTTACATTTAACTCCGCAACATTTTTTAATGCTTCATGATACCAGTTTAAATCAGTGTTTAATTTATCGTTCAAAACGCGCAGCGCCTCACACTGACTTTGAACCTCTTCTAGTTCAACCTGCGTCAACAGTTTAAATTCGCATAATAAACAGTTCGTACTCTAAATAGTTTAAATACATCATACTTCTAATTGACAGTTCACAATTTCATACACAAATATTGTGTAAGATCGATCTTACAATAATAAAATTTTTGGGTAAGATCGATCTATATTTCCATTCAAATCTATTCTACCATCACAAATAGAGCACATTTATTTATTATCAAACCGTACACCAAATATCTAATGTATATGCAAGTTTTTGAATAGCATAGATAATTTACTTTTGTTCCCTCGAACTACAAGAAGACCGCCCCTATACTCTGATCGTCCTGACCTGTCTACTTGGACGTCTACAGGTGCAACGAAGGTCACTACCTTCTGCTGGCGCTGCCTTCACCGTCAAGGTATAAGACTCTCTCCCTCCTTCTCATCTTCCTCTAACAAATTTTATGTCAGTCTAAGAGCTGGTCTTTCGATGCCTTTCTCCTCCTCATTCTTCGTAAACCACATATTTTTAGCCTTTTCATTCTCTACATCAAAGTCATTCCCACAATCCATAACATACTTCCAAAATTCATTCTCTAACCTTGCCAACTCCTCCCCATAAAACTCAATCACACTCGCTATATAATGTTTCGAGTAAGTTTGAGCCACGCCCTCTTCTCGCAATGGATACAAATATTCCTTTAACTGCATATGCGAACTATACAGACACTTACGAGTATCCTTTTATAATGCACCCAACGATTTCAATTCCTCTTCTACTTTTTTCAGATAGTTATTTCTGCTGTCAATTAATTTGCCAGAGATGCATTTTTTTCCATACTTCGCTTCAACGTGTTTTGCAACTCGTTTAACTCACCCTCTAACTTGGCTTTAACTACTCTCTGCTCTTTCCATATTTTAAAAAGTAAAATCCTTATTTATCTTCGATCCTATATAAATCTAAGAACATCAGGTAAGGGACCTACGTCACCCCATATAATAGACACACCAGCTCGAGCTAAACATTTTTTTGCCTATGACGATTAGGTGCTTCTTGAGCTAAGAACTATCTACTTCGACCTTAAAATACAATGTCAGAGTTAACAAAATCTATTGATACTTGGCTTTATCACTCATATCAGTGAAACACAAATTTATCCTCCTCTTTCTCAAAACCTCATCCCTTTCTATTTTTATTTTTGCATATCTACACTGTATATCATATAATTCTTTAAAAAAATTCTCTGAATTAGATTTGAAATACCTTCTCTCATATTCAATTTTATTTAATACTTGTTGAATACGAGTCACGGCGTCCCTCACTCTACTCAACGGTCTCTCCATTGTGGTAATAGTTTTTCTCAACTGCTCTATCTCTTACGCAGATTTCTAATTTTCTGTTATCAAACAAAAATTCATACAAGATACAATAAACTTATGTTTATCAAATTTTATAGTTTCAAAACACGCAGAATGCAATATCATGAATAGGGTTCCACAGAACGATATTAATTATTCTTGCCAATCTCAACCACAGATGGTGGCTCTACTCCAGTGTCAGCAGCTTCAACTTGCTCAGCTTGAGAGGGGGGTACATTCATTTGAGCAGCAATATCTTTAACCAATTCATCTTCAGTATCCGAAGAGAAACTTATCTCATGGTACCTACCCTCAGGGCCAAGAGTGATATCGGCCTCGGTTAACCCAAAGTGACGATAAGATTGGATCAGATTGTTTCTACCAACCCTCACTATCACCAAAGCTTTCTCCAGGGTCTCTTCACGCTTAAACATTTACGCACGCCGCTCCTCAGCAAATTTTAACACTTCTTCAATGCTCTCTCTCTCCTTCTTGAGCACCTCCCAGAGCTCCTTCAACCAAGCTGTTTGGGCATCGAACTTCTATGTAAGCTCTAAATACTCCCAATTTCTCTTCTCAATATTATTTGTAACCCCTTTCACCAGCATCGAGCGGTGCCAATACAACAAATGGAGTCCACAATGGATATATCAACCATACTGCAACAAACAAAGCATGTTAATACATACCTGTACTGTCTACTCTTGAAACACAACTTTGAGGATCCTCGGATTAGTCCCAGCCATAATAAAATAGCCTTGTTGTACTTCTCTTAGCTTGGCCAAAGTTCTAGCCCGAGTTCGGTCACTACCTTTGGCCTCATGCTTCCTTTTTTCCGAATTATTCTTTTCTATTTCTCGTGGAATGACTTCAGTCACTCTCTGCTACCCTACAACATCCGAGACAGCCAGTTTGCCACCCTTTTTCCCTTGAGCCGCCTTTACAACAAAATGAGAAGATTCTTACAGTGTTCTTTTCACAGACCGCCTGAACTCCCTAGCAGAGGCAGAAGGATACCAGTCAAATCCCTTATAAGACAAAGGTTTGTGCTCACAACCTTCTTAGTACTCTCTTGACCAACAATAGCACAATTTTTCTAAGCCCGTTAAACTTTTGGAACTTTAGATTCTATTTTTTTATCCCTACGGATATTCAACTCCCTGGGCACTTGCATCAACTGAACCTATTTACGCGCTACATATTTGAATAAACTCATTTTCTCTTGAACGACTTTGGGATTAGAACCTGACGGACAAAATCAAGGAAATGATTAGAAGGTCGCAAACAAATAGATATTCAGTCAAGCTTACAAATATTACTTACTAAGATTAAAATATTTATGTTCCTGGTAGAGCGCTGGTTCATCAGGAACCCGCATACAATTAGCCCTTTCCCATACAAGATGGTCATTCCACGGTCTACTAGCAGATTTGAAGTCAAAAAACTACGGCCTAGACAAATCACTAAATAGGTAACTACTCCTTCTTGCTTAGACATACTTAATTTTGAAATATTTCAGTACGTCAGCTATAACGAACTTGTTTGCCGTCCCGTTCTCTCTCTACCGCTCATTAAATACCTCACACACCCTCATCATCTCATAAGCATTCCCATTAAATTATGCGGGGCAGCATTACAATCCATTCATAACCCCTTTCTAAAAATGCGCTGAGGGAATCCAAAGACCATATACCACCTGGTTCAGATAATACAGAAACCTATCATTCGGGCCACCCATACTTAACCCATTATAGTAAATAATTTCTATTACTTTCCCAATTCCTTTTTTCCTCTTTCTCAAATCCAGATTGGGTACATAATAATGTTCCTTTTCCCTTTTCTCTGGTATAAAGATCCTAAACGACAGGCCTTGCTCTATTACATAATCTCCCCACTTTCCTGTTAACTTCTCTTTAAATTTTTAAAATTCTTTCGCTATATCTACTCCTTGCAGGGGCCTAACTTTGTAAGGAGGAGAAGTTGGTCTTACACTAAGAAATTTATCTTCTATCAGAGGATTCAAGCATATAATCAATAATACGACTAATCTACTGACAGTATATTTGCGTGAAGGCCAAGATTGAGACACTCCATGACCTCAGATGGGATTTTTAAGAGTATTGATATAGCTGCCGAGTCGTCAAATTTTTGAGTACTGGACAATTTATAGGGTGATCGAAGGTAAACTTCAATGAATCAGGGGAGAGATTTCATAACCCCTTCACAGTCCTCCCTCCCTCTTATTTATAGATCACAGGAAGAGCTAAGTCACCATGGGGGGATCTAATTTCAAGTGTACCCTCCAGGACAACTGACTTGTACCCAGAGTTGGTTTTGATGCCAAAACTGTCAGGTCTGATACTGTAGCCATTGTCCTATTTGCTCGGGCACTGTGGTCGCTGTCCTATTTGCTATGACACCGTAGCCATTGTTGGTTCTGACACTATAGTTATCGAGCAGCATCACCACCTTACGAAAACTAACGAATACTTTGAATACTCGGGCAGTGTGGCCGCTGTCCTGTTTGCTATGACACCGTAACCACGGTATTCAAAGTTTTTTTTTTTTTTTTTTTGAAGTCTGTTCATTTTTCTCTTCTGCCCTTCTCTCTTCTTTTGTATGATCGAAGTAATAAAATGAAAAGGTAATTTAATCGAATAATGTATTTTGTATCTGATAAATATGGTAGTTGAGTAGAATGTTAGACTTTCAAGTGATGGGTAAATGGCAGAAATAGTAATCTGCGAGGGGAAAAGTACTTCAAATTGTCATAGTTATCGAGGGAATTAGTTAATATTTGACCTGAGATGAATAATTGACTATGAATTCTTAAATCATGATGTATATATTGAAAGAGTTGTAGGAAAAATAATATAGGGGTTGAGGGTTTGAGAGTAGGGATGTATCGACTACAAAACCTCAGAAATAGGTCTTGAGTGCTCATGCTGATAAAACAGTTGAGTCTAGGAAGTTGAAAAGGTTTGACTATTGAGATTCTGAGGGAAACTATAGAAGACTATGGTAAATGTGAGTTCAGATTAAGGAGTGCTTAAATGTACCTGCTTTCAGGTGTAAGTAGGGTCTTTTGAGAGAACTTTAGACATCTGCACCTTCTCTGAGTAAACATATTTACATCTTTAACCCAAAGCAGCTGAAACACTCCTAACACCAGGTACCATAAATGTGTGGCGGCAAGGGACCTTCGTATATGGGAGAAGACCCTCGAGCTGATGCAGAGGTTTTTTTGTGATCGAGGCCTGGATTGGGTTATGCTGGATTTGTTTCAACTAGAGCCAGGGGAACCCATTAGTAGGATGCCCAATGCACACTGGTGGAGGGTGCTACAATGGATGAGCCTGCTCCCCAGCAACCGGTTTGCCTTCCTGGAATCCATAGCCGAGGAGGTGGTGGACAAGGAAGATGCTGAGGTTGGGTTCTAGAAAAAGTGTCCCATCTATAAATAGGGGCTTCTTCAATGTGGTAAAAGTACTGGTATAAGGTGGTAGGTAGGAATGTTTGTAGTATTTTTTTCTATTGATGTTGATTGTGTTCTTCTGTATTTCAGTGTAAGTGTGTCTGCCAGAATGAAATTGAAAATTTATGTGATAACTGTCGAAGTGAGATACTGAATTGTATATGTGTTAGTAGGACAAACATAATACTCGATGGTAATTTAGGCGCCAAAACAGCTTGTCTAATGTCGAACATGAAAGAAATCAAATGACTGGCACATTTTGAAATTGAATATCAGGTTATCCGTGGACGAATGTTCGAGAGGAAGGTATTTTGAAGGTCAGTCAAACAGCTGGCTTATCAGAGCTATACTGTTCCTGGGACAGAGTGCCCTGCGGGTTATCATAATTTTTCCTTGGATTGCAGAAAAAGGTTAATTTGATTTGACAACTTCGAGCAGGGATCAGAATGTTTGACTTTGTTTATGAATAAAATTGTGTAAATATGAGCGTGGTACGCGTACGTGGGGAGTAATGGTGGGTAAAGTCGACAAAACACATCTCAGCCAAAAAGTAGGGTTAGTGGGGTAGTTGTAATGATGGCAGTTTTGGAAATCGAGGCGGGTTTGTGTTATTTTGAGGAGGTATATATAGTGGTAAGAGTAAAGTTATTGTTCCCGGTTACCCACTTATAGAAAAACCTAGAGAGATTGCGAAGGAGAACATACTCCATTTTTAGTAGAGCTTGGTCATTGCTGCGTAATTGTCTACCTTGCTGGGAGGAGTAAAAAATACTTCATTCAAATAGGTATGCCGTCTTACTTCTATTTTGTTGTTTTGTCTTCTATTTTTGTATGCAAAGTATATATTAGGGTGGAGGCTGCTAGGGTTTATAGTTGTGATGATATGACCGAGGACAGGGGGAAACCATGTATCAGGGGGTCTGACCCATTGGTATTCTGAGGGTATTGAGGGTGTGACGGGGATTGGAGTCGAGCATTCGACTATGATATTATGAGTTGGAGAGGGTAGGTAAAAATATGATATTGACAGGTAATAGTCGAATATATTGATTTAATTGCATGAATCTTCTTTTGTAGGGTAAGATACGTACCCGTTGATCTTCGTGGCAGAGGCTAATGGAAGAGGAGATCAAAGAAAATGAACCGAGTGTGTCAGGTCGTACTCCTGTGGATGAGAGAAATTACTTGGAGGAGTTAAAAATAGAAATAGATGCCCCATTAACCGTGGTGGTACCTTAAATGGCGACTTCGAGTAAGAGCCGTAGAAAGGCTCGAGTGACCGAGGAGAGGAATGGAGAGATAGAGGGAGGCGAGAAAAGAGGACATAAAAATAGAATCGAGCCTTAAGGGGATTAAAGGGAAGAGGGGGAGCAAAGTGGTAATAGTGAGAGTTCGGCTGATTTGGGGGAAGCTGCGGGGTTGGTCTTAATTAAAGAGAAGCTGAGATTGGATCGATTTGCGGCTAAGCTGGAGTTGTTGAAGGTAGGGGTTGTATTGTATGCATTGGGATCTAGATATACCTTCAAGTCTCGACCTCGAGAGGGTTTCATGGCATTTAGGGGCTAGATTCGGCTAGGGATGAAACTACCCCTTCGAAGGCTAGTGAAGGAGGTGCGGAACTTCTGGGAGGTTGCCCCATGCCAGATGAATGGTAATTTTTATAAAATGATGAGGGTCATCGAGGGTATGAATGTAGAAGTGAAGGGAGGGGCTTGATCGAGTGGTGCAATATTGCATCGTCTTATTCGAGAAAAGTAGACCAATAGGTGGACACGTACCATATTCAATGCCACACAGATAAGCCATGGTTGTTTGATTTGTGCTCGACGGGTCGAGGGTGGGATAAGGACCTGGCAGTTATGTAAGGTAAGTATGAGACTGCCAAAGGGGAGGGCCCTTATCTGTTACAATATAGGCTTTATAATCTAAGTAAATTAATGTTCAAAGATTTTTTGTCATATTGATCGAATAGACTGATAACCATGTTTTGTTTGTTCTACAGTACCAAGTGACCGAGCTTAGACAAATCTGAGGAATTATATTGACAAACTCATCAACGGGGATGAGGAGTGGGTAAACTGTGTTTTCAAAAAACTAGGAATCAAGAGGAAGAGAGAGAAGAAGATAGATTCTCTGCTTTGAAACGTTCCCGTTCCACCGATGCCGTGAAAGAAGAGGGGGGCGAAGGTTCATCATGAGAGGTCTAAGGAATGGAGAAAGTAAAGTTGGTGAGGAAGGTAAATTATGCTCACCAGGGGAAGTAGGCGCCGAAGCAGGCAGCGCCTGTGCCCAAAGTAGCCGTGGAGCATTGAAGCAGGCGCCAATGCAATCTGACAAAGGGAAAGGTAAATTCTTTCCCAAATCTTTGAAGGTACAATAGCCGAAGGGATGTTAGCGTAAGAGGCGTAGGGCATTGGGGAAAGATGATACGGAGGATGTGGATGAAGAACTAATAGAGGCAGAACTGAGGAGCAGGCTCGAGCCACCGCTGCATCGATGGCGATACTCTGTGCCAATGACCCAGAGGAGGCTGGGAGGCGGATGAATAATACTATGCATCAAGTAACTGCATTTTAAAATTCTAAAATTTATCTTAAGTACACCCTGCTTTGAGAGATGCTGATGGCTCAAATATTCTAGTTGACAAATGCTTGGTTGCTGGCCTTTATCAAGGCTCAAAAGGTAACAACACGGCAGTTGGAGAAGGCGGTCGACAATCTGGAGCTTGCTCGAGGGACTGAAGCATCGCAGGTTTCTGAGATTAAAGTTTTGAAGCGAGAGCAGGAGACTATTAAAGATGAATGCAATAGGAGACTCCAAGCTCAGTATTAAAATCATACGTAGGTGTAGGGGTCAAAGGTGCCTGAGAAGGATAGGGTTATTGCATAACAGAGGGAGAGATTCCAAGGGCAGTTTGATGATGAATGTGAAGTTACTGACAGGCTGAAGACATTCATAGTAGATTTGGGGTATGATCCTGAAACTTTGAAACGCTTTCCCACAACCAATGATCTTGTTATTAATGATGTTGTTCAGATGGAGGGGGTGGAAGTAGATGTTACTGTTATAGGTGTGGGAGGTGGCGTAGAGACTCTTGTAGTTGAGAAGCTACTGCTGCGGCTGTGATAGCTGGATCGAACCCTTCTCCTGAGGGTACTAGAGGTGTTGGTATTAAAAAAACAGACAGGGGAGATAATGTGGCTACTCCTCTATGAGGTATTGTGCTGGGGTGCCAAACTGTTTTTGATGATCTTTCTATTGTGCTCTAATATTTAGACTGATGGCATTTGAACAATGGTTAACTTACTTTGCACTTCAGTTGTGAACTTGTGATTATTTTGAATTCCTGATGTATGCTGAACTTGATTTGAATTGGTTTGTTTATTTGTATTGAACTTGATTCTCTGGCTTAGCAGTACTAAAATGCTTTGCATGTAGTAGAGTTGCTAATATTCTTGTATACTTGTATCTACATATTTTGTAAGTGTATAATACTTGTAGACTTATCGAATCTTAAAGATTTTCAAGATGGTTCCCCGAGTATCAGTTGAGAGATGGTCGTGACACTTAGGTGAGACCAAGAAAATTACTGGACTTCAAAGGCCAGAGCTAAAACAAAGTAGGACGTGGTCGTCCCAAATACATGCTGGAGGGTGCGGTCTCACGACCATTCATACCCCTCGAGTTTGTTCGAATTTTAGAGACTTGAAAATTTTCAAAGTCGCTCCCAAGTATCAGTCGAGTCGAAGGGTTGACATGATACTTAGGCTAAACCAAGAAATTCAATGGACTTCGAAGGCCTAAGCCTGATCGAAGTAGAATGTTGTCGCCCCAAATGCATTCTCGAGGGTCCGGTCTCTTGACCATTCATGCCCCTCGAGTTTGCTCAAATTTTGGAGACTAGAAAATTTTTAAGGTCGCCCCCAAGTATCAGTCGAGTCGAAGGGTTGACATGATACTTGGGTTAAAACAAGAAATTTATTGGACTTCAAAGGCCTGAGCCTGATCGAAGTAGAACGTGGTCGCCTATAATACATTCTTGAGGGTCCGGTCTCTCGACCATTCATGCCCCTCGCGATTGTTTGAATTTTGGAGACTTAAAAATTTTCAAGGTCGCCCCCAAGTATCAGTCAGGTTGAATGGTTGATATGATACTTTGGCTAAACCAATAAATTCACTGGGAAACAGGAGATGATGTTCAGAGGAAAAAATATGTTCATTATTTATACTTTATTTACATCAGTGGAACAAGATGAAGGCCATGGCCTGTTGTATGATACTAACTTCATTGTATTCCATGGATTTGGTAGAGGCTCTTTGTCTTTGGTCATCAGGTAATATAAGCCCTTGTCGGTTTTATCGTACACGACATAAGGTCCTTCCCAGGATTCGGCTAGCTTGCCAATATTTTGAGGTTTCAAAGATTGTGTGACACATCGAAGTACAATATCTCCAATGTTGAAACTTTGTGGTCTAACTCTCTTGTTATATGACTTCTGGAGTGATAGGTGGTAATGACCGAGGTTGGCGATGGCTCGGTCTCTTGTTTCTTCGATCCATAGCATATTGCACCCGAGTTCGTACATCGAATTGAGTAGGTAGCACTACTTTAGTACCATAGGCTAGAAAAAAGGGGTGCAGCCCGCTGCTTTTCATGGTGTTGTTCGATAGGACCAGAGAACGTGCTATAATTCCTAAACACATTATCCTTTCTTCACATTGATATGCTTCTTGAGACCGTCGACTATTATTTTATTGATCGCTTTGACCTGACCATTCCCTTGGGGGTAGTAAGGTGTTGAGGGTGAGAGGATGATGTTGTATTTCTTAAGGAAATTTCTAACTTTGATCCCAGCGAACTGTGGACCATTGTCATATCGAATCATATGAGGGCAGCTGAAGCGTGTAATAATGTTCTCCCATAGAAATTTGATGACTTCTTCTTCTCTGGCTCAACACAAAGGTACGGCTTCGACCCATTTGGTAAAATAATCTGTTGCAATAAGGATATTCTCTTTGCTACACAAAGATTTGGGAAAGGGACCCACAAGATTGATGGCGCATCATTTGAATGGCCAAGAAACTTGGCTAAAATAGAGGTCTTCTAAGGGGCGATAGATGTTGTGGGCATGGCACTGGCATTTGTCACAGTGTTTGGCATACTCTTCGGCTTGCTTATTCATATTTGGCTAGAATAAACCTTGGACGACGGCTCGAAGGTTCATGGATCGACAAGAGGTATGAGCACCGCAGGTTCTTTCGTGGAGTTCAGCAAGAATTGAAGAAGTTTTGTTTTGAGAAATACATCGAAGGAGGACGCCATTTGGGGATTTGCGATGTAACTCGCATTTGACGATGGTGTATCTGCGGCAGTTTTCTAATAACGATCATTTGGCTTTAGGATCATCTGGGAGAATAGCATTGTTTAACTAATCGATGAATGGTGTTCGCCAGTCATCTGGATCGAGACTCTCGCCCCCAGTATTGATGGCATTGACTACCATCTTGTCGATACTTAGGCGTTCTAGTACTTCGATATGGAGAGTTCAGGATTTGGACTGGCATAACAAAGCTACTATGTAGGCGAGGGTATCGGCATATCTATTTAGTCCTTGGGGATAGTTAGTAATATAGGATTTTTTAGGAAAACGGACCATGCGGTGGGGAACGAGAGCAGCATATTCAGCCCTGCGACCGTTGGCTTGATTTTCACCAATGTATTCTCTCTTGACGAGTTGGGAATCTGTGAAAACTACAAGTTTAGCAACACCGAGGTCAAGTGGATGGTCGAGGCCATGGATCAAGGCTTCATACTCTGCCTAATTGTTGGAGTATTCAAAGTTTAACTTAATTGCCTTTTCAATTCGATCATTGGTGGGTGTGACCAGGACGATACCGATCCCCGAACCGTTAAGTCCTGCAGATCTATTTGTGAAGAGATGCCAGCCTGTATTAAGGTTCCATGGGTTAGTTGGTTTGGGCTGCTCTTCTGGTAGGTTCCCTTAGTATTCCTCCCAGTCGAAATCTTTGACCGGGAAGTCAACAAGGAAATTGGCGACTGCTTGGCCATATTGGGATACTTGCTTCCCTAATGCGATATCGTGTTCCCCAAAATAAATGGACCACTGTTGTACTCGTCTGGATTTTTCTTTCTTGCTGAGTACTTCTCAAAGGGGATAACTATTATAACACGGATAGCTTGAGCTTAGAAATATGGTTTGAGTTTTTAGGAAGTGTAGACGAGGGTGAGTAGAAAACGCTCAAGTTTTGCGTATCGATTTTCTGTAGGTGTCAGAGTTTTGCTGATAAAATATACAGGTTTCTCGATGTTTGATTCAAGTTAAATAAGGACTGAGCTGATAGAAGTGTCCGTGACCGCGAGGTATAAAGAAAGTATTTTGCCTTCTTCAGAGGTGCTGATGATAGGTGGTTGACCAAGGTATGCTTTAAGTTTGTGGAAGGCCTGTTCACAGTCGGGTGTCCAATTGATCTCAGGGTTATTTTTCTTTTTAGCTTTGTGGAAGCCTTGGTCCCGTAAGAGAGAGAAGAGCCAAACACAGCAGTCTGAGGATTTAGAAATAGAATTGTTGAGGGCCGCTATCTTACCAGCCACCTTTTGGACATCTTTTTCAGTTTGGGGGGAAGGCATGTTGATGAGGGCTAGGATATGAGTAGGGTCGATCTCGATACCTCGTTTGCTGATAAGGTAGCCTAAAAATTTGCCAGACGAAACACCAAACTAGCATTTGTCTGGGTTAAATTTCATCTTGTATGTTCGAAGTATCGAAAAGACTGCGGTTAGGTCCTGGATATGGGCCTATTTTTGGAGGTACTTGAATAACATGTTGTCGATGTAAACTTTGACCGAATTGCCAAGCAAGAGTTTAAACATGGCTATAGCCAGGCGTTAGTAGGTGGCACCCACAATTTTGAGGCTGAAGGGCATCATGACCTTAAAACAGTAAAGGCCTTATTCAGTGATAAAAAAGTTTTAAATTGATCCTCGGGGAGGAGGGGTACCTGATTGTAACTTGAAGTTGTTTCAATCATTGAGAGGTGCTCATGTCCAGCAGTGGCATCTAGGAGTACTGAAATGACCAGGAGGGGGAAGTTGTTCTTCGGTGTGTATTTGTTGAAGTCTGTGAAATCGACGAAGATTCTGATCTTGCCATTCTTTTTAGGAACTGCACTAATATTGGATATCCAATTAGCATACTGGACTTCTCTGATAAAACCCGCGGCTATGAGTTTGTCGACCTCGAGGTTTAAAGCTTCTCAAAGTCGTGGTGCCAAGGTATGCATATTATATTTTATTATTACAGAATGGGGGATGAGGTCGAGGCAGTGGCATGTTAAACTGGGGTCGACACCAGGCATCTCCTGAAATGTCCATGCGAAGACATCTTTGTTTATTTGAAGGAAGGCTGTGAGATCGAGATTCTCGGCCTCATCTAGAAAGGTATCAATGAACGTACCTCGACCAGGACTATCAAGTTTGATATAGCCAGTGGGTTTGATGGGTGAAATGGCGAGTGTCAAAGGTATGGAGACTGAGGGGGACAGTGATTACTATGGTAGTTTGACGAATTTTTAGGTCTGATCGATCTCCGGATATTCACATGAACGGGCGAGACGTTGAGAACCTTTTAAGTTCCATATTCTACAGGGATATTAAAATGAAGGGCCTGATGATAAGTCAAAAGTATGGCACAGGCGGCATGGAGCCCATCGTGCCCAAGGATTCCATGGTACTCAAATATCTTATCGATAATAAGAAAGCTAGTTTGAAGTGTAACTGGGCCGGTAGTAATTCGAAGGCTGATTCGACAAACGGTAACTTTGGTGGCCCCATTAAAACTTTTAGTTTGATATTGGCGGCAGTGATGAAGCCTGTTTTGTTCATGGCTTGGACCGTTTGAAGGAAATGTACATCAGCTACACTTCATATATCGATAAGCATGTTGGGGAGGACGAGGTGTTCGACCTTAATCATTATGACTAAAGGGTCGGAATGGGGAAAATGAACATGCGATGTATCGCATTCAATCAATGAGATACCCTCGGGTTGAGGATATTGACTTGACTCTGGGAGAAGGACGGGCAGCCTCTTCTGGTATGTAAATTTGCAGCATTCTTCGAAGCGCTTGTGCTTGCTCTTGGAAGGGCCACTGTCGATATTATTTACCTCGATGAAATGAACTTGGAAGATGTGTACCTCGACTGGGTCGGCTGCAGGGGTGGGTTGAGGTCTGAGGTACGACACGTCGAGGTAGCTAGGGAGGTCGGCACCTTATTGATATAGACAACCCGCCTTGAGTATTATTTCGAGAGAGCGCTGCAAGGCGAAGCAAATGTTGGTGCAGTGGCAGTTATACTTATGGCTGGCGCAATATGGTTCACCTAGTTTGACCTCGATGGGGAAAGGGATACGCCATAAGGGGGTCTGCATGGATTTGCGGTAGAAGGGTGCTGATAGGGGCAGTATGTTTTGGGAAGACCCGCTTCGGTAATTTTTTGCGGGCTTCGGCAGTATCGTCAGTATGGGGACGTTTACGGCTCTCAGTCTCCCGGGAGACGGGAGCGATCTGGGGTATAGGAGTAGAAGGTGGGCCTTATCGAGGTTTATTTGGATTGGTGGTCAAAGGCTGCCCCTATTTATTTGATTCCCTGAGGCCCTCAAAGTTGATATACCCATTGACTTTTGAGAGCATCTCCTCGAGGGTTCGCAGTTTGTAGGGGACCAGGTACTTTTTGACATGGTTGTTATCCAGCAAAGCATTTTAATACGCGAGTACGGTGTTCATGCAGTTGAGATTTTTAACTTTGCGCGATTCGTCAAGAAACCTCTAGGTAAAGGATTTGAGGATTTCAATGTTAGATTTTTGAAAATTGAAGAGGGCATCGACCCTGACCTCTCGATCTTTGTTGAAGGAAAATTGGGCGATGAAAAGACTGGATAATTGCTCGAAGCTTTGAATCGAGCCATTGGGATGATTCTGATACCAATGAAGAGGACAATCGGTGAGGCTGGTGGGAAAAAGTCGACACATCAGGTGGTCAACCGTGGAGTAAAGGCTTAGAGCATTTTGAAACTTGAGGATGTGGGATTGAGGATCGATGTTGTGATATTTACAGATTTTGGGGAGTCAGAAATTTAGAGGCACCTCAATAGCGGGGAGTTTGGGGCAGATGGGGTTATTTAACCGACTCTATGAGTTTGGTGTTGGGCTCGCACTAATGCAGATGACAGAGTTGATTTTGTAGTCGAGGTCATACTGTGCACAATAGGCAGGATGAGGGTTGGATCGATGGGTTCAAGGGTGATGAGGCTGAGTGTTCAGCATGTGCTCGGCGCTGCGCTCCCCGAGACGTTCTCGAGCTGGGCGGTGTTTGGGGTGTCTGGTGGAGCGACAGGTGAAATTGGAGGAATCCTCCGTTGGGAGGATGCCAAGATGGATGGAGCCAGTAGGGGGGATAGTAGGAAGAACACCCTCGACACCAAGATGGACCGGGGGTACTTCCAGATGTGGTAGGGGCCCCAGTCGAGCGCGGGAAGACACGCACGACGGGGCAGGAGCTCGAGATGGCGAATGGACGTCTAGAGGTTGTAGTTGTTGTAACTCATGAACTGTGTTGCATAGATCGCTGATGGCACAGTATTATCTTTCAGCATCATCCAAACGACGTTACCATTCAGCTTCAAACTCTTGTCGGTGCTCTTCGCGCCCCAGATGAAATTGCGTTTGGTATCGCTCGTCAGCCTGAGCTAATTGTGGAGTTAGAAGGGCTAGCTGGGCAGCCACTCCGTCAGCGGAGTTTTCGGCATGGGTGGAAGTAGAGCAGAGGGTGGTGGCCATTTGAGGTGGTTTGTAGGAATTATAAAAGGAAAGCACAAGGCAGGGGGATACTGGTTGGGTGGGAAAATATGGATGGCGCCAAATGTAGGGGCCTAACTTCGAAAGGAGGGGAAGTTGGCTCCTACACCCCGAAATTTATCTTCTATCAAAGAAATCAAGCATATAATCAATAATACAGCTAATCTACTGATAGTATACTTACATGGAGGCCTATAATGAGACACTCCACTACTTTTGACGAGGATTTTTAAGAGTATTGATATAATTGTTGAGTCGTCAAAGTTTCGAGTGCTGGGCAATTTTCAGGGAGATCGAAGGTAAACTTCAAGGGTCAGGGAAGAGATTTCGTAACCTCTCCACAATCCTTCCTTCCTCCTATTTATAGATCACAGGAAGGGCTGAGTCACCATGGGGGGTCTAATTGCAAATGAACCCTCCGGGACAACTTACTTGTACCCAGAGTCGGTTCTGACGCCAAAACTGTCGGGTCTAATATAGTAGCCGTTGTCCTGTTTACTCAGACACTATGGCCGTTGTCCTATTTGTTCTGATATTGTGGCCATTGTTGGATCTGACACTATAGTTGTCGAGCTGCGTGCCCTGCCGTTCTGTCTTGTGAGCGACTGTCTGACATGTCTGCCTTCGACCATGTGCGACCATGGTCGAAGTGTTTCTAGTGTTTATGTGGAGCTCATCCGCTGACGTATCTGCCTTCAGCTTCAAATCCTGTTCGTTGTCGAATGTTTGCATAGTCTTGAAGGTCTTGATCAGAGACTTATAAGGCTTTGAGTTATCAGGTAGGCTACGATGTAGCCTTCGAGTGTTTGGCTGGAGCTAGAAGGCTGCGAGTTGGCTACTACAGTCCTTTCGGGTATGTGTAAAATATCTCATTCTCCGCCCCTATTATATCATCCTACTTTAATATATTACTCACTTCAATGGGCATCCCTACCACTATCCCCACAATCACTTCAACGTCTACAATCGCCATTTCTACCTAACGAAGACATTTCCTCTGAACTGGACAAAACATTTAAATTACTACAAGGCTTTAAGCTTTTAGAGCGCATATTTGACCCATAGGTAAAAAGGATTTTTTATTATTTACTCTGTCTTTATAATTAATTACTTACACAATCACATGATATACCACAAGCACAGCAGATTAATACCCCACCCATACTTACTATTTCTTTACTAAACAGTAAAAACATTTGTTTTTACAACTTTCCACAACGACAGAAACTAAAACATTCCCTCTTATTCTTTTACTATAACAATTACCATACAAAAATATTTTGCAATATTCACAAATACAAGAAAACAATCCTTTTTTTGTCCCCTGCATTCTAAAAATTTCCCATCCCCAATCAGTAACATACAAAGGTAATTCATAAAATAGCAAATACACAGACTACTATGAACTTCAAACGTAACAGAGCATCAACAATTTACTCACCTGTACTAGAAGATCCACAATCTTCTACTCTGCCAATAACTTTAATAGAGATTGAGTGATTATGCTGCTTTTCTAACAAATTCCTTTCTTCACCAGGTGAAGCTTTTACTATGGGATTATGCTCGAAACTCAAACATTTTCCCTTGGTAGAAATACTGGTTACACCACTTTTTCTCTCTCTATAACTGTAAATAATTTATAAGGGAGAGAGAGACAAGTTTTTATACTCTCCCTCAGTTCTTAAAATGATGGTGCTCTCAAACACGTGTCAGTCACCCCTACTGCCTCTACAAGCATGTCTTTTCACCTCACAACATCATCATTATTTATGGGATAACGTATTCTGTTATCACGTATGATCCTCACTTCTGCCATTAAATAATTCAGTTCCTCCTTC
This sequence comes from Kingdonia uniflora, assembly GCA_014058105.1. Lineage (NCBI taxonomy): Eukaryota > Viridiplantae > Streptophyta > Magnoliopsida > Ranunculales > Circaeasteraceae > Kingdonia > Kingdonia uniflora. Next base: position 396,896 of record JACGCM010000879.1, on the reverse strand, counting down.
CCTAGACAATCTACATGATCCCTCACCTTGCTTTTACACTCAATCAAGTTCATACCACAAGGTACATCATTCCTATAAATAGCAAATATTCAAAATTCGAAATCCTCTACGCAACTGATGAAATCAGCCAGCTGTAATCTATCCTAACTGTCCCATAAGCAGCTAAACAAATATATTATTCATACTTTTTAGGTCATAGATTCAATCCACACTTTATCCTAAAATTCAGCAGATAACAAACGCAGAACACTGCAAATAGATTACTTATTCATTTCGAGCTATAAAAGTTTGAGGCTACATTCAAATATAGTTACATTTAAAGCAGCCCTGGTGATTCAATTCACCACATGGAATTATCTCCACCCAGCTATATTCTCATCCTCTTTAGCCTGCTTATCCAATAAGATCTCTCGAACAACATCTTCTCATAGGGTTGCATCCCAAAATAAAGCTCGAAACACATCACACTAGAAATAAGGATCAAACTCCACATGCCTACCTTCGTCATCTAAACCGCCCAACTTCAATGGCCACTCTGGCTACACAGTTTTAAATGGCATTAGGCGAAAGTACCGCTCACGAAGATTGGCCACCTTGATGTTTAGCCTACCTTCCGCGTATGTCAAGTACTCTTAGAACATAACGTGTCCTCACCATGGCAACTTCCAATCAACCAAAAGCAAGTTGTTCCTACAGAAGAATATGATGTACAACACCAAAGGATCAAGATCCTATATATCCAACATAAAGATATTTTCTACACCACCAATATCGCCTATTAATGAGATTTTGAGGGAAGATATATTCTATGGGAACAAAGTTTTAGCAACAAGGATATTAGTAGATTTTTGGGAATATTTTTGGATAACTCATGCTTACCATCCTAAGAAATATATTCTACATGAATATTATTCCTCACGTACCTCGCACATATGACGCATCCAAAAAGATAGAGCTTGTGCAGAAAAAGAATAATTCAATTTCGTCCAGAAGTAGCCCCAACCAAGATACTATAGCCTGCCAACCAGGACATATACCCGTAACCCAACCACATCAGGGCATTTTTTAAAGCAGTTCGAGACACTTCTCCAAAGGACCGTCAATCATAGAATATTACAGTATGGAGAAAACACCCTCTATTGAAAAATAAAGGATACTTATAGCCTGCCAATAGTATACTTTAACTTCTACAAAGTCAACAAGGCACAATTCATTGGGACACTAACGACCTAGTCTAATGAAGTGCACATTTTAGGAATTACAACTGTGTCGAATACCATTGCATAATTTCAAGCTGGCAGATCGATGTAGTCCTAAGATTCCTCTCCGGGATGATAATACTTAATAATTGTTTTTAGGCTTGACACGCCTCACCGGAGGAGGGCACCACTCAACTCTCTTCGGGTCTCATCTTCCTCTTTCTCTTCCTCTTCCTCTTAGGCTATTGAGCTTTCTTTGATGGAGGAGGTCGTTCTTCAGAAAGGGTATCCTCTTAGTTTACCTTCCCTATCTATTTATAGGGAGGGTTTGACCTAACAGTACTCCTTCTCACGTATCTTTGGGGTAGTTGGGCGAGTACCCGCCCGAGACGTGCTCGTCACTAGTAGAGTACTCCTAATTTTGGTAGAGAGGTTGTCCAGTGACCTTCCACCTCGTGGCTAGCGGGAGTGCGCTCCTAAAAATTGCTCCCCTCAGCTCTTACTCGTGACGTGGACGAGCTGAGTCACCCTAAAAGTCCAGTGTGCAAAGCAAAATGAGTGTAACTTATTTTTATCAATTTATCGGCCAACAAACATGGGCCTCTTCGTGACCGGGCTCTTCTATAGCATGTGAGTGTGGGTCTCGTTGGACGGTCAAAACTTCAGCTGACAGGCATATTTTGCTTATAATATTTGAGGGCCTCAATCATTATTATTGTGTTTGAGGCTTGAAACATCTCACTAGAGTAGGGCACCACTCACTCTTTCTGGGGTGACTCTTCATGCGTGAGCACATGCTCTTCTAGCTAGGCAGATCGTAATTGTGTTCTTTGGGAACGAGCATAATATTTAATGTTTATATTGAGTACATGGCATCGACTAATGTTGTTATGAACATTTAGAGGATCATTTTTTATGTCCTATCTTTGTATAAAATTTGTTGTTCAATGAAAAATGCCTTATACTTGCATTTCATTTTTACGTAAAAAATTACTTAAATAAAATAGGCAATCACCACTTAGACATCCTTATGGAGTGTGTTCACATGAGACTACTCTTTGTGGCAGCTCGTATCATTTCCATAAAATCATTGACTTGGCATGGTCAACCCTAGTGATTTCTATCACGCCCCAAAATCCAATAATCCGAATAATGATTAACACATGGACAAACAGGGCGCACAGGTCGGGAATCTAACCCATTAGCCCCACAAACGACCAAGTCGTAGACATGTTCAGGCCCAGCCATTCAAATAAGCATCAACAGAGCAGAATAAACACAAAGTGGAAGCAAAAGATATATAAATATCAAACTAAAAATATTAATACAAGATCTCAATAAATATACAGCGTCAAAAGCGAAGATCGAACAAGAGATATTACAATAAAATCAGATCTGCGACACGTAAAACTGGCACCAACACAGCTGAAGCCCTTAGCAAAATCTGCAACAACCCTGCCACTGAAAGGGGATATGAGAGAGAGCAAAACCACGGCTCACTAAATAACCCAACAGGGCTAAACAACCTACTAATAACAGGTGCAGAGAAAGAAGAAAGGTGAATGAGATATACAAAGAGCTTAAAGTACAGTAATATAGGTGCAAAAATAAAGCACAAGACAAGGAAGAGGAACAATAAAGTACTGCGATGATATGATATGATGAATTTGGATAATCCCATAATTATCCCAAATGCTAGATGATATGATATAATGAACTATAATCCTAATGTGGATGCTTTATGATGAGATGAAGTCAATGAACTAGACCTATATAAATGTGAATTGGGCTGATAAGCCGCTAATGCACAATTCAACCTTAAAGGGATCTCAGTTGGATACAATGGGTACGATTAGGTTACCAGCTCGACAACGCTAAAGGATTTACACACTGAGCCAGCGTCCGAGACAGTGTTTCCAATTCCAAGGGATTTCAACCTCACGGAGGAGATAGACTGGTACCTAAGGAAGCTATCTCATACCATCCCACACTTCCGAAGGGTAATAGATATGATAGTGTCCAGCCATAACTTTACCCACTTATTTTAACCTGATGTAGGAATCCTAGGTCCTATCGAGGGTCAGCCAATCTAGAGCTTTATTATGTATCCAATCACGTTAAGGTAAAATAGAACAAAAACCACAAATGAAAACAGATCCTTAGGATAAAAACTGTACAGCCGCCAACAAGGCCAGCACACCTAGGATAAACACCTGCCAAAGAGGATGGTAAACAATCCTAACACAGATGCAAACAGTGACATAGTCACACCATCTAAACATAGATTAAATAGTAACTTAACCGTCACAACATCAAACCACAAATGAACAGTGACTAATTATCCAGTCACAACACCAAAACCCCTTAGTCTCTGAAAGGCTGGACCCATAAATCAAAGACAATGCCATGAGAATACCACGAAATGACACAACTCCTTAAAAGACAAATGGGAATACACCCTACATGCCTAACATTAGGAAACAATACTAAACCACATGCACCTCAATGCCAAATGCATAATTCTAACTATCACAGGTTAAACTAGTAAAAGAATTTAGCAAAGAAAGGAAATTCGCCTGATATCCCAAGTTGATAATAACGAACCCGGCAAAAAATATCCAAACAGTACCCCAACAGCAATACGCTCCGCGAATCGACTTTCGAAAACCGAATGAGTCACCAAAAAGAAGAGGAACACCACAACACCAACCAGTACCAAAGTCTGGAACCCAATCACAATTCCCACAAAGGATTCTCGCCCGAAACTGAGTAGCAATCAGCACCACACCCGAATCAGCGACTCAAGCTGCGACAGAGCCTACAATCACACCACGCATCTAGTGTGCCACTCTGATCACCCACAGTCTACCAAATAAATGCTGATGTAACCCAAACAATCACCACCTCCAAACACCCAATTCCTCCAACACTCATAACCCAGCTATCAACCCAATAACTATGATAATTACAAACACCACAAACCCTAATCACCAGCAATGCAAAACCCATCAAACCACCACAATCACGAACCCTAAAATCAGCCCAACAAACACCTAAACACCAAGCCCAAAAATCACGAGGGTTTCACCAAAGCCACAAATCAAATCAACAATAAGGTGAGGAAAGGGAATTACTCTCCGGAGAATTAGCGAGATCAATTCCCCAATGAATAACAGACGAGGAGCGAAAGAGTGAAGATGATTCAATTTGGAAGAGAGAGTGAGTTACTGCATGTGAGAGAGAGAATAAAAGGAAATGGGTAATAAAACCCAAAAGACACAACACTCATCTAGATGAAGATCAACAACCAAGAATCGTGAAGAAAATACCCAACTGGTCGTCAGAACATGCCTCTGTTCGAACAGAAGACATCTCTGTTCGAATAGAATGAAGCAGAATGAAACATATTCGAACAGAGCAAGGTTTGTTCGAATAAAATGCAGCAGGAAGAAACTTATTCGAACAAAAATAAGTCTATTCTAATAGAATTGAACAGAAAAATCCCAGAACTCGAAAAACAAAAGACTCCCTCCAACGGAAGCTAGAGAAACCCAAAGGAGAAAACCGAACACCGATCCGCCCCGGATAACACACCACACCACAACAACAATAACACCAAGCCAACCACAGGCTCCCAAACCTCAACACAACCTCCTCTGCCCAATACCACTAAAACCACCGAAATACAAAAAATGAAGGAAGAATACTTAAGGCCCTAATAAATGCAATAAGATGCAGATGCATGATGAATGGATACATAATGATAAATAATAATAAATAATAAATAATAAAATAATATATAAAATATCTAAGACACTATATTCTGCCTTCTTAAAAGAAATTTTGTCCCGAAATTCAACTCCTACCTCAAACATACCTCCAAAAGGGACGATAACCAAAACTCCATAACTGGACTGCCAAACTGGATTATACATCAAAACCACTGCAACGGCATCCAAACAATAGAAGATCGTAAACCTGAAATCTAAGCCTGATACCCACATTGAACATGGAAACCCACCATCTCTAGCAGGCACAAACTAGATCACCTTCCTACTATACAGTTCGCGAGTAACACAATGCTAACCTATAGAGTTAAACCCATAACCAAACACTATAACCAGCCTAAGAACCAACTCCAAGTCAAGGCCATCTCGGACCACCTGAAGCCAATCAATTACTATTCCAAGGATTCAAGATAAACATCTTTAGTCCTCCAAATCTTCAGCAAAAGCCTACACGCTAAATATAAGATAGAAACCAATACGCAGAGGGTCTCAAGAGATCAACTCTAAAACCAACAAAGCATTTAAACACACAAGGCACCAAGGAATCATCCTAACTCGTTCTAAAAATTACTCAACCTATGAGTGCAAGAAACTGAAATAGGAGTTAACCCAGAGCTCTGATACCATTTCAGTCATGCCCCAAAATCCAATAATCAAAATAATGATTAAAACATGGACAAACAGGGCGCACAGGTCGTGAATCTAGTCGATTTGCCCCACAAACGACCGAGCCGTAGACAAGTTCAATCCCAGTCATTCAAATAAGCATCAACAGAGCAGAAGAAGCATAAAGCAAAAATAAAAGAAATATAAATATCAAACTGAAAATATTAATACAAGATATCAAATAATAAACAACGCAAAAAGCTAAGATCGAATAAGAGATTCTACAACAAGATCAAATCTGCAACAACCAAAATTGGCACCAACACAGCTGAGGCCCTCTGCCAAACCTGCAACAACCCTGCCACTAAAAGGCGGATGTGAGAGTGAGCAAAACCACGGCTCACTAAATAACCCAACAGAGCTAAACAACCTACTAATAACTGTTGTAGAGAAAGAGGAAAGGTGAATGAGATATACAAAGAGCTTAAAGTACAGTAATATAGGTGTTGAAAATAAAGGAAAGGACAAGGGATAGGAACAATGAAGTACTACGATGATATGATATGATAAATTTGGATAATCCCATAATTATCCCAAATGCTAGATGATATGATATAATGAACTATAATCCAAATGAGGATGCTTTATGATGAAATGAAGTCAATGAACTTGACCTATATAATTATGAATTGGGCTGATAAGCCGCTAATGTACAATACAACCTTAAAGGGATCTAAGTTGGATGCAATGGGTATGATTAGGTTACCCGCTCGACCACGCTAAAGGATTTACGCACTAACCCAGTGTCCGAAACAGTGTTTACAATTCCAAGGGATTTCAATCTCACGAAGAAGATAGACTGTTACCTAAGGAATCAATCTCATAACATCGCACACTCCCGAAGGGTAATAGATATGATAGCGTCCAGCCTAAACTTCACCCACTTGTTTTAACCTGATGTGGGAATCCAAGGTCCTATCGAGGGTCTGAAAATGTAGAGCTTTGTTATGCATCCGATCCCGTTAAGGTAAAATAGAGCAAAAACTATAGATGAAAATAGATCCCAAGGATCAAAATCGAACAGCTGCCAACAAGGCCAGTAAACCTAGGATAACCACCTGCCAAAGAGGATGGTAAATAATCCTAATACAGATGCAAACAGTGACTTAGTCACGCCATCTAAACATAAATGAAATAGCAACTTAACCGTCACAACATCAAACCATAAATGAATAGTGACTAATTAACCAGTCACAACACAAAAACCCCTCAGTCTCTGAGAGACTGGAACCCATAAACCAAAGACAATACCATGAGAAAACCACGCAAAGGCACAACTCCTTAAAAGACAAATGGGAACACACCCTACATGCCTAACAATAGGAAATAACAACACAGAGGAAATTCTAGTAACCAACTATACTAAACCACATGCACCTCAATGCGAAATGAATAATTCTAACTATCACATGTCAAACTATTAAAGGAATTTAGCAAAGAAGGGAAATTCGCCTGATATACCAAGATGATAATAACAAACTCGACAAAAATTATCCAAACAGTACCCTAACAGTAATACACTCTGCGAATCGACTTTCGAAACACGAATGAGTCGCCATAAAAAACAGGAACACCGCAACACCAACCACCCAAAGATCGAAACACAATCACAATTCCAACAAAGGATTCTCGCCCGAAACTGAGTAGAAATCAGTACCACACCTGAGTCTGTGACACCAGCTGCGATAGAACCCACAATCACACCACGCATCCCCTGCGCCACTCTGGTGACCCACAGTCCACAAAATAAATGCTGATACAACCAAAAGCAATCACCACCTCCGAACACCCAATTCCTCAAATACTCAAAACCCAGCTATCAACCCAATACCTGTGATAATTACAAACACCTCAAACCCTAATCACCAACAATGCAAAACCAAACAAACCACCACAATCACAAACCCTAAAATCTGCCCAACAAACACCCAAACACCAAACCCTAAAATCGCAAGGGTTCCACCAAAGCCACAAATCGAATCAATAATAAGGAGAAGAAAGGGAATTACTCATCGGTAAATTAGCGAGATCAATTCCTCAGCGAATCACAGACGAGGAGCGAGAGAGTGGAGATGATTCAATTTAGGGGAGAGAGTGTGAGTGTAAGTGGGAGAGAGAATAAAAGGAAATGAGTAATAAAACCCTAAAGACTCAACACTCATCTAGAGGAAGATCATCGACCATGAATCGCGAAGAAAATACCCAACTCGTCGTCAGAACAAGTCTCTGTTCGAATAGAAGACATCTCTGTTCGAATAGAATGAAGCAAAATGAAACATATACGATCAGAGCAAGGTTTGTTCGAATAAAATGATGCAAGAAGAAACTTATTCAAACAAAAATAAGTCTGTTCAAATAGAACTGAACAGAAACAGCCCAGAACTCGAAAAACAAAAGACTCCCTCCTACGAAAGATGGAGAAACCCAAAGGAGAAAACCTAACACTGATCCGCCCCGGATCAGACACCACACCACAACAACAACAACAACAATAACACCAATCCAACCACAGGCTCCCAAACCTCAAACTCAACCTCCTCCGCCCAACAACCACCGAAACCACCAAAACACAGAAAATGACGGAAGAAGAACTTAAAGCTCTGATAAATGTAATAAGATGCAGATGCATTATAAATGGATGCATAATGATAAATAATAATAAATAGGAAATAAATAATAATAAAAAAATATATATGGGACACTACATTCTACCCTCCTTAAAAGGAATTTCGTCCCAAAATTAAACATCTACCTCATGCATACCTCCAACAGGGACGATAACCAAAACTCCATAACTGGATCGCCAAACTGGATTACACATTAAAACCACTACAACGGCATCTAAACAATGCAAGATGGCAAACCTAAAATCTAAACTTGATACCCACACTGAACATGGAAACCCACCATCTTTAGCAGCCACCAACTAGATCACCTTCCTAACATATGGTTCATGAGTAACACAGTGGTAACCTACGGAACTAAACCCATAACCAAACACTATAACCAACCTAAGAACCAGCTCCATGTCATAGCCATCTCAGACCACCAAAACCCAATCAATTTTTATTCTAAGGATTCAAGAAAAACATCTTTAGTCCTTCAAATCTACGGCAATAGCCTACACGCTAAATATAAGATAGAAGCCTATATGCAGAGGGTCTCAAGAGATCAACTATAAAACAAGCCAAGCGTTAAAACACACAAGACACTAAGGAATCATCCTAACTGGTTATAAGAATTTCTCAACCTATGAGTGCAAGAAATCGAGATAGGAGTTAACCTAGAGTTCTGATACCATTTCTGTCACTCTCCAAAATCCAATAATCAAAATAATGATTAAAACATTGATAAACAGGGCGACAAGACGAGAATCTAGCCGATTTTCCCCATAATTGACCCAGCCGTAGACAAGTTCAGGTACAGTCATTCAAATAAGCATCAATAGAGCAGAAGATACACAAAGCAGAAACAAAAGATTTATTAATATCAAACAGAAAATATTAATACAAGATCTCAAATAATATATAATGTCAAATGCTAAGATCGAATAAAAGATACTACAGCAAGATCAGATCTGCAGCAACCAAAATTGGCACCAATACAGTTGAAGCCCTCAGCAAAATCTGCAACAACCCTGCCACTAAAAGCTGGATGCGAGAGTGAGGAAAACCACGGCTCACTAAATAATCCAATAGAGCTAAGCAACCTACTAATAATAGGTATAGAGAAAGAGGAAAGGTGAATGAGATATACAAAGAGCTAAAAGTACAGTAATATAGGTGCATAAATAAAAGTAAAGGACAAGGGATAGGAACAATGAAGTACTACGATGATATGATATGATGAATTTAGATAAACCTATAATTATCTCAAATGCTAGATGATATGATATAATGAACTATAATCCTAATGTGGATGCTTTATGATGAGATGAAGTCAATAAACAAGACCTATATAAATATGAAATGGGCTGATAAGCCGCTAATGCACAATCCTAAAGGAAATGGGTAATTAAAGGAAATGGGTAATAAAACCCGAAGGGCGCAATACTCATCTAGAGGAAGATCAATGACCATGACTCGCGAAGAAAATACCCAACTGGTCGTCAGAACATGCCTCTGCTCGAATAGAAGACATCTTTGTTCGAATAAAATAAAGCAGAATGAACCATATTCGAACAAAGTAAGGTTTTCTTGAATAAAATGAAGCAGAAAGAAACTTATTTGAACAAAAATAAGTCTGTTAGAATAGAACTGAATAGAAACAGCCCAGAACTTCAAAAACAAAAGATTCTGTCCTACGAAAGATGGAGAAACCCATAGGAGAAAACCTAACATCGTTCTTCTCCGGATCACACACCACACCATAGCAGCAACAATACCAAGCTAACCACAGGCTCCCAAGCCTCAACTTAACCTCCTCCGCCCAGCAACCACCGAAACTACCGAAACACAAAAAATGAAGGAAGAAGAACTTTAACCCTGATAAATGCAATAAGATGCAAATGTATGATGAATGGATGCATAATGATAAATAATAATAAAGGGCCCATCGTAAGATAAAGGGTTCATCATAACAGCAAGGGATTATCATAAGAGCAAGGGTTCATATGAGTGCAAGAGATCGATAGAGAGCAAGGGCTCATTACAGGAGCAAGGGCTCATATGAGAGTAAGGGATCGTTACATAAGCAAGGGATCATATGAGAACAAGAGGCTCGATTGAGAGCATGGGCTCATTACATGAGCAAGGGCTCATATGAGAGTAAGAGGCTCGATTGAGAGCATGGGCACATTACATGAGCAACAGCTCATAAGAGAGTTTGGGCGCGTTACATGTACAAGGGCTCATATGAGAGTATGGGATTGTTATCTTATCATTGTGTTGATCTTGGTGCAAAGGGCAGCTCTCATCTCTGCCATAACCTGCGCCTTCAGGGAGAGGGCAGCCCTCATCTCTGTCATAACCTGCTCCTAGTGGCAGTCTTCAGAGAGAGGGCAACTTTCATTTCCACCATAACCTGCTCCTAGCGGTGGTCTATAGGGTGAAGGTGGCTCTCATCTTTACCATAACCATCTCCTAGAGGTGATCCCAGTGGAAACCATTGCTGCTTGTAGAGGTCGTTTAGTCACAGAACCCAGACGGCGCCAATTGTAGTCCCAATATTCCTCTCCAAGATGACAATACGTAATAATTAATTTTGGACTTGACACGTCTTACCGGAGGAGGTCACCACTCAACTCTCTTCGAGTCTCTTCTTCTTCTTCCTCGTCCCCTTCCTCTTCCACTTCCCCTTAGGCTATTGAGGTTTCTTTGATGGAGGAGGTTGTTCTTCAGAAAGGGTCTCCTCTTAGGTTACCTTCCCTATCTATTAATTGGGAGGGTTTAACCTAACAATGCTCCTACTCACGTGTCTTTGGGGTCGTTGGGCGAGTACCCGCCTGAGACGTGCTCGTCACTAGCAGGGAGCTCGTATGACGACTTGAACGTTTGATGCTAGCTGGAGTGCTCTTAATTTTTGTAGAGAGGCTGTCCAACGACCTTCCACCTCGTGGCTAGCGGGGGCGTGCTCCAAAAATCCTAGCTGGAGTACTCTTAGTTTTGGTATAAAGGCCGTTCAGTGACCTTCCACCTTGTGGCTAGCGGGAGCATGCTCTTATAACGCTTGCTGGAGTACTCCTAGTTTTGGTAGAGAGGCCTTTCAGTGACTTTCCACCTCGTGGCTAGCGAGAGCATGCTCCTACAATCAAAAAGTCTATAAGAAGTTTGTATGACATAGTCTTGTATAATCCAAAGATGGAAAATCGAAAAGTCTTCAAAGAATTCGTATTATACAGTCTTATATAATTTCACGATGGCAGATCGAAAATTCTACAAAAATTCAACGAAAATATTCTTATACTTTCCTCATACAGTTTAACAGATCACATCTCAAGCACTATTTCTACCTACAGATTACGATAACTTAGGCTTCCCCTCATTCAGTATATGCGTTAATACGTATCCATTCCCATCATCCATAACTAATAACCCTAAGCTCATGCTAGAAAGTTCTTTGAGTTTATCTTTCCAAAACAACCTCATTGCAGTTCACCCATCCCTTTTTTGAACTCACTTTCACAATCTCTCAACTGTTTTACATATATCCAAATTTCTCTGCAGCTCGATTTTTTTGTTTTAGCAGATCACTTCTACAATAGATTGATGTCTTATAGTTTACTTCAATAAACTTCTTTCAGTTAGCCACAAGTACATGTCACACTTAAATATCTCTAAACAGGACCATTTGTGCATTATACAAAGCCACGTTTTCCAACATATTTTCGACCTCCTAAATTCTTTTTCGTTATTTCCACTTTTTATCATACACAATCTGATCTATCAACAATTTGAATTACCATTCTCATTTTTAGTTCGCTTTATTAAACAAGAAGTTACATCCGTTTGCTAAAAAATATTTTGTAGTTCGAATTACAATACTTATTTAGCAAAAAAAAAAAATTAGCTCGAACATTTCTTACAAGAAAATTTCAAAATTTTCCTACGGATTACATTACATTAGTTTACAGACTGATACAATTCACCAAGAAACACAAAGAAAGCAGTTGTAGTAGAGCCTGAAAAAAAAGACTAGATGCATGCTTCCAATCTCCATCTCACCACCGCCGTCTCTTCCTCTGTAACCTCCAAAACCTCTAAGTAGAAAAAAAAGAAGAATGATTCTACTATTATAGAATCCACTCAAGAGCAGGGTACCGACGAAACTTCCTCAGACATATATCAGCCACTTCATCCACCACTATAACCACTTCCACTGACAAAGTACGCAGACCATCCCTACGGCCCTGTTCTAACATCACCATATAGTAAAAGTAGGCTATTTGATAATAATCATCATCCACCTCCTCCACCTCTTCATACGTCATGCCATGCTAGGTAGGACACACCGGAATGGGAATAGAAAGGTTAAGGGACTGGGTCCCAAAGTATCGAAACCGTAGCTCTTGAACTTTGGCAAGAACCCTGACCTCGTATGATAGGCATTTGGTGATCACCATCTTCTCAAATGAAATAGTTACAGAGACAATGCTTGCAGAAGGTATAGAATAGAAGAAGTATTTGACGAATAATAATTTCCAATGCAAACTACAGTAATATTTATTCCAAACCTCTATTAATATTAAGTTCCAAATTCACAATGTTAGAATGAATTCCAATACAACAATTTTGACCAAAGCCAATGGTTTTAGGGAACCCCACAACCATAAGAGATAATAAAGAAGGAACATTAGAAATGATCCCTGGGTATTGAATACAATATTAATGATGCTTATCAGCCAACACCACTTGCCCATGATACTTCTCGTAATCTTTGTTGAGAGGGGGCGGTTGTAGGGGCCTATTCCAGATCTCGAACACAAGCCTCACTTCGACGATCATATATTAACTCGACGTCATCAACATATGATCATATGGCATACTATGGAATTGTAACAAAGAAAAGTTTACTTCTCAATCTCAACGTCCACACTAACGGCTCGATTCAAAAATCACTCAGTCATTAAAGAAGCCATTACAAAATAGAAGAATTAGACCATTACACAATCATTTCAAAGGCTCATCAAAATCATATTGAAACATTTGACATTAAGAGTAATAATGCTCATCAAATGGCCATATTATAAGACCTATAACTAGGACAATAGAACTACATATTAAGGACGTTGAATTCTACCCAGAAACTATACACAAAACTATCCAAAGTGATCTCGTAATATCTAGTCAGTATCAATAATATCTCTTTCTAAAATCTTCATGAGAGGTCATGGTTTTAAGCCTATTTAAAGGTTTTCCACGCTTAATCTCGTTTTAGTAATTTCTTGATAGCGCTCAAATTATCTTTGGTGTGAGAGACTAAGTTTGATATACAAAATTTGGTTCTTACAATAAGGATCACCAATAGTAGAAAAATTTAAGTTAAATTTTATTGAATCAAGCTTTACACTCTCCGATTCAACTTGTTCCTCAGTAATCGATTTTGCACTAATCGGTTCATCACTAATTAGTTCATCACCCATGTTATGATTTATTTTTGTGATTGTAAAAGAGGTACAAAATCTAGGCTTACATTGGCAAAGATATTCGATGATGACGGAGTGTGTTGTAAAGATAACCCCCAAGTAAACGAATACTTTGTGTGCAATTAAATTTTTGGAAGAAGATGGAGCTCAAATCTCTTGGTGCAAAGAATTCTTCAATGGTGCACCTCTCTCATAATTCTATACGGAGACCTTCCTAACCCTTATCCCAAAAGTTGAGAGGCCTATAACATTGGGCGACTTTCAGCCAATCAGTTTATATTCAGTGGTCAACAAGATTTTCTCAAAAATCATTGCTACGAGATTGAGTACACTGCTATACATGATGATCTCAGGTAATCAGGGAGCCTATATACAAGGAAAGGACATCAGCGACACTATCACTCTCGCCCAAGAAATGGTGGGAGAATTACATAGGAAAACTCGGGGAAATAACGTTATGATAAAGGTGGACATGACCAAGGCGTATGACCGGCTGGACTGGGGATTCCTCAAGATGGTTCTTTGGAAATTTGGCTTTAGCAGTACATGTGAAAACCTCTTTGCAAAATGTTTTGAGACACACTGGTTTTCGATGGTGTTACATGGAGCCTTTAAAGGATTTTTCAAGTCGACTAGAGGTCTCTGGCAAGGGGATCCCCACTCACCTTTATTGTTTATCATTGCAGAGGAAGTGCTTTCTATGGGGCTAATAAGGTGATTTACAGATGGGCGGATTGGGTATTTTAAATCCTCTTAGGGATGTCTTCCAATCACACATCTGCTGTACGCGGATGATTTTCCAAGTATTTCTTAATGGAAGTCAATCCTCTCTCCGAGGGCTGCTAAATTTTATGGGAAGATATGAAGCCTTCTCTGGGCAACTGGTCAACAAAGAGAAAAGTGGGGTCTATGTACATCATAACACAACAGGATCCCAGAAAAAAATCATTCAAACAACAAGCGGTTTTCAACACAAGCTATTTCTGATGATTTATTTGGGGGCACCAATCAATGGAAAAGTTCGACACTCTCACTTTGAAACGCTCCTCACGAAGATACAACAACGGATTGAAGGATGGCATGGTAAGCTACTATCTCAAGATGGAAAACTCACACTGATTAACCATGTCTTGAACTCCATGCCGATACATCTTCTAGCATGTATCAACGTCCAGCAATCGGTCATTCGAAAGCTGGAGAGCATGTTCTCAAATTTCTTCTAGGGAAAGTTTGAAGGTAGAAACAAACGACACTGGGTGTCATGGGACGACATATGCACACCTAAAGCAGAAGGCGGACTCGGTATCCAAAAGCTCGAGGACATCAATACATCCTTCAGCTCAAGAAATGTTGGAACATACTATATACCAATACATTCTGGACTCGCTTTCTGAGAAGCAAATATACAATACAAAATGACATCTCTTGGCTTCGATCTAACACTTCTGTGCTATGGAAAAGTATACGAAACCTGATTATAACAGTCCAAGCAAATACAGTTTGGAGTTTAGGAATGGGCAATTGCACCTTCTGGCAGGATGATTGGACCAGGGAAGGCAGCCTCGCAGACATTCTGAACATAGACTGCACACAAACAACAAGGGTGAAAGACGTTATAGAGAATGGAACAAACTGGAACTGGAACTGCCTTCAACACAAACTGCTGATGCAATGGAAAACCATACTCATCAACAAGTTCTTCATCAACGAGAGTCATAACATGCCACTTTGGGGTCCTTCAAAGAGTGGTAAATTTATGGTAAAATCAGCATGGCAATTCTTGAGAGGGACTGCATAAGTACAAAGTCGCATGGATTGGATTTGGTACAAAATGCTTCCTACTAAAATTCAAGTCATCAATTGGAAAATATAGAAGAATGTCATCACGGTAGATGATTTCCTCCAACACCGGATTCCTTTTACATCTAGATGCAGCTGTTGTCACTCAGGTCACATCGAAACTTTGAACCATTTGCTCGTGAATGGAGAGATCGGTCAACAAGTTTGGCAGTTTTTTGCAATGGCATGTGGCGTTTGTAACATTCAAATGGAAAGCTTTTGGGCTTGGCAAGGGGTTTGGATATTAACAGCAAATAAGAGTACACAAATGGGCACGATCAAGGGAATTCTGCTGGCCACAATAAGTTGGGAACTTTGGAAAGCAAGATGCAAACACCGATACGACGACATCCTCGTGAATGCACAAGCGATCGTCAAAAACAAATGTCGTTGGCTTCAAGATCTCTTGATCAAAACCTTAGTAACTCGTGGCAGCAATTACGGAGATACTCTGTCACTTCAGGTGCTACAAGTACACAAGCTTCAAATAAAACACAAAGCATGTACATGGGTCAAATGGCATGCACCATAGCCTGGGTTGTTCAAACTGAATACTGATGGATCCTCTCTGAGTAATGGTCTCTCTGAGGCTGGAGGTATCATTCGCGACTCACAGAGAGGAATAAAACTAGGTTACAGTGTGGTAGTAGGAAATGGCACTAACATGACAGCTGAACTATATGGACTACTGCATGACCTCCGCCTTTGGAAGGAGAACAATTTGTTTCCACTAGTGGTAGAGATGGATGTCGAGTTCATAGTTAACTGGTTCAAGAAGACAAGAACCTGCCCTAGCAAGTTTCAAGCCATCTGGAAGATGGTCCTACAACTCATCCAAGAGCTACAAATCCACATGGTGCATACATACAGAGAAGGAAATGGGTCCGCTGATGGTCTCTCCAAGTTGGGAAGTGCACAGCAGAACCTTCTCTTCTGGTTGGCTGCTTCACTACCTACATACATAAGAGCCTCCTACTTTCTTGATAAACTAGGAGTTGCTGCCATTAGACACTGATACATATGTACCATTCAGAGGTCAGGCTCTATGTCCCCCTCCTGTTTACTTTCTTTTTTACATAAATAAAATCCCAATTTACGCAACAACAAAAAAAAAAAACTACTATTTTGGTTTTAATTTACAATATTTAAGGAGATTTAATTACTAAATATTTGGTTTCTTTTTCTAAAAATGATGAGTTGTTATTCCGTCAAAGAGAGGTAGGATCGTTAAAATGGGATTAAAAGAGATGACGATGTGGCAAATTTTAATTGGCCCCCCATCACCCCATTGAGAGTTACCCCCATCAAAAAATTTCTTGATACTGATATTAAAGTTTGTAGAGAATATTGGATATATTTTGTGGTGATTTTTTTATTCAATATAATTGTGGAGAAAGAGAGAGAGAGAGAAGTCAGGGTGTATTTAGTTCAAGAAAAATGATAAAAATAGCGAACTGAATTTCCGTGAAATTTGGTTTTCCATGGCTTTCATCGAAACTGTGGAAAACCTATATACATTTAACCAAATTCCATTAACCAAATCTTTTCTTTATATATATATATCTCTCTCTCTTTTTTTTTTTTCTCTCTCTCTCTCTTCACCAAATTCCATTGCATGGAAAGTGATAAAAAAATCCATGGAAAAAAATCTAATTTGAAAGAAGTCAGGTTTTCCATCTTTTATTCTATTTTTAAAAATGATGGAAACCCATGTTCAACCAATTACTTTCCATCTCAAACCAAATGGTGGATAAAAGATTTCAGAGAAATCTAATTCGCTATTTCCGCTATTTTCCATGAACCAAACGTACACTTAGTTTTAGTGGGGTTTCCTCCCTAGAGAGATAAAATATCTTAGAAGAAAATTTCAATTAATTTCATAATCTATCACATACCACCAGTTTAGTCTAAAAGTCGACTTCAATGCATGGACTAGCAAGAGTGCCTCTAAAGGAAATTTTGGTAAGCTCTTGGCATTGAGCAAAAAAGAACAAGTAAGAATGATAATACATTTTTAGTTGTTGTTATTGGTTGGTGTTGCTCTCCTACCTTCAGTTCTTCAAGTGTGTAATTACAGTAATATCACAACATTCACTCAGTGCTCCAAGAAATTTGAGTGTGGGGATAAAGCCTACTCGTATCCTTTTTGGGGAGTTGGATGTCTGGCTTATTCTGGAGTCTGCCACTTTAAACTCTGTTACCAAAATTCCTTCACCGAGATTGAGATTAATGTACAAACTTATAGAGTTATGGATATCAATGAAGCCAATCCGATCATGACAATCATAAATCTGATGGTTAGAAATTATGTGGTTGTAGATATGAATCTTATGATTTCCCCTTCTAAATTCGCTTAATGATTCAATACTAGGAGATTCTTACGATCACTTTGAGTATGCTTTTGGTACTCTGAACTATACTTTTTTCTATGGTTGCCCATTCAATGTCCTAAATGAGTCATGGGGATCTTATTGTTATTATGTAAATGACACCCATAATAGTCATGGGGATCTTGCTGGTATCAATCATTACCTCACCGCTAACTCAGAGTCAACTGTGCCAAATAAAAACACTTTTGTGTGCCAGGGTAGTATTCTTATCCTAGTTTTTTTAAGGTAACCTCCAACATAACACACTGGGAGGGGGGAAGAGCCAAATACCTGGACGCCAAGCCACAAGGGCTACCAACTAAACTAAGAACATCAACAGCCCCTTAGGGGTAAAAAAACGAACAATGCAACATATATAAGCACGGGTAAAAATAAGCAAAAAGGCCAAAAGAACTAAGTAGGAAAAAAATAGCCATGTCTTTTGCAAATTGCTCTTTCTTTTCTTCCACCACATCCTCCTTAACCCTTTCTATCTCTAGAGTTATAGCTTCATTGTCCTTCTCATGAGGTTCAGAACATGCTCTAGTCAAATTAGAGCATGAAGCCAACTTATTAAAGCTAAGAGATCTAGCGAAATCCCCTTGCTTGATGTTTCTAACATGAGGATTTTCATTTATCTCTTCAATTTCCTCAGTGAGGTCAACTAGAATAAAAGCACTAATCCCAACATTGTTAGTACTAACAGTCTTCTTTGCGGTGTATTTAGGATATTTCCAGCCATCTCTCTTCTCAACTCCTTTGCCTTTTTGATGCTCATTGGTCTTGAAGATCACACTCTTCTTGTTACCAACTTAAAAGCCTTCATTGTTATAAGCTTTCTCGACCTCAATTCTCATTTTCTTATTTTCCTGATCCTTTGCCTTTTTAGCTTAAAACTCAGCTCCCTTAATGGGGAATGACATAGGGCTACGATCAAAGCAATTATAATCAATGCACTTAATTGATACCCAGTTGTACTCAACAATTACATTGATGGTTAACTTCTCATCAATAAGCAAGGGAAAATATCTAGGTAAGGGGCTACTCACCTTAACTTCATTCTCAACACAAACCCTAATAAAATATTTGTGCTTCCTCTCTTCACTTGCTCTATCAAGACATAAAGGTTTCCCAGCTATACTTGCAACCAATCCAATTCATTTAGCATTCATAAACTAATCCAGTACATCTTTCAGTATCACCCATATTGGAATAGAAGAGACCTCAGTAGGTTCATACTCAATAAAAGGCCTTTATGGCATAATATTAAACATTCTATCTGGAAGATTGAAAGAACACATCTCCAAAGCTCTTTCTCTATCCTCCTTATTCCCAAATCTAAAAAATTAAATGTTGTTCCTCTTTAAGATCATCTCAAACTCACTCTTGAGGACCCAACAATCGATTTACTATTCTTAATGATATCCTCAAAGTTGTTATAATTCATCTTAACAATACCAATAAAAGTTGGTAGAGTGTAAATTAACATAGCTTTACCTCTTGTTGAGGATGAGGCACCCAACATCTAACCCTAACTAAGCCTAGAAGAGTTATCACCTGGAGTATTCATCACTAAATTATTCTCAAAAGTTTATTTGGTAGAAGGAAGAGCAGAAAACTCTTTAACATAAGAGCAACGAACCTGACTATTACCATCTCCGTCCTTGGGAATTGTAGGTTCCCTTGCAGTTAACTCCTCACTTGCACTCACCACTGCACTATTACCATCATAAATAATAGCTTTAATTGTAGAACCATCTTAATTAAAATTAGTCATTAGAGTTTCTTGAGCTTCAATCCCCATCAAACCCCCAACAGATTTTGACTTTTGAATCTCCCTTAGCTTTTCCCAAAATTCTAATTTCAACATTTTGTAATCAATCTTATCAACACTTTGAGTATTGGCATCATCATCTTCATGTTCATAGTCTAAAGATCGTGTTTAATTGTTAATGGCATCCTCCAATGAGAACACCGAAGAATCATTGTTTGGATTAGCTTCAGATGTATTTAATTCCACATTTACATCTTTGGTGAGTTTCATCAATCTTGTAGCTTCATCCTTCAAATCTTGATTTTTTGTCGAAGACGGTAGTTCAAAATTTCTGACATTCGCCCTTTTAATTCTTGAAGATGAACGATTTCCATTGCCACATCCTTTATTAGTTTGGTGGCCATGGATAAAGATTCCACTCTCTGGTCAAAGGACGATTACCACTTTTAGCAATCGACTATAACTGGGTGAGAGCTGTAATTGATATAATTTACTAAAAATGGCAAAAAGTCACTCTAAACCTCTTTTTGAGATGCAAACAATGGTAGAAAGGACAAAAAATCCTTTTCACTATGCTAAATTTGCAGAACTGCCATAGAGAACATTTCTCAATGTCGAGGAGTGCTTTGTTTTCTATTCAAATAGATATAATGACTATTTAAATAGAAGAGTCATAATACCTTCTATTCGAATAGACTTTAAAGTCTATTCAAACAGAAGAGGCAAAACAAAAGGGCATACAGTAAAATTAGGTCATGCTTAGCATAGGACATAAAATACCTTGTGATGAATGAAACCTTGGCAAAATTGATTAGGAAAATTCTTGAGAAGAAGTACTTGGTGAAGAGCATCCAAAATTGACTCCATTTGAAGAGGAAGCTTTACCGCTTCACGATGAAACAAAGGATTTCTATGTCGGAACACATGAACGATTTCACCAAGTTACTTGCCGGCTTGATGAATCTAGAAGAGGTTGTTGGTGATGAGGAAAAAGCTCTATTGTTCTTTAACTCGCTTCCCAAAGAGTACGAATAAATTATTACGACGATTACCTATGGGAAGAGTTCTTTATAAAATTTGGATGTGACTATGGCAGTAGTCAATCATGAATATCAAAAGAAGGATAAACGTAAGTTTGATAAGTCAATGTCGGAGGTGTTAATGGCAAGAGGGAGGTCTACGGATAAGATGAAGTTCAATGGTTGAAACTCTCAATCGAAGTTAAGAGATCGCGATGTTAATCGCAACAATTTGGGTAAAGACCAATGTCCATTTTGTAAAGAGACAAAATATTGGAAGAATGAATATCCTACATTTCAAATGAAGAATAAATATAGGAATGTTGGCTCTTCAGTAAATGTTGCACAAGAACATGAGGTAAATGAAGGTAATAATTCTGAATTTTCTATTACTATATTGTTTAGTAGTTGTATTGTTGATTCATACTAATGGATTTTGGATTCGGGTGCTACCTATCATATTTGTCTCAAAATTGGTTGTTTTTCCAGTTTCAAAAAGCTGAAGGTGAAGGTATGTTGATGGGAAATGAAGATTCTTATCACATAATGGGGATAAGTACTATTTATCTTAAGCAGCACAATGGTTTTGTTAAAGAATTTGAGGAGGTTCGTTATATTCTAACTATGAAGAAGAACATTATCCCAACTAGTTTACTTAAAGTGAAAGGTTATAAGGTTGTGTCTGAAAATAGCTTGAAGAAGGTTCTTAAGAGAGCAATGGTGGTTTTGAAGGGTCAAAGAATAAGCAATAACTTTTACTATTTAGATGGTACAGCTGTTCTTTGGGAAGTTGCTAATGCAGAATGTGTAGAGACTACTTCCAGGGATACAACTAGACTATGGCATATAGGTTTGCCGCATATGGGGGAAATAACCTTGATAGTTCTTGCGATTCAAGGGCTATTGAAAGATGTTACGGCATGCAAGTTGGATTTTTATGAACATTATGTTCTGGGCAAGCAGGCAATGGTGAAGTTTGGCACAGCTATCCATAGAGATAGAGAGAAGGGAACATTATGTCTCTCTCAAATGACGTACATGAGGAAGGTATTTCTGAGATTAGGTATTGATGGGAAAACAGAACTTGTAAGTATGCCCCTTTCTCTTTATTTTAAGCTTAAGGCTTCTATGTATCCAAAAACTGATGAGGAACGTGATTATATAAGTCAAGTTCCTTATGATAGCACTGTTAGTAGCTTGATGTATGCAATGGCATGTTCTCGGCCAAATATTTAATAGGCAGCTAGGATGGTTAGCAGATATATGCATGATATGGAATGAAATCATTGGCGAGCTATAAAATGGATTTTATGGTATATTAAAGGTACTGCAGATATTGGTTTGGAATTTCATAAGAAGAATTCAATTAATCAATTTTGTGTGGGTTATGTAGATTCTTACTATATGGGTGATTTTGATAAGCAACGAGCTATTACAGGGTATGTTTTTACATTGAGTGGAGGATCGGTTAGTTGTAGATCTACGCTACAGTCAACGGTGGCCTTATATACTACTAAAGCATATGACAGTGACTGAAGCGATTAAAGAATCCATTTGGATGAAGGGTCTTTTCCATGATTTAAGATTTAAGATAGAGTATCTTAGTATATTTTGTTATAGTCAAAGTGCTATCTTCTTGGCAAAAAATCAAGTTCATCATCAACGTACGAAGTATATTAATGTCCGTTAACAATTTGTCAGAGAGGTACTCGATGACGGTGAAATTCTATTGAAGAAGATTCACATGAGTAGTAATCCGGCTGATATGGTTGCAAAAGTTATTTCAGAGATTAAGTTTAATCATCATTTTGACTTGGTCAAAATCCTTCATATGGATTGACTTGGGCCCTAACGGGGAAATTGGGAACTACGGGCGACTTGATCCACAGTACGTAGGCAACCATTGATTTGGTGCAGTCGATTTGGTCATTTAGGACGTTGCTTTTGGGGAGAGAGTGTTCGATTTGGTTAGTTGGCGAAGTTCAGCTCAGATTTGGAAAATCTTCACCGAGGTAGAGAATTGTAGAGGAGTGCTTAGTTTTCTATTCGAATAAAGAAGAGGCAAAACATCTTATGCTCGAATATACTTTAGAGTTTATTTGAATAGAAATCAGTCTGTTCGAATAGACACCCCTTATGCTCAAATAGTCTTTAAAGTCTATTCAAACAAAGATCGGTAAACTCAGTTTTGAGTATTTAATTACAGACATTAGTTTTGCCTCGATATCTGTGTTGATGCAATACGTCTCCTACGTATGTTAGGGTGACTTAGGGTATTTCTTAGCCACCCTTAGTGAGATCTATCTGTGAGGAATTTTTTGAGAGAAAAACCTTGGGAGACCTCAAATTGGTTTGTGATTGAAACCTCGAATCATTGAATAAAACTATCTCGCTATTTTGTGCGGACGTAGGTAATTTGCCGAACCGCGATAAATGTGTGTTCTTGTGTAATTGTATTTATTCCTTTAGATTGTTCATCGCTAATCGAATTGAATCGGTGCTCGGCTACCGCAGTACGGCTCAACACCCAAGACAGAGAAAATGATATCTTTTTGAGCATTTCTTGTTCCAGTTCGTGCCTCATATATTCAGCTTAGCATAAAAGAGTTTTTAACAAATAGATTTAATGACAAGTATAGTTCTATTTATCATTCCTTTTGTGTGAACTGTACTAATTCTGGTAGGAAAGTATGTTTTGTTAGAGTAAACGCAGCAGGGTGCGGGTTGAGTTGGGCTTGCAAACCCACACTCAAACCCAAACTTTGGAGTCTCCCAGCAGCAACTGTTTGGGTGTGAGTTGGGTGACCTGGCGCTACAGTAACTCAACCGAGTATGAGGAGCTCACACTCAAATAAATTGAGTTTGGCGGTGTTTAGATTACCGCGTGGTATTTTGATTACCGCCGCGTTTAAATTTCTTTTTTCAATTTTTTATTGATGTATGAGAGAAATGAATAGTTATGAGGAGAAAGGAATACCACGCAGACCAAATTAAAAAAAAAAAAAAAAATACTCAAACTCGCTGGAAGAGAATTGGTGTGAGTTAGGCTTTTTGTGGGCCCCTTGTCAGAGCCCACACCCAAACTCCCACTTGCTGCTAGAGATGCTCTTACATTGTATAGGACATCTGGACATGTTGTAATAGAAATATATATAAATTTATTATTTATGATATTTTGCAAATTACTCAATACTTATTATAGCATTAAAATTAGTATAATTTAATATGTATGTAAAATACGAATTGTCTTTCTCCATCTACTTGTTGATTCAACAAGTAACTTTAATGGTAGATGTGTCTTTTATAGTACTACTTCTATAACATGTTTAGAAATGTATGAAGATATACCTCAAACAACGTCATTGCCACAAAAATTTTCCACAGAAAACAATATGTTGATTTTAGTCAGAAGCATATGTAGTCTAAATTATCCTGTAGTTATTGTACTAATCAGTGTCAATTCGTCTACTGATAATTTGAACTTTTAATTCTTTATTTTTCATGTGAATATCGCCCTATGTATGTGATTGTAGAAGACTCTACATAAAAAATTATGGCAGCAAAATAAACTCTATATCATATGGTATTCTTAGAGTAGGTTATGAAATGCTTATCTATAGACTTCAAAAGTATGTAACCAAACGTTTTGAATAATTCAAATTCTAAATACTGAAAATTTAAGGGCATTGCAGAATACGTCTGGCCACATACTTTTATTGAGAGAATGTTATTCCAACCCTATAACATTTTCATACTTTGTAAAATATGTAGTTGGGTATGGTAGTATTGAGGTCCCAAGAGTTATGATCATCATTAGTACTAAATCCATCCCTTTAAATTTATATGTCATATCTGATCAAACCCTCTTATAAATTGTTAAACTAACTTCATGCTTCACCCTTTAATTAGTCTATACCCCCACATTTTACTAGTTGACCATCCGTAAAGCCTCAGATCATTGGTAAAGTCTGTTTTAGCAAAATGTTGAGGCTAATCATACTATATTTTGAAGTATATATCACGGGGTTAAGTTATATTTTTGTAAAGAACGAATAAAAATGAAATTTTATATGTTGTTTGTTGTTGCTCTTCTAACGGTAAGTCTTGGTTCCTCCTCTTCTTCTTATATTCTTTGTAGGTTTAGTCTAAATAAGTTAGTATAATGACCTTAGCTTTCAAAATTTTCACAAGATTTTTTGTTTAATGCTTGGTCCTTTAACCTTTGTGATTAAGTATGTAGTTGTTTGTGAACTGTGTTGTAGTATGTTGGTCCCATTGAAAGAGACACATTGACTTAGAGCATCTCCTAAAGTACCTCACTCACTTGGTTGAAAAAAATCAAAATCCAATTGAGTGAGATCCAATTTCATCCAACACTACCTCACTTGTTTTTTTTTTTTAAATATCTTTCAAGGTTTTAAAGAAAGAAAAGGGCCCAAAAAGTAAGGTTCAACCTTCGAAAGCAAGGCTCAACCTTGCTTTTTGAGGATGAAAACCAAATGAGTGAGGTACTATTGGATTAATAAAATCTTATGTGGTACCTCAAAAACTAAGTGAGTGAGGTACTTTAGAAGATGTTCTTAGTATTAATTCATCGTCATTAAAAGACTGTGTATGGCAAAGAAAGAAGAATGCAGTTTGAGTTGTTTTTGGTTGGTGAAACTCTTCTAGTTCTAGTTCATAAGCAGTTTAATTACAGTAATATCTCTGCATACACTAATTGCTCCCAACGCTTTGAATGTGGGGATTGCAGGGGCTTACCCCTCGATCTTACCTAAATCGAGTAGTCTTCAGTTCGAACTAGCTCCATGTCAGACTTACGCATTCATCACATGACTTCTCCAGTCAACATTGCCACATACTCCACGAGCTGGCAAGGAACGTGGATCAAGCTTAAACCAAAAAACCTGAACAAGTTAAAGCCACATGTCTCACTCAAACTCAACAGCTACTCAGTTAACCACCATAAACCACATTATTCGGAAAACGTGCTCTAGCACGATGAAGAACTGCGGAAAAGGCCTATATAAATAAAAAGTTCCATAAGAGACAAGGACCAGAAAATTACAGAAGAAATCTCCAGAAAAACTATATTTTCTAGATTCTCAAAAAATCTCCAAACTTCTTATTCACAAGGTCATGCATTTCTAAGTCTAGAGATCACTTGTAATAAGATATCAGCCTCAAGCAATAAACGTCACTATTACAAAAATCATCTACCCGAGGTCATGGTTTTTAACATATTCATAGATTTTCCACGTTAAATACTTGTGTCATTTCTTGCTTTCAATTTGATTTTGTTTTAGATACATTGGTGTAAGAGCTAATTCCAGGCCACATCAAGCTCACGGAATTAGGCCATTGCATTTGGCACCGTCTGTGGGAAAAAAATCTTTTCCATGATATCCTAAGACATTCAGTCATTCAACTACAAATTTCAAGCAAGGTCACTTCTAGATGGCCAGCAACCGGAATCCAGCTCGACCTTTCAGTTGAGCTGGAACATCTTATTGTGCTACAGGCATATCTTAACACGGAGACAGAGAAACACAATAAGCTCGAACATTAGTTAACTCACGACCGAGAAATCCGAGAGAAGGAGCTTGACGTTGAGTGACAAGCTCGTTTGACAGCGCTAAAACGGTACAAAGACCAAATGACAACAATGCAGGCTGCCTTGCAAGCTTTGTAGAACACTCAGCATGCTCCTCCAATACGAGATCGCGATCAGGTGCCAAAAGCCTCTCGGGTCTCTGTGCAGGAAAGATTAGGACCTCAAGGAGCCACCAGCAAAGTTATCTCCTAAAATTTTTGAAATGAACCTCAACCT
Organism: Kingdonia uniflora; assembly: GCA_014058105.1. Classification (NCBI taxonomy): domain Eukaryota; kingdom Viridiplantae; phylum Streptophyta; class Magnoliopsida; order Ranunculales; family Circaeasteraceae; genus Kingdonia; species Kingdonia uniflora. The sequence continues at coordinate 370,329 of JACGCM010000879.1, read as the reverse complement.
TCCATTCATTTGGGGGGAGAGGTTTAGTCTGAGATCAGTCGAGGTCACCGATGTTCCATACGTCAAGAGAAAGAATAGAAACCTTAGCCTCGAGTTCCAGTACGAGATTGATTGAGTGAAGGTGCCGGTACTCAAAATACGTAGCCTTCTTGTTAAGCCACTCAACCGACCCGTCACTATATCACACAAGAGCATATGGACCAGCATATGAAGGAGCTCATTGAAGCACAAGTTATGGGAACTACCAATGATCTTACCAAGTTACATGGAAGTTTAATTGCCAAAGAACTATTCGATATGGATATTCTGTAAGGTTTCCATACTCCAAAAATTTACAAATACAAGGGTACCGATCTGAAGGAGCACATTCAACAATACGGTGATTCATTGGGGTTGTACTCCAATCTCAACCATATTTTCTACCGTCTGTTCACCACAAGTCTGTAGGAGGAACCGCTCTGATGGTTCCATTCTCTGCCTTAAGACTCCATATACACATTCGACCAGTAGCAGAAATAATTTATCAATGCATATACTCCCAATAGAGACAAAGAAGAATATTTATATTCTCCTATCAGTCTCAAACAGTCACACAGAGAAAATATCGTGGCATTTGCAAAGAAGTTCATGGTGCTCGCGCGTAAAGTAGACAATCTCGATCAGAAACCAGCTGCTACTGCTTTCACCCACACGCTCCAACTCGACTGCAAATCCAAATAGCACCTCTTCCTCTACAAACCTGCAACCTTCGAGGATATGATCACCAAGGTTAATATTTGCGTAGACCTAGAAAGGATGATGTCTAAAAGACATAAATCTACTAAATCTGTCCTAGCCACAAAAGGTCCATTTACCGATCAAAACACTGAACCGAAGAAGAATCAGGGTGACCAGAAGCGCACCAAGGGAAACACTGACAACCCTCAGAAAGGTGGATAACAAGTCAAACCCATCCTCCCAAAAATGAATGCTCGAATCTCTGCAATATTTCCAATCCTCACAGAGGATAAGCTCTACCGTCTCTCCTAACCATTGGAAGCAATCGAGAGCCAAACATACTACATGCATCATAAGCTAAGCCATCATTCTACTAACAATTGCCATGCTTTACAGAGGCTGCTCGAGTATATTTTCATGGAGGGAATGATGTTGGAATATATTGTCGACCTGGAATCATACAAGGATGGCAGCTATAAGAAGCAGTTCGAAGTAATCCAGGTCGAAGATAAAGCTTAGGAAAAACATCTCTACCATATGCACCACATTAACATAATCAAGATCAATCAGATTACTAACTCTAACAGATTCAGGTGCAGGAAACTATCTGAATGTTGTGATCTCTTACCTCAAGACAACGAAGCTAAACTTCTGCCTGAGTTGAGCAATTGCCAGCTCGGGATATCATTTAGAGAATGTTATACCAACAATGTCAAATTTCTACATCATTATGCATTAGTCATAATGTTCAAAATAAAGAAGTTTGTCTGCACATGATGATGATCGATACTGGCAGCGGTATTGAGATTCTTTTTTAAAGCACTATCGACCAAATGGGTTTAGCCGATCAAGTCATTCAAAGCGATACCGATATCAGTGGATTCAAAGGTTCTAAAGAAGATCGAGTAGGGAAGATCACCTTACCTATTACCGCAGGACCAGCCATAATCGACATCATCTTCTATGTGATCAATGCCAAATCTCGTTATCTCGGGATTATGGGTCGTTGCTGGATTCATAATATGGAGGCAATCGCTTCCACCTATCATCAAGCGCTCTGCCTTAAGTACAACGATGGTATCAATGAGATCAGGGGTAGTCAAAAGTTTTCTCGAGCTTGCGAATATGCCATCTCTGCAATTCTAGATACCTCAAACAAATATGCTACATAGCAATTACAGCAAGCTGATCACCTCAATGATCAGCTTTCCACGGAGAAACCCACCAAATACATCAACATTGATGGACCTAGCAGAGGTACTTTCATCAGTACTAAGTTGGTTCAACATGAAAAAAGATGTCTCAATCAGTTCTTATGCCTAAATCGAGACATTTTTGCGTGGTCTTTCGAAGAGCTGCCTGGCGTCAATCGGGCCAAGGCATGTCACAAATTGGCCATCAACATCCAAGCTATAGTAGTCAAACAGAAATAGCGATGCCTATCACCGCGACTTCGAGATGAAGTTAACATGGAGATCAAGAAATTGATCAAAGTGGGATTCATTCGAGAAGCCAAGTATCCAGATTGGATATCTAACATCGTCATTGTCCCAAAGAAGAATAGAAAAGTCCGAGTTTGTGTAGATTGTACTGATCTCAACAAGCATACTCCAAAGAACGGTTTCCCTCTTCCCAATATTTATCAGATCCTTGATTCCATAGCATGTCATGAACTCCTATCTATGATGGACGCTGCTTCGAGATTCAATCGAATTCCACTCTTGTATGAAGATCAAGAAAATACTACTTTCATCACCGAAAGGGAACTTTACTACTACAAAGTCATGCCCTTCGGACTCAAGAACGCAGGTGCAACTTATCAACAATTAATGACTACTATGTTTAAAGTACACTTGAGAAAGTCGTGGTAGTCTGCTTTGACGATCTCTTGTGCAAGATCGTGCCATTCATTGACCACATCTCAAATCTCAATATTAAATCTCTCATTCACGGACTCGATATCGTTCTCGAGCTTGGCATCCCCGAACTCTCAGTTTATACAGATTCACTACTTATCGCTCGCCGTTACTCTGAGCAATACAAGAAGAATGGTAAGATGATCGAATGCGCAGCCCTCACTGCAGATAAGATGAGCAAGTTCACGCAAGTAACTCTCGATTATCTTCCTCGAGTGGAAAACAAACACGCCGATTCCATGGCTTATCTAGCTGGGGGTTTTGGTACAAAAGCTCAATATTTCCAAATCGAGGTGATTTCAAACCCCAACATTGATCACATTTTTGTATGTACGATCAACACGGGGGGCGATAAAGGGGGAGATGATGATTGGCGAAAGCATTTCTTAGTTTATCTCGGTATCCACAACAAATGCGAAAGACCACTTCCAATAGATCCGAAGGAGCGTCGACAGTTGATTGACAGCGCAAAGTACTACACCAATCAAAACGGTACCTTATACCGTCGTTTAGCTACGGGGCCTTACCCCAAGTGCCTCTCCAAATAGAAAGCGGACGAGATGCTCTGCGATTTACATGAAGGAACTTGTGGTTCCCATGTCGTAGGTCAAACACTGGCAAATAGAGCCAATACACAAGGAGTATTCTTGCCTTGCATGTACAAGCAAGCTGAAGTGTTCTCACACAAATGTGACATATGTCAGTGATATGGAAAGATAATATGCACCCCTGCACTTGAACTCCATGCAAGCAAGGTGTTTTAGCCATTAAAAAGATGGGCACTCGACCTTGTAGGAAAATTTCCTATTTCTCTAGGTAACCGCCACCAACTACTCGTAGCTATCGATTACTTTACAAAATGGGTAGAAGCAGTTCCACTCTGTCAAACCAGAGAAGAAAAGATCATTTCTTTTACCTGGGAACACATCATCACTCGGTTTGGGTGCCCTCACCTAATTCGTATTGATATCGGTCCCTAATTTGTTGAAGAAGAAGTCGTAGCTTTCTTCAACTAACACAGCATCATTAACTCACCATCCAATCCCTACTACCCTCAAGGTAATGGCCAAGCCAAAATCACCAACAAAACAATCATAGATGGACTTAAGGAAAGGCTACACTCATAGATAAAAGGAAATTAGGTTCAAGAACTTCCTCATGTATTATGGGCATATCGTACCACTCCACGTCACCCGACAGGCTGTACTCCCTTCCTCCTTGCCTATGGCACCGAGGCCGTCATCCCTCCGAATATAATTATCCAGTCAAAGATCACGAGCTAACTGGCGTGGAAAATGAGTTTGAGTTGGCTTGCAACTTCAATTGGATCAATAAAACTAGGGAACGCGCCGTCACTAGCCAAGGTCGATATCACCATATGCTGGCCAGTTCTTACAACAAATGAGTCAGAAGCCGTACCTTCTAAATCAGTGATCTCGTCCTCAGAGAAATACCTCAACACCGTAAAGAGCCTCATACTAGGAAACTAGTAGACAATTGGGAGGGTCCATTCCGTATCGCAGGTCTCTCAGGCCTGGGATCATACTACCTCATGACAGAAGAGGGAGTCCGCATTTTGAGTCCTTGGAACACTAGGCGAATGAAACGATACTATTGTTAGATCCCTCACTACTCCTTTTCAGTTTCTTTACTTTTCATTCTAGAAGTTAGATTTCTATCTCCATCCAATGTATATAGTTTTTCCGAATTCAATAAAACTTACAAGTTTTTCTCCCATACATCTCTCTATAATACTACCTTTAAATAAGTATCATATCAGTTAAACCAAGAATACACTAGGTTTGGCTGACTCTACTAAATCCCTTACGATTAGAACAAGGTAGCACTTGTTTTCAATTAAAGGACTCTACCAGGCATAAGATAAGGCAAAGGTAAAACTAGCTTTCATCTCTTTCAATATATCTGCGACATCATATCAGTTAAATCAAGAATATACTTGGCTTTTCTTACTCTACTAAATCCCCTGCGATTCGAACAAGGTAACACTTATTTTAATCAAAGGACTCTACTAGACATAAGATAAAGCAAAGGTAAAACTAGCTTTCATCTCTTTCAATATGTCTGCGATATCATATCAGTTAAATCAAGAATACACTTTGTTTGGCTGACTCTACTAAATCCCCTGCAATTTAAACAAGGTAGCGCTTGTTTTCAATCAAAGGACTCTGCCAGACATAAGAAAAGGCAAAGGTAAAACTACTTTTCATCTCTTTCAATATATCTGCGACATTCTACCAGTTAAATTTAGGTTATGCCTGGTTTGACTGACTCTACTCAACTCCAAGATTAAAACAAAGTTGATGCTAGTTTTTAAACAAAGAGCTCAACCAGACATAAGATAAAGCAAAGGTAAAACTATCTTTCATCTCTCAACATGTCTGCGAAACTTATTGTTCTTTTTTAGTTTTGCACAAAGCCACTACAATATATTATGTTTTGTTGTTGGAATGTCAGCTATGCTTACCCCTACAGCAGGAGGCCAACTAGCCATAAATTCTCGGGCTTGAGTACTCGCAACAATCCTGCCCTCCTCTATCAACTCAACAGGTCAAGGGCCTAGATCCGTCAAACAAGGTATCTCTCTCTAACTTAAGTCTTTTTATTTCTTTTATAAAATAAGCAATCACCGCCCTTTACAATTCAAAATATGAGGCTTGAGTTACAACTGAGTGGAAGAAAATCATCTTCGACCTCTTAAGGTGATCTTCTAACCTCTTGTACCGTGCTTTATGAATCTCTATTTCTCTGTCTATTCAATCAATAAAAGTGATGTTCTCTGCATATTTTTTATCAGCCTTTACTGACTCAGCTCGATTAGTCACCTCCAAATCATCAACTTGAGCACGAAGTATCTTAATCTCATTGTTCAGTTCTTCCACATCTAGAAATTTCTTTGGAAATTCCTCTTTATCCTTTATCATAATCTCCTTCCCTCTAATAACACGCTCTAACCCTTTTCCCTGATAAGAGAAGCATCCAGCTTTATTTGATACTCCCGTAGTTACTCAACTCCTTTGCGCACATATCCTTGAATTCGAGCAACATCCCCCTCCAGATCCCTTATTCGAAGCTGATAAGCTAACAACATCCCTTGGAACAAGAGAAACTCTAACATCATTTTTATTCTTCTTCGAGCGCTCCCTAGCCTCGGCATTTTTGACACCCAAATTGGCCTGCGCCAGATCAGTTTTTAATTGAGCCACTCTCTCATTCAACTCGTTACACTTCCGCTGTACAATCCTAAACTCCATATCTTTTGCAGAGAAAGTTGTAGTTAATTGTTCAGCTGTAACTTCAGACGCAGATAGATCATTTTGATATCCCTTTAGCTCGCTATCTTTATCAACTAATTTCTTCTTCAATCACCCCAACTCACTCTTGCTATTCGTGCCAGATCATATCAAATTTTCTCTCGCTCATGCATTTTCCTGGCCAAATCATCTCTCAAACCAGTCATCGACCAATTTAAACCTTCCTCTGATCTTTATAGAGAATGTACGGTAATGGTCCATGTCAGCCTCCCTGCTCTTTACTTCAAATGTATCATTCTGAATTTTGAGTTTTGCTGCAGGTTCTTTTAAATCCTCAAGCTCTATTTGCCTTTTCTCAATTTCGGCATCCTTCTCCTCAATCTGTTGAGTTAAGTCGACAACAGTCTGTGTTACCTCAACAAACTTGATGTGCACCTTTACATGTTGATCTTATCTCTCTTCATTCGCCTATCTCATCCTATCAAACTCTTCTATATACTCTTGGTTATATTGGTGAGCTTCATCTTTACACAAACGAGTTAACTCCAATTCGACATGCACATAATAGTTACATTATATCAAGTTCGATTTAGAACACTCAATTACTGCATAAGATTCATTTCTAATAAGATATCTATTTTTTGACATCTACAGTGTAAACTACTTCTGAACTTAAGGTCAAAGTACAGACTCGGATGGATGCTCCATAACATATACTTCAAAATCTAAGCTCTGCTTGCGAAGATAACAGGGACGCTGAGGTATCTCTCTCCATAGCAAGCTCAACCTCTAAATCTTTTATTATGAGGCGTATGTCCTAAAGTTCCTACAGCAAGGTTTACAAAAGCAACTAGGCCTACAAAATACTATTTGACGTAGCCTACTCGTAGCCTTCGAAAAGACAGTCGAAGCCCACTTCATTGCCTACTCGAATGCATCGAAGCCCGCTCGACCCCTAAAAAAGGCTCCTCAGAAACCCCCCAGAGACGAACCTTCGACACCGGACAGAACTTCGAGAATGAATCAGTATATTGCAGCAGACATCCTTCGATCATATCTACATACTGTCGAAGTACAAAAATACAGACAACCATCTCGCCGGACAGAACTTCGAGAATGAATTAACGTTCTAGCAGCAGGTATCCTTCGACCTCACTATCACACGGCCGAAGTAAGATAAGGCAGACAGCTACCTCAACAGACAAGACGGCGCATTGATTGGCCTGCGGATCTACAGTGACAAGCCCAACCACTACGCCGCTCAGAACCATCACCAATAAATGCAGCAGTAATAGTACTGACAAGACCGGCATCCATCACTCGCCAGGATTTTCTGACAACATAATCATGCAGACCGGACCCACACCTGGTGACTCAGCTCCCTATGCTTCTATAAATAGAGGAGAGGGGAACCCAGAAAGAGGTTAGAAAAATCTCCTCTGGTCTTTGCATTTTACCTTCGACCACCTAGAAAATCTATACTCGAACCCTCTAATTTACTCTTCAATAAAATAATATGTCTTAAAAATCCTCATTAGAGGTCGTAGAGAGTCGCATTCGGGCATCTACGCAAGTATTTGCCTTTAGTTTCATCTTATCATCGGCCGATTACTTGTTCCCTTTGATTGAGGGTCGAGTTTACTTTGTAAGGATCGACTCCTCATCCCAACGGAGTTAGCTCCCTACAATTGGTGTCGTTTGTGCTTCCCACCCTACCACTCTCCCTCTCTTGTTCCCATACCCCTGTTTTCCACACCAACAACTCATCCTCAATGGCAACCACACGCCGTTCCAACTCCACCCAGGCCGAAATTCCATCGACGGAGTCGCTGCTCAAATGGCATTACTATCTCAACTAGTGACTCAGGCAGATGAGCTTCACCAGAACCATCTGAATCAAGAACGTGAAAACCATCGTTTGATATTGGAAATAGAGTGGAATCGCCGTTTGGATGACGCGAACCGACAAGACAGAGCGATCGATGAGCTGCGCAACACACCCCGAGAGCTTCAAAGATTACAGCCCTTAGAACCTGCTCGTCCATCCCAGGCACCAGACCCGTCATACATTTTTGCCCGCACCCGCCTTAGCCCTCCTCCAAACCTCGAGTTACCCCCAGTTAACGCCTAGGCCGAAGGTATTCCCCGTATTATCCCCCCAACCGGCTCTATCCACCTCGGGATTCATCCCAACAAAGACTATTCCGACTCAACCCTTCGTTCCTTCAGATAACCTACAAGTCGTCCTGCCTGAGAATAGCTCGGGGAACACAGTGCTGACTTTGTATCACATACTCGACCTCAGAACCTTTGACTCCACCAATCTCCCTCTCATCCTCCATACGTTGCACTGCAGGAATTTGACTGTAAAATACAACCAGTCATCCATGTTACCGCGAGTCCAGCTACAGACTCATGGAGCCGCCTCAATAGCCCAAATTGCCCTAAACTTTTGGACATCGAAATACCCTCTAACTTTCATGCTCCCAAACTCAGCAAATATTGCAATACTGGTCCTAAATCCTACATCCTCGAATTCCGAAATTCCCTGAGCCTATACTCCACGGCTGACTATCTTTTATGTCACCTTTTTCCAGTGAGTCTTACCAATAACCCCCTTCGATGGTACCACAACCTCCCAAATGGCATGATTCGCAACTTTGGGCAACTATTAAACTTTTCATCGCTCAGTTCACCTTCAACAAAGACAAAGAGGTCAGAGTTGATGTTCTTTTCAATTTCAGAAAGTCTAGCAATGAGACCATCGAAGCCTTCACCAGAAGATTCCTCGACGAATCTCGTAAAATTAAAAACCTCGACTGCTCGAATACAATTTTAGCCTACTCGAATGCTCTGATCGCAGTTGAGTAAAAGAACATCTCGTTCTCCACAAACCCAAAGCACTCGAAGAAATGCTTTCGAAAGTCAACGGCTATATGGATCTCAAGCGCCTTCAAGAGTCACACAAACAAAGCCACCCTCCGCAAGCAGCAACTTTCAACAAACCTCGGCAACATACCCACTCTACCCCCACACTCCTGATCGCTCCTATCTCGCAGGAGACTGAGAGCCGCAAATGCCCCATGATTGATAACAGCACCGAAGTGCGCAAGAAGTGACTAAACCTATTTTGCCTACACTCACTGCTCCCCTCAGCACCCTTCTAACACACATATAGGCAGGCCCCATTTGGCACGTTCCTTTCCCCATCAAAGTTCGACCAGGCAAATCTTTCTGCGCCAACCACAAATGTAATTGTCATCATACCAATAAATGTTTTGCCCTTTAGCGCTCCCACAAACTTATCTTCAGAGCAGGACGTTTGTACCAATATATTGCTGACCTGCCAAGCTACCTTGATGGGTCCTACCTCAAATCCCAATCAACCCCTACTACTGACCCAACCGAGGTACACATCTACCGAGTCAAGTTCATCGAAGTCAACAATATAGACAGTCGACTCTCCAAGAGCTAATGAAAGCGCGTAGAAGAATGTTATAAGCTTACTTATCAGGAGAAATTCCCCACCATCTTGCCAGAAACCAGCCGTCACCCTCGAATCGAAGGCATCTCTTTCATCGATTGTGATACTTAACACGTCCGCTTTCCTCATTCCGACCCATTAGTCATCATGATTAAGATCGATAACCTCGTTCTCCATACAATGCTCATAGATACTAGGAGCGCAGCCGACGTCCTATATCTCCAAACAGTCCAAACCATGAAAAAAAACCAACCTTTTAACCGCAGCTAATGTCAAGTTAAAAGGTTTTTATGGATCAACAGAAGTCGTTGTTGGTCGCATCAGTCTACCTGTCACTACAGGGCCCATTACCTTACAAACCAACTTCATAGTCATTGACCAGAAGTCCAAATAACTTGGTATACTCAGACGAGATTGGCTTCACGCCATGTGTGCTATACCTTCGACCTATCATCAGACCTTTCGATTCAGCAATCATGAGGGCACTTGGAACTTGAAAGGTTCTCAACGCCTTGCCCGCCCATGCGGGCACCCAGAGATATACCAAACATGAAAACTTGTCAACCGCCCATAGAAATCACAACATCTTCCCATAACTTCAGCTTTGACAGATACCACATAACCCATTGAACCCACTGTTTATATCAAACTCGATGGTCCTAGTCAGGGTACATTTATTGGAACCCTCCTTAATGAGTTAGAATACCTTGAAATTTCTGAGTTCTTTTGAGGAAACAAAGATATCTTCGCCTGGACATTTCAGGAGATGCCCGGCGTCAACCCCTACCTGGCGTGCCATCGCCTTGATCTCATCCCCTATTCTTCAGTAATAAAGCAAAAAAAAATGAACATTGGCACCACGACTTCGAGAAGCTGTGAACCTTGATGTTGACAAACTCATAGCCGCTGGGTTTATTAGAGAAGTAAAGTACGCAGACTAGATATTGAACATCGTGGCAGTACCAAAGAAGAATGGAAAAATCATAATCTGTGTCAACTTTACTGACCTCAACAAGCATACATCAAAGGACAGTTTCCCCCTCTCAACTATCTCAGCACTCCTCGATGCCACCGCTGGACACGAATGCCTATCTATGATGGACGTGGCTTCAGGTTACAATCATGTACCCCTCCTCCCTGAAGATCAACTTAAAACTGCCTTTTTAGCCGAATAAGGCCTTTACTGTTTTATTGTTATGCCATTCGGCCTTAAAAATGTCAGTACCACCTATCAATGCCACGTCACAACTATCATCAATCCCTTGCTTGGCAAGTCAGTCAAAGTCTATATCGATGACATGTTATACAAAAGCCTCCATAAGAATACTCATATTTAAGACCTAACAGAAATCTTTTCAATACTTCGCACGTACAATATGAAACTTAACCCAGATAAGTTTCAATTTGGCGCGTCATCCGAAAAAAATTTGGGTCACCTTATCAGTAAACGCGGGATAGAGATCGATCCCACACACATTCGAGCCCTCATAGACATTCCTTCGCCCCAAATAAAGAAAGACGCTCAAAGAATAGCTGGCAGGATAGCAGCCCTCAACTGATTCATTTTAAAATCATCTGACCGCCATGTTTGGCTTTTTTCCCTCTTAAGCAAACAAGGTGCCCACAAAATAAAAAATAAAAACAACCCTAAGATCAATTGGACCCCTGAGTGCGAATAAGCCTTCCTTGAACTTTAAACTTATCTCGGTTGTCCACCTATTATCAGTACCCCTATTGAAGGCGAGACACTCTCTTTATACCTCGCTGCCACAAAAACTTCTATTAGTTCGGTGCTTATTCGACTTGATTCCCATATCAAAAAACCTATATATTTCATAAGCAAAACCCTGACCCCTGCATAGACCCAGTATTCAAAACTCAAACTTTTACTCCTCACACTTGCCTATTCAGCCCGCAAACTCAAACCATATTTTTAGGCTCATCCCATTCGTGTCATTGCCAGTTACCCCCTCCGAGAAGTACTCAGCAAAAACGAAAAATCCAGATGAGGGCAACAGTGGTCCATATCCCAGAAAGGCCAAACAGTAGTAGATTTTCTAGCTGACTTCCCGGCCGAAGATATAGAATGGGAAAAACACGAAGATTATCTCGCAGACTATCAGCCCAAAGAAATAGATCCGTGGGACCCTCTTAGTGGTTGACGTTTAATCACATACGGAACAGCAGGACCTAATGGCCCAAGAATTGTTATTGTTCTAGTAACACCCACTAATGATCGTATAGAGAAACCCGTCAAAATTGCCTTCAAATATTTCAATAGCGAAGCATAGTATGAAGCCTTGATCCACGGCCTCGACGCCATACTCGACCTCGGCATCCCTAAACTTGCAGTCTTCACAGATTCCCAACTTATTCAGAGATAGTACTCAGGAGAAAACCAGGCTAATGGTCGCATGGCTGATTACGCCCTCCTTGTGCGACAGCGAATGGACCAGTTCCCCAAAAAATCCACAATCACACATTACCCTCGAGGAGAAAATCAGCATGCAGATGCCCTCGCTAACATAGCAGCTATGCTAGGCCACTAAGAGTCGCGGACACTCCATATCGAAGTACTCGAACGCCCATGTATCGATCAAATGGAAATTAACACCATACATACTGGGGGCGAGAGTCACGATCCCGATGATTGGCGAAAACCGTTCCATCACTACTTCAACAATGACACTCTCCCAGATTATCCTAAAGCAAACGCTCTATCTTGGAAAATTACCGCAGATATATCATCCACACAAAAAAATTACATCGCAAATCCCCAAATGGCATCCTCCTTCAATGCGGATCCCAAACCGAAGCCTTTTAGATCTTAGCCGAACGTCACGAAGGAACCTGCGGTGCTCATGTTGTTTGTCACTCTATGGCCCTTCGAGTTGTTACCCAAGGATTATTTTGGCCCGATATGAAGAAAGAAGCTTCAGACTATGCCAAACAATGTAACAAATTCCAGCGTCATGCCCACGACATCTATTGCCCCTCTAGAGACCTCCATGTCCGTCAAGTTTCCTGGCCATTCAAAAGATGGGCTATCGATCTCATTGGACCCTTTCCAAAAGCCTCAGGTAGCAGAGAAAGCATCCTTGTCGCAACCGACTACTTTACTAAATGGGTCGAACTTGTCCCTCTATGCCGAACCAGAGAGGAAGAAATTAACAAATTCTTGTGGGAGAATATCATCACTCGCTTCGGTTACCCCCATATGATCCGACGTGACAACGGTCCCCAGTTTGTTAGAAGAAAAGTTAGAAACTTCCTTAAAAAATACAACATCATTCTCTCACCATCAACACCTTACTATCCTCAGGGAGACGGTCAAGTAGAAGCAATCAATAAAACAATTGTCGGTGGTCTTAAGAAGAGAGTCGATACAAAAAAAGGAAGATGGATCAAAGAGCAATATCACGTCCTCTTGGCTTATCGCACAACACCAAGAAAATCTACAGGATGCACCCCTTTCATCCTGACATATGGGACCGAAGCTGTGCTACCAACTCAATTCGAAGTACCCACCCGAGACCCTAACCTCTCAGGCAAAGATAATGAGTTCGTACTTGCGTGCAACATGTTATGGATTGGCGAGACTAGAGACCGAGCTATCGCTAACCTTGGCCGTTACCACATTTCACTTTAAAAATCCTATAACATGAGAGTTCGACCAAGAAGTATCAACATAGAAGACCTCGCGCTTCGACACGTCAATCAATCTTCGAAACCCCGGAATGCTGGCAAGCTTACCGAATCTTGGGAAGGACCCTACATCGTCAACGATAAAACATGCAAGGGTTCCAATTACATAATGACGGAAGATGAAGAGCCCCTACCACATCCCTGGAATACAACGCAATTGGCCTCTTACAACAAGCCATATCTACAATCCTATACAACTGATGTAACCCAAAATATTCAATAAACAGGTTGTTCCATTCCGACTTCGTCTACTATTTTATTTTTTAATTCTTGGTTGAACCTAGGTATCATGTCTACCCTCGCCCTGACTGATTGATGGGGACGACCTTAAATTACTCAAGTCTCCAATTTCGAGCAAACTCGAGGGGCAAGGAAGGTCGAAAGACCAGACCCTCGGGGATGCATCGGGAGGCGATCAGATATTTCTTCGCTATGGCTTAAGCCTTCGAAGTCCAGTCATCTTCCTGGTTTAAGCTAGGTATCATGTCCACCCTCGCCCCGACTGATACTTGGGGGCGACCATGAATTGCTCAAGTCTCCAATTTCGTGCAAACCCGAGGGGCAAGGAAAGTCGAAAGACCGGCCTCTCGGGGATGCATTGGAGGCGATCAGAAACACTTCGTCCAGGCCCTGAAATCGTCAAAGTACACTCCTTTTCTCGGTTTAACCCGGGTATCACGTCCACCCTCGCCCCTACTGATACTTGGGGGTGACTTGAATTGCTCAAGTTTCTAACATTCGGGCAAACTCGAGGGGCAAGGATAGTCGAGCGACCGGACCCTCAGGAATGCATTGGAGGCGATCAGTTAATTTTTGGGTTTCCTATAGGTATCACGTCCCCTCGGCCCGACTAATACTCACAGGCGATCTGGGAGTTGTTCAAAATTTTAAACATCGCTGTGGCTTCGGCCTTTGATGTCCTGCAGAACATTCAGAGTTCGATCTATAAATCTCAGATACTTTTTAGACTTCGATCATACTACAGTTAACCAAACAGATCAACTTCCTATTTTGAACAGATCAAATGTTTACTTCAGAAATACAAAAACACTCGCTAAATGTCATTAAATGTAGGGAACACTCAGCATATTACCTGTCAGAAGAAACAGTTGCAGTATAATTCAAAAATCAATCAGCAAGAGTCCAAAAATAAGGAAAATCAACAGCATGTGCATTCAAATTATAGATATTCAAGGAAACAGGAAAAAAAATGTTCGGCATCAACCACAGAAGTTAACAGCTAACAAATACAAAAAATAAACCCCCCTTTACTGAGTTCCAATACTTACAGAAAACCACAAAGATCGTTCACAATATTACAACTTAACATCACAACCAGCAGAAGAAGGCATGTGAATCCTACCTCAAAATACCCCACGTGGGCGCGGTTGCACCCACAGGCTCCAGAGTCGCCCCAGTGCCACCAACCTTAGCAGCCTCACGCAACCCTTCGATAAGACCATCAGAAGTTCCACCAATGGGTGTTATAAGAGGCGCACCCTCAACATCACCCCCAATACCCCAAAGTGCTTCCTCAACAGTGTTCACCACCCCTCCCTTCACCTGTAATTCTTCCCCCTCAAAAAGTCATGGAGAAACAGGATAAGGATGCAACATATCGACATCATACCCCATACCATCAATAAACTTTTTCAACCTCACATTCTCCATGCACTCCTTATCATACTACCCCTAGAAACCCACCCTCTGTTCTGCTTTTGCCTTCTTACATGCCTTCAGCTTGGCCGACCACTCTCGCTCTAACCTTGACAACTGTTGCTCGAGCTTCTCGTCATAAGAGCCAGTAAGCACATCTATATCTTTCTTCAGCTTCCTGACTTCAGATACCCATGATGCCTCCTTACCATGAGACAAATCTAGATTTTCCTTTGAATGTCGCAGCTTTGCCTTCACCGACTTCATCGCCTTGTTACAAGTCTCTACCCAGACTTCCGTCTGCTAAAAATACTCAAGAAATCGGTGACCTTGAAACTCGAGCAATTAGCTAAAAAACTTTGAAACATCGATACACAAGTTATATATAGTTACCTGAGACATGTGTTTCTTTATCTCCGTCGAAGCTTTATCAGGATCATCCTCCCAGAGCTCGACCATCGACGCCTGCTTTGCCACGGCCTGCTCCTGCCGCTTAGCTTCTGTCATTTTTTCATCTTCCTCCAATGTATCATCCTCCCCAAGTACTTTACGTCACTTACGATGAATAACTTTTGATTGCTGCACCATAGGGGCTTCGGGTACTACACGGCCCTTCCCTTTCTCGGCTTAAGATAGAAGTTGTTTTGCCTTCATCATCGAAGCCTCTCCACCCCCTTGGGCCACTGGTGCCGCTTTCTTCGCACCCATCCGGGACCTCGGCACAAACTGGTAATTTCTCGGTAACTCTTCCCCTCCCATTTCTTTTTTTTCTTTCGAAACACCTACCCCTCTTTTTCTCCTTGATCGCTTCGCCGTAGCGGGTGCGTCTTGAAGCTGGGAATCCACCATTTTTCTCCTTTGCCTCTTGATCTTGAGACTATCAAACACCGAATTTACCCAGTCTTCACTTGCCTAGAGTAGATTATCAATGTAATTCACCGGATTATCCCAAGACAAACTTCCCGAATCTGCAGAAATAAAGTAAAACACAGTTATCACTTATCTCAGAAGTACACCAACAACAAACCTTTGATAGAAAACTTACTTCCGCTAAATACCCTATGATGTAATTTGTACGGGTCGTCGTTATCTATATTCTTGTAGTTTCCCCTCACTATCAGTAAATCTTTATTCCACCCCCGGCTTATTGAGCACAGATCGAAGAACCAAGGCTTTTATGGGTGACATTGGATGTGATATGTCCCCAGATTTTAACTAGCCTTCCTCAAATAAAAGGTAACAATGTCAAACCATTTAATTAAACCTTGACCCTCGCCAGAAAATTTCAAATTCATCCCCTCTATCACCCTCATCATCTCATAAAAATTACCGTTCATCTGCACTGGAGCTACCCCCCAGAAATTTAGCACTTCTTTCACCAGTCGCCGAAAAGGCAGCTCCAATCCCAATTGAATTTGACCCCTATAAGCCATAATCTCTTCCCCAGGGTCCGATTTGAAAGTCAACCCTGCCCCTGCGACACTCAGTTGCCCCTCACCTTCAAGAGTTCTAATTTTGTGGCAAACCGATCTAACCTAACCCTATGCTTTGCCAAAATGGCATCCTCGATCTTATCCGACTCAATTGAATCCTTGGTATCACCCCCCCCCCCCTGCACCTTATTACCCTCCCCACTACCCGAAGGTTCTACACTACATCCCTTCCCCCATACTATTTCCCCTTCATCACTATCTTTGGTCACTATCGTCATTCGACGTTTGGTGACCGTATCACCTCCAGCCGGCAGAATCATCAATAATGGGGCCTCGGTCACCACATCTAACACCTCTAAATTGCTACCCTCGCCCATTGGGTCTCGACCAGACGCACTCGCCTCGACCTCGCCAATCCCATTATCTTCCAGTTCCTGCCTTGAAGCCCGACGGTTGTGCATTTTTTGCCTATAGAAGAAGAGGCACGACATTAGGGTGGAAAACTCGACAATCCCGTGTCTATCACCCTTACCCCATCTATCCCCTCCAAAAATTTCTCCTACTGGAAAAATCATATACATCAACTCCTCCAAAACAAAAAAAAATTCTCACCAAATTTCTGACTGGGTCGAAACCCAGTTCTATCAAGCCTCCATACTCCCAAAAATAACCTCTTCACTCCAAATGGAAAGTCTCCTACCCGCCCCTCAAACATAATAAACATGACAAAGATCAAGTGACTTACCAGTGGTTAGTAGCCCTCTCCTCGAACATGCAAGATCAGACCAGTAAAAGAAGCGGCAACCCCCACGTTCGAAATAAGGCATGTTCTCTACTCTCAATCTTTTTTATTCTCACCACAAAATAGCACAGTAATCACTCTTCTCTCACTTATATATATCTTTCAATAAAAATTAACCGCCTAGATTTTCTCACCACTATCATTACCACGACCCCACTACCCCGGATTTTTGGCCCAAAGGCCATTTGACCATTTTACCCCTCGCACTTCCCACGTGCGCACAACACCCTTACTACCATCTACTCGCAAAACTCAAAGCTCTCGAACCCCTTTTTCTCCACTACTCGAAGCCAAGCAGTCCAGTCGAAACAGCCAATCATTACCTTTTTCTGACATACAAGAAAAACAACATCATTACCTTTTGCACACCGCCCCAGGCATTCGTACCAGTCTTACCGACCTACCATCTGAGCTGTCAGAGTAGCTAGTCAAATCAAACTCAATCTTCAACATATTCCTGCACTCGAATACTCGACCATTTCACGCTTCCAACAATCATCAGCACCTAGCCTCAACAAAATTCATTTTAATATATTGGCCTTGGACATTCACTATGCTCCTTAACTCAAAGGGTTAAAACCTTCGACCAAATACAGTCGTAAGTTCGACTAGTCAAAATCCTCAGGCCTGCAGACAAATTTTTCAGCATTCACCACAGTTTACTTCTACCTTCGACAAACTCATTTTTATCTTCGATCAACACAAACTACGTATTTTGACAAACTATATTATCCATTCCATATCAAAATTTATCACTATTACCCATAAATTGACAAACACGAGTTATTCAAAAAAATTATTTTTCATTTAAAAAGTAGTTGACATTTCAACCCTCTTACAAAACAACAATCAAGTGATAACAGAAACAAAAGGAAAGAAAACAATAACACAATCACATCTCAGAGGACCCTAGTTATTAGCAAGCTGCTACTCTTCAATAACGGCAGTAGCATCTTCATCCTCCTGGTCAACAATATCCTCTGCGAAGCCATCGAGGAGGGACATCCAATGACCAGGGATTGGCCCCATCATTTGCTGAATCCCCCACCAGTATGCGAATGGCATCTCAAGAATTAGAACTCCGGGTTCCACCTCAAAAAGATTTGGCATTTCTGCGTCAATGTCCTCTTCCAGGCCAAATCGCCGTCGCCGCCTCAGCAGGGCCTCCCCTATGCACCTAACTCTCGCAGCAGCCGAGTCCTCATGAACGGGAATATCTGCCGCCATGTCAATATGAGCAAGAAGAAGAACAACAAGAAAAACATGTAGAAAGATGATAAGTAATCTCTACAACGGCTCTTTTTATACTTGCAAACCCACCACAACTTTCCCTCTTCCGTAACCAAATTAATGACAACCTTTCATTTCCAACCTCGCAAAGTCAACATGCAATCTCTCCAACTTCCTAGACGTAACCAATTTTTTGGCACATACACAAAAACCTCATTCTCGAGGATCTCTATTTGAGCGCATCACCCCGATCGAGCATTCGACCATCACGACCATTGTTTATTACAAAGCAGCATTTCATCGTACCTTCGACTATAATTCATTTTGACCATCGTAGCCAAATAACACTAAACCTGCGTTCATCATTACCTACGAGCTAATCACTATACCTCGCGCCTATAAGAGTATTCGCTTACATTCGTCTACACAATATACGTATGAAGAAAATACTCTGTCTATTCCAAATAGTAAATACAACAGACAAATTACATTTTTATTATCGACCCATCGACCCTACTCAACAAAAGCAACCCCCTCCCCCAAACATAGTAAAACAGAAACTCAAAACATTGCCTCCACAACCCAAAGTCCTACTACCGTTAGGACACCCCCCCCCCCACCCCCCCCCCCCCCCCCCCCCCCCCCCGTTCATCACATTTTGCTCCTCGATGATCTCCTCAGCACAAATGAAACTTTTAGCTAATGTCATCAGAAAGAGATAGCGCCATTCGGTAGTCGTAAATTGAAACCTCAACTGTTCCCAAAGATAAGAATATGGGTTGCCAATAAAGAACTTCTCAAGCCCTGGTTCCATAAGGTCCGACATGTCCCAGGTCAGGTCATGTTCACCAAAAAACTTAACGTACAGTTCCGCTATTTTTCACCCCACTCGATGGTCCCGAGCAAACCCCATCCTCTTCTGGTAGCGTGTGTTCGGCGTTGTATCCACCCAAAGTATAAGAATATGGAGAACAGAGAAAAAAACTATTGCAGATAAAAGAAGATACAGCGTACCTCCAGAATAGCCCATATTTATAGGCCTCAATGTATTTATTACCCTATAACCAACTGCATCCCTTGAAAACCCCTTTTTACCACTTTCCTGAAAAATAAGACAGTCAAACTGCCCAGATTCTAAGCTCGAATAGTTTTCTCAGCGAACACCTCTCCACCTTGCTTTAAGCTCTTCCCTGAGAGGGGTGAATGTAGTAGCCTACTCGTAGCCTTCGAGCAGACAGTCGAAGCCCACTTCATAGCCTACTTGAATGCATCGAAGCCCGCTCGACCCCTAGAAAAGGCTCCTCATAAACCCTCCAGAGATGAACCTTTGACACCGGACAGAACTTCGTCAATAGATCAGTACATTGCAGCAGACATCCTTCGATCATATCTACATACAGTCAAAGTATGAAAAGACAAACAGCCATCTCATCGGACAGAACTTCAATAATGAATTAACGTCCCAGCAGCAGGTATCCATCGACCTCACTATCACGCGGTCGAAGCAAGATGAGATAGACAACTACCTCATCAAACAAGACAGCGCATTGATTGTGCATCCACAGTGACAAGCCCAACCACTGAGCCGTTCGGAACCATCGCCAATAAATGCATCAGTAACAGTACCGATAAGACTGGCGTCCATCACTTGCCGGGATTTTCTGACAACATAATCATGTAAACTAAACCCACACCTGGTGACTTAGCTTCATATGTTTCTATAAATAGCGGAGAGGGGAACCCAAAATTGGGTTAGAAAAATCTTCTCCGGTCTTTGCATTTTACCTTCGACCACCTAGAAAATCTGTACTCGAACCCTCTAATTTACTCTTCAGTAATATAATTTTTCTTAAAAATCCTCATCAGAGGTCGTAGAGAGTCACATTCGGGCCTCTACTAAAGTATTTGCCTTTAGTTTCTTCTTATCATTGGCCGATTACTTGTTCCCTTTGATTGAGGGTCGAGTTTACTTTGTAAGGATCGACTCCTCGTCCCAGCAAAGTTAGCTCCCTATACTATTCAAAATGTATCCAACCAGTTTACAAATATTTCCAAATATTCATACAATAACAATTCTATCACACTATCCTACCTTCTCATTTTCCTTCTCTGGGCGTTCGTTATCATCCCCTTGGTTGTCTCTCACAATCTGGGAAGACACACCATCCTGCCCATCCACAATGCCAACGACATCATCTTCAGTCTCTTCATCTTCATCCTCCTCCACATAGGTGTCGGCCCTAATGGTATCCACCTCAACTTCAAAATACCCTTTAGACATAAGGTGACGCTCAAGCCTCTCACACTCAGCTACCACTTCCTTCAAGTCGACTTTCACCTCCACCTAAAGCATATTGATCTCTACTACTTGGGAAGCCTTCAAGACCTCCAACCACTTCCCCTCCTTCCTCAAATTAGAGTTTAGTCAAGATACGCTCCTTTCGAGCTAGACCTTCTTTATCTTCATCTCAGCTTTCTCGTCCTCAACCCTGAGGCATATTCCTTTCATCAGTAGAGCAGCCTACAAAAATTAAATAGAATCGACCTTATTGATGAGCTCGAATCATAATACAAAAATCCATTATAATAC
The DNA here is from genome assembly GCA_014058105.1 of Kingdonia uniflora. Classification (NCBI taxonomy): domain Eukaryota; kingdom Viridiplantae; phylum Streptophyta; class Magnoliopsida; order Ranunculales; family Circaeasteraceae; genus Kingdonia; species Kingdonia uniflora. Next base: position 349,524 of record JACGCM010000879.1, on the reverse strand, counting down.
GTAATCGAGCTTATGAACATACCATTCTGCTCATCTCTTCCTCCCCGTGGAGAGCTACCAACCTGGCTTTTTTCTCTACCTCTTTCCAATCATCTTCCACTACAGGTCGATCTTCTACAACCTTCACACCTGACGTTTATGTTGGTTCAACCCTTCTTCTTTTTTCTACGGCCTTGCCACTTCCAGTGGTCCCAAAAGCTGAGGGACGCTTTAATATTTGCCTTTTGGGGAACGTTCGAGCTAATTTGCTCGACGTAATTGACTCAGGTAATCTTGCACATTCTATTCTAGGGGCCTTAGGCAAGTTTACTCGCCTTTCCCTATGAGTCCCCTTCTTCTTACTATCGTCAGCACTCGTCAATAGCCTTATCGACTAAAATTTATGAACTTTATTAACTCGGTTTTTTACATGCTTTTTCGTGATAATGACAAGATCTTCTAGTATAGCCTCGAGCTCTGTCTCCTCTTGAGTGATAGTATCCAACAATAACTTTTTCTTTATCACCTGTGATTTGGAACCTGACATACACAAAACATTAACATCAGAAAGCATCATACAATTTCAACTATCAATCTCATATATTTTATATTGTTATACTTACTTTGTTTTTTTGTTAGTCTTTGAAATCGGTATGTCTTTGAGCTAATTGTTATCTGTTGAACTTTTGAAGTTGATTCTGAACTGCTTTTGAATTAATGCCTGATTTTCTGACTGACTTTGTTATCTTGTTCTGGCCTTGCATTACTCTGGGTTGTTGAAATACTGATGCGAATTCCGTTGGCTTGGCTTGTATTGAACCTTTGATGACTTAACTTGAGTTGTAATGCAACTGTTTATCTGATGGATGATGCTTTGAATCGTCTTTGCACTTAGTAGAATTGCAGATATTCTTGTATAATAGTATCTGTACGAACTGCTTCTGTCGAGTGACTGAAGAATGATCGAACCTTGAAGAGCTTCGAGAATATTTAGATCGATCCCTGAATGATTTGTTGGACATCGAAGGGCGAAATCACAGCGATGTAGGAAGTTTGAAAATTTTTAAGGTCATCCCCGAGTATCAGTCGGACCGAGGGGACGTGATAACCAGAGGAAACCTAGAAAGTTACTGGACTCGAAAGCCTAAGCCACAGTGAAGCAAGATGTGTTCGGATCCAACGCATTCCTGAGGGTCCGATATTTTGACCATTCATACCCTTCGAGTTTGTTCAAATGTTGGAAACATGAAAATTTTAAGGTCGCCCCCAAGTATCAGTCGGGGCGAGGGTGGACATGATACCCAGGGTAAACCAAGAAATTGACTGGACTTCAACGGTTTCAGAGCCTGATCGAAGCATATCTGCTCGCCCCCAATGCATCCCCGAGGGTCCGGTCTGTTGACCATCCTTGCCCATCGAGTTTTCTCAAAATTGGAAGCTTGAAAATTTCAAGGTCCCCCACAAGTATCAGTCGGGTCGAAGGGTTGACGTGATAGTTAGAGGAAACTAGGAAATCGACTGGACTTCGAAGGCCTTAGCCACAGCGAGGCATAACTATTTTCCCCCAATACATTCTCGAGGGTCCGGTCTTTCAATCATCCTTGCCCCTCGAGTTTGCTTAAAATTGGAAGCTTGAAAAATCTTAAGGTTACCCCCAAGTATCAGTCGGGTCGAAGGTTGACATGATACCTAAGTTAAACCAAGAAATTCAAGAAAAATAGGAGATGAAGTATGGTTGGAAAAAACTCTTTATTGATTATTCTGGATTACATCAGGTGTGCAAGGTTAAGGATATGGCTTGTTATATGAGACCAGCTGCATTGTGTTCCATGGATTTGGTAAAGGCTCTTTGTCTTCTGTCATTTGATAGTAAGAACTTTTGTCAGTTTTACCGTACACGACATAAGGTCCTTCCCAGGATTCGGCTAGGTTACCGACATTTCGAGGTTTCGAAGATTGGTTGATGCGTCGAAGTGCTAGATCTCCGATGTTGAAACTTCGCGGTCAAACTCTCTTATTATAGGGTTTCTGAAGTGATGTGTGGCAGCGGCCAAGGTTGGCAATAGCTCGGTCTCTAGTTTCGTCGATCCGTAACATGTTACATGCGAGCTCAAACTCATTGTCTTCATCTGGGTGGTTAGGATCTCGCATAGGTACTTCAAATTGAGTAGGGAGCACAGCTTCAGTACCATATGTTAGGAAGAAGGGGGTGCAGCATGTTGAATTTCTTGGGGCTGTTCGATAGGCCCAGAGGACATGCTGTAACTCTTAAACATATCATCCTTTCTTTGCATCAACTCTTTTCTTAAGGTCGTCGACAATGGCTTTGTTGATTGCTTCGACTTGACCGTTGCCTTGGGGATAATAAGATGTTGAGGGTGAGAGAATGACGTTGTGCTTTTTGAGAAAGTTTCTAACTTTGCCACCAACAAATTGGGGACCATTGTCGCATTGAATCATATGGTAACAGCCGAAGTGTGTGATGATGTTTTTCCATAGAAATTTGATAACTTCCCCTTCTCTGGTTTGGCATAGAGGTATAGCTTTGACCCATTTGATAAAGTAATTTGTTGTAATAAGAACATTTTCTCTGCTGCCCAAGGCTTTTGGGAAGGGACCGATGAGATCGTTAGCCCATCTTTTGAATGGACAGGAAACTTGACTGAAATGGAGGTCTTAAGAAAGGCAATAGATGTCATGAGCGTGACATTGGCATTTGTCACTATTTTTTGCATACTCCTCGGCCTATTTTATCATATTTGGCGAAATAATCCTTGGGTGACAGCTCGAAGGGCCATAGAACGACCAGCAGTATGAGCACCGCAGGTTCCTTCATGAAGTTTGGCTAAAATTGAAGAGGCTTTGGCTTGGGATATGCATCGAAGGAGGATGCCATTTGAGGATTTGTGATGTAATTCATTTTTGTGGATAGTGTATTTGCGGCAATTTTCTAATAACGACCATTTGGCTTTGGGATCATCTGGATCGAGACTCTCGCCCCCAGTATTTATGATGCTCGTCAATCGTATAATCCTTGGGTGGCGTTGTTAAGGTAATAGAGGAATGATGCTCGCCAATCGTCTGGATCGAGACTCTCACCCCCAGTATTTATGGTATTGACTTCCATCTGGTCGATACTTGGGCGTTCGAGTACTTCGATATGGAGGGTCCAAGATTCTGATTATCCAAGCATAGCTGCTATGTAGGCGAGGGCATCTGCATGTTTATTTTCTCCTCGAGGGTAATGAGTGATTGTGGATTTTTCGGCAAATCAGTCCATGCGCTGTCGCACAAAGAGGGCATAGTCAGCCATGCGACCGTTAGCTTGATTTTTTCCTGTGTAATGCCTCAGAACAAGTTGGGAATCTGTGAAAACGGCAAGTTTGGGAATACCAAGATCAAGAGCGAGGTCGAGGCCATGGATCAAAGCTTCGTACTCAGCTTCATTATTGGAACATTCGAAGGTAACTTTGACAGCTTTCTCTATTCGATCATTAGTGGGTGTCACCAAGACAATACCAATTCCTGAGCCATTAGATCCAGCGGATCCATCTATGAATAAATGCCAGCCAGTGTGAGGGTCCCAGGGATCTATAGTTTTAGGTTGGTCTTTTGTTAAGTCATCTTCGTGTTCTTCCTAATCGACATCTTCGACCGGGAAGTCGGCTAGAAAATTTGTTACTGCTTAGCATTTCTAGGATATCTGCTTCTCGAATATAATATCATGTTCGCTAAGGTACATAGACCACTGTTGCACTCATCTGGATTTCTCTTTTTTACTGAGTATTTCTCGAAGGGGATAACTTGTGATAACACGAATGGGGTGGGCTTGAAAGTACGGTTTGAGTTTGCGGGCTGAATAAACAAGTGTAAGGAGAAAATGCTCCAGTTTGGAATACCGAGTTTCTGTAGGGGTTAGAGTTTTACTGGTGAAATATATATGTTTCACAATGTTTAAGTCTAGTCGAATAAGCACTGAACTTATGGAAGTGTTTAAGCAACGAGGTATAAAGAGAGTATTTTGCCTTAGATAGGGGTGCTGATAATGGGTGGTCGGCCAAGATAAGTTCTGAGTTTGAGGAAGGCCTGTTCATACTTGGGTGTCCAGTTGATCTTGGGGTTATTTTTCTTTTTTGCTTTGTGGGAGCCTTTGTCGCGTATGAGGGAAAAGAGCCAAGCACATCTGTCTGAGGATTTAGAAATGAAACGGCTGAGGGTTACTATCTTACCAACCACTTTTAAGACATCTTTCTTGGTTCGGGGCGAAGGCATGTCGACGAGGGCACGAATATGGGTGGGGTCAATCTCGATACCTCATTTACTGATAAGGTGGCCTAAAAATTTGCCAGATGTAACACCAAATTGACATTTGTCTGGGTTGAGTTTCATATTATATATGCAAAGTATTGAAAAGACTTCGATTAGGTCATGGATATGGGTCTGTTTTTGGAGGCTCTTGTATAGCATGTCGTCGATGTAAATTTCGACCAACTTACCAAGCAAAGGTCTAAACATGCTTGTGACCAGGCGTTGGTAAGTGGCTCCCATATTTTTAAGGTCGAAGGGCATAACATTGAAGCAGTAAAGGCCCTGATCAGTGATAAAGGAAGTTTTAAGCTGATCTTCAGGGAGGAGGAGTACCTAATTGTAACCCGAAGCCGCGTCTACATTGATAGGTGCTCGTGTCCAACAGTGGCATCGAGAAGTGCTAAAATAGTTGGGAGAGGGAAACTGTCCTTCGGTGTGTGCTTGTTGAGGTCCGTGAAGCCGACACAGATTCTGATCTTGTCATTCTTTTTAGGAACTGCCACAATGTTTGATATCTAGTCAGCATACTTCACTTCTTTGAAGAAACTTGTGGCTATGAGCTTGTCTACTTCAAGGTTCACTGCTTCTCGAAGTTGTGGTGTCAGGTTACACTTCTTTTGTTTAACTACTGAGGAATAGGGTATGAGGTCGTGGCGATGGCACTCCAGGTTAGGGTCGACACCGGCCATCTCCTGGAACATCCATGCAAAGACATCTTTGTTGGCTCAAAGGAAATCTAAAAGCTCGAGGTATTCTACCACATTGAGAAAAGTTCCGATGAATGTACCGCGACCAGGACCATCGATTTTGATGTAAACAGTGGGTTCGATGGGTGAAGTGGTATCTGTCAATGGTGTAAGGGTAGAAAGAGACAGTGATTACTATGGGTGGTTGACGAGTTTCCCAGTCTGATCGATCTCTGGGTGCTTGCATGAGTGGGCAAGGCATTGAAAGCCTTTCAGATTCCAAGTACCTTCGTGAGTGCTAAAACGAAGGGTTTGATGGTTGATGGAGGGTATAGCTTGCATGGCGTGGAGCCATTCGCGTCCGAGTATACCGAGGTATTCGGACTTCTTGTCGATGATAAGGAAGCTGGTTTGAAGAGTGATGGGGCCTATGTTAACGGGTAGGCTGATACGATGAACAGTAACTTCAGTGAGCCCATTGAAGCCTTTCAATTCGACATTGGCTATGGTTATGAGGTCTGTTTTCTTCATGGTTTGAATAGTTTGGAGAAAAAGGACATCAGCTACGCTTCCTGTATCAATCAGCATTGTATGGAGGACAAGGTTTTTGATTTTAATCAAAATGACTAAAGGATCGAAATGGGGGAAACGGACGTTTGAAGTGTCACAGTCGATGAAAGAAAAGCCATTGAGGCGAGGGCGGTGGCTTGATTCTGGCAGGAGGGTAGGGAATTTCTCCTGATAGGTAAGTTTATAACATTCTTCGATGCGTTTAAGTTTGCTTTTGGAATGTCTGTTATCTATGTTGTTGACTTCAATGAAGTTTATTCTATAAATGTACACCTCAGTTGGGTCAGTAGTAGGGGTGGATAGAGGTTTGAGGTCAGATCCGTCGAGATAGCTTGGAGGATCGGAAATATACTGGTGCTGATGTCCTGCTCTGAGAATTAGTTCGAGAGAGCGCTGGAGGGCAAAGCATTTACTGGTATGGTGACAGTTATATTTTTGATTGGCAGAATGAGGTTTGCCTGGCCTGACTCCGATGGGGAAAGGGATGCGCAAAATGGGGTCTGCCTGTATATGTGGTAGAAGGGTACTGAGGGGGGCATTGAGTATAAGTAAAATGGGCTTTGGTCACTTTTACGAGCTTCGGCACTGTTATCGAGGTTAGGGCATTTGCGGCTCTCAGTCCCCTGTAAGATGGGAGCGATCAGGGGTGTTGGAGTAGAATATGGGTTTTGCCGAGGTTTATTGAAGTGGGTGGTGTTAGAAGGCTGGCTCTGCTTGTAGGATTCTTAAAGGCGCTCGAGATCAATATATCCATTGACCTTCAAGAGTATCTCTTTGAGAGTTTGAGGTTTGTGGAGAACTAGGTGTTCTTTTAGTCAACTGTGGTCAGGCATGGCATTCGAGTATGCGAGTATAGCATTTGCGCAGTCAAAGTTCTCAATTTTCCGTGATTGGTCGAGGAATCGTTTGGTAAAGTCTTTCAGTGTCTCAGTGCTGGATTTTCTTAAATTAAACAGAGCGTCAACTCTGACTTCTCTGTCCTTATTGAATGCAAACTGGGCGACGAAAAACTGTGATAGTTGCTCGAAGCTTCATATCAAACTGTTTGGGCGGTTGTGATACCATCGAAGGGGGTTGTCAGTAAGACTGGTCGAAAAAAGGCGACATAACAGGTAGTCAGCAGTGGAGTAGAGGCTCAGGGAATTTTGGAATTCGAGAATGTGGGATCTATGGTCTGTGTTACGGTATTTGCTGAGTTTGGGAGCACAAAAATTAGGGGGTATTTGGATAGCCAAAAGTTTGGGGAAAATCGGGTTATTGAGGCAGCTCCAAGAGTTGGTGGCCGGGCTCGCGCTGACGCGAATAATTGGTTGTATTTTGTGGTTGAAGTCCTGTTGTGCAACATATGCAGGATGGGGGGGAGATGGGGGAATTCGAAGGTTCTGGGTCGAGCATGTGGCATGTATTTGACACTGCGTTCCCCGAGCTACTCTCGAGTGGGACGACATCTGGGATATTTAGAGGAGCGGAGGGTGGAGTCAGAAGAATCTTTTGTGGGGTGAATCCTGAGGTGGATTGAACCAGCTGGGGGAATAGTACGAGGAACGCCTTTGGAACCGCCATGAACTGAGGGTATCTCGAGGTTTAGTGAGGTTCCTAGACGGGCGCAGGCAGATACGCACGACGGGTTTGGTGCTTGGGATGATCGAGCAGCTTCCAAAGGCTCTAGTCTCTGTAGCTCTCGGACGGTGTTGCGCAACTCATCGATTGCCCAGTTTTATCTATTTTCATCGTCCAGGCTGCAGTTTTGTTCAGTTTCCAGTGCTAGGCGGTGGCTTTCACGCTCCTGATCAAGTTATGCATGGTGGCGCTCCTCGGCTTGAGTGACTGGTTGAGATAATAAGGTTATAAGGGTGACCACTCCATCAATGGGGATGTCAGCCTGGTTTGAACTAGAACGGAGGGTGGGTGCCATTGAAGTGAAGCAGTGGATATTGAAAACAGCGGGAGGAGAAAAGAAAAGGGGATTGGTAAGGTGGGAAGCACAGACGGTGCCAATTGTAGGGGCCTAACTTCTTTCAGAGGGGAAGTCGGCTCTTACAACACTGAATCAATCGTCAATCAAAGGAATGCAAGTAAGGAATCTAAAGCATGAACTATCTATAGACAAATACTTGCGTAGAGGCTCGAATCTGACGCTCTACGACCTCTGATGAGGATTTTTAAGAAGTGTTATATTACTGATGAGTAATCGAAGGTTCGAATACTGGGTTTTATAGGGTGGTCGAAGGTAAATTGGAAGAGGACTGGGGGGAATTTTTCTAACCCGACCTTGGCTCCCCATCTCTCCTATTTATAGAATCATAGGAAGCTGAATCACCAAGTATGGGTCAGATTACATGAGTACTATCAGGATATCCCGGTGGGGTATCCGCGCCGGACATGTCTGTACTGTCATTACATCAATTGTGCGAGGTATCTTTGTACTTTTTATACTGTGGCACAGTGGTTGGACCTGTCACTGTAGCTACAAGGTCCAATCATTGCGCCGTCTTGTCTGGTGAGCTAGCTGTCTGTCCCATCATATTTTAGCCATGAGCAGATATGGTCCAAGGGTTTCTGCTGCAATGTGTTAGTCCATCCTTGAGGCTTGTTTGGAGTCAAAGTTTCATTTTCATGGGATATCTGGAAGGCTTAATTCTGGGATTGAATAGGCTTCAATATATTCGGGTAAGCTATGAAGTAGTCTTCGAGTGTCTGAGGGGGGTCGAAGGCTGCGAGTAGGCTACTACAAGAACCATCCTACGAGTCTTCACCATCATTAGCACTTGCAGAGGATTATGTATCAGAACAAGAGTACCTGGACACCAACATCGATATGGGTACTATTTATATAACCCTACATTGATTGTGTAGGTACATTTTCCCAAGCGTCATCATTTAATACAGACAAAACTCTTTAAACCCTAACCATCGCATGCATCAATATTCCCATCAACATTCAATGCATGTACTTCCCCCTTGACATGCACATTTTTCATGCAGTCAAGCACCATTATTACTTCCTTCGTCATTCAAATTTCTAGCCGGTATACCCAAAAATTCTTTCTCAACCCAAGCCACTTGTGATTTTGGCTATGAGGGGGCGATTATAGAGGCCTATCCCTCGATCTTACCTAAATCGAGTTGTCTCCAATTCAAACTACCTCCACGTCAGACTCACGCATTCACCACATGACTTATTTAGTCAACATTGCCACATACTCCACGAACTGACAAGGAATGTGGGTTGAGCTCAAACTAAAAAACCTAACAAGTCAAAGCCACCTATCTCCCTAGAACTCAACAGTTACTCAGTCAGCTGCTACTAACCACATTGCTCAGAAAGTGTGCTCTAGTACAATAAAGAACTGCGGAAAAGGTTTATATAAGAAAAAGTTCTAGAAGAGATAAGGACAAGAAAATTGCAAGGGAAATCACCAGGGAAACTATATTTTCTAGATTCTCAAAAAACTCTAAACTCCTTATTCACAAGTTCAAGCATTTCTAAGTCTAGATATCACTTGTAATAAGATATCAGCCTCAAGCAATAAATGTTACTATTACAAAAATCCTCAACCCGAGGTCATGGTTTTTAACCTATACAAAAAAAATTCACGCTAAATACCTGTATCATTTCTTGTTTTCAATTAGATTTTGTTACATGTACATTGGTGCAAGAGTTAATTCCAGGCCACTTCAAGCTCACAAAATTTGGCCATTACAATGCCTCTTTTGAACGACCTTGGCAATTTGGCCTAAAAAATGAGGCAGTTATAATGCTTGCCATTTTCTTTAACTCATTCAAACGGCTCCATTTCTCATTCAAATGACCTTGATAATTTTTCCTAGAATCAGCAACAAAACTTTGGCTTGAATTTTCTTCTAACTCGTTTGAACGGCTCCATGTCTCGTTCGAACAACTTGGTATTCTTTTGAGAGGTTTAATGTTTAGATCTTCCTAGATTAATTCATGTCCCACGTATTTACTTATATGAAATTAAAACATACCTTTACCGTATAACCTTTAGCTGCATTACTTTTCAATCGTTCCATGTATAACATGTGATCTTTCATATCTTGGTCATATTTTTTAGCGCCTTTTGTTGGTGTAACTTGAATGCTTTCATCTGCGCCATTTAATTGAAATATAGTATCTCATTTAGTAATTCATATCAATAAATATTATATTGTTCATATTATAAATTATTGTACGCATTACATGTTAATATTACATGTGGACATAGTGGAGGAAAACCATGTTAGGTTAATATACGTATATCACAAATTGGATTAGACTATGCATATTTATAACCTTTCCAATCCCTAATATTTCCCGTAGTCAAAACTAAAATAGTGTTAGGAGATACAAGTTGATCGAGTTATTCCTAGTTCAGTAGCAATAGATTCACACAATGTAATTGATAATTGTATGACCCTGTGGTAGTATTGAAAAAAAATGTAATGATGTTTTGTAGCTCACTTAAGAAAAAAATTAAGGAATTATATGTTGTAATTAGTTTATAAATTTGCAACAATTACCTTTTGTTTTTGGTCGTTACATTTTTTTTAATACCTCACCTCCGACCTTTACATGTTGTGTCGTGGTAGGGGTAACTTCAATTATTTACCCATTATCATATGTCATTCGAAGGTATATGATGTAATAAAACATAGTTGTTTCATTTTAGGAACAATAATAACAAATTAGTTATTTGCGGTCCTGTTCTTTTTTTCGGCAATATCACACAGATCTTCAAATTTGAATAATTTAAACCTTAGAAGTGGGATGTCATCAGCGTCATCTAGTTGCTTAATAATTGCCTTACCTTGGAATTGAATTTGTAGTGTGTTATCGAGAGTTTGATGTAATCCACTATTAAAATCAACATATCCATTCTCTAATTGAATAATGATGTCTTCCTTAAAATGTCTACAAAACTTTGGTACACATGAAAACTTGGCTTCTGCCAGAAGACGTTTAAATGACTATAGAACTCGTTCGAACAAAAGTAACAAAATGTACATGAAAACACATCAGAGAAATTTTTTAATATTCTTAGCTTTTCAAAAGCATTTTGCTAACTTAAAACAATCTTGGGCTTTTATTTTATCGAGTTCTACTTACCTTCTTAGTCGTTGACTGTAGATGACTTATCCAGTGGCATTGATTATGTCGCCGTCTTTAACTGAGTAAACCACGAGAATCAACATACACGAAATGAGACAATCCAGAACCTTTCAATCTCCCCCTTTGGTTCATTTTGTATCAAAATAAAATCTAAAGCCTAAACATTACTCTGTAGTACTTTCCAGATAGAAAGACAACCTAGGCCATAGTTAGACACCTCCCCTTTCATCAACAGGTTTAAAATCTGGACTACTTCCATGGATGACATCTTACATACTTTAAAACATAACAATCTGTTGTTCTTTAATATCTGCACACTCAAACTCACACTCATCAAATATCCCAAGTCCTAGCATTGCGACCACAATCACCACCCCAAACAACACAACCACAATTAACTCAAAACACCTCAACAATCACAAGAAAAATAACTAACAGATAATATCCATACTTTATTTCAAATACCCAATTACCAACTGCAAACGATTCTCAGTCAGTAAGCTGCAAAATTTATGCAATATAGGTATACAAATACTAACACCACACAACTTCAATTTTAAGAGTGATAGGGGCAAAAATTAAACCAGAGAGTATGCCAATCATTTCCAGAGAGCTACACATAGAGTGTGAGAGAGAGAGAAAAAAAAAAAAAAAAAAAAAAAGAGCGAGAGATAGAAAAATGAGTGCCTTCATATAATTCGAAGAACCTCGAGATATGAAACCCTAAAACAACCTCCTTGCAATGGCGGATCCACATAGAGCCCTGGCCGCCCACCCTCAACTTTCAAATATTTTGATAACTACAAGTAAAATTTGAGCCTTTATCATTACAATTAACTTTAAGTATTGTATTTTCCCACCCATGTTTCTTAAAAATACATAAGTAAACATTTATAAGCCCACTCAACCTTTAGTATTTTGGGCATTTTTATAAATTTAACCTACTTACGCAATAATTAATTATAACTCCAATCAAAATCTGTCTCAAATGTACTTTATCTCTCTTTATCAAAAATGCAATTATTGCACAAGAAGTTGTGAAACTATGGCACAATTCCATTTTATACCTTATATTCTCATCTTTATCTCTTTCGCACCCTCCCACATAAGTTTGCATGAGTCAAAAAAATTATCTCTCCCTCCCACAAAAGTTTGCATGAGTCAGAAAATGGAGAACATCAACATATGTTCGATCGTAGCTTATACTTACCAGACCAAACTATATTTTATGAGCTAACTCCTTAGAGCATCTCTAGCTGTTTGATGTGGGTTCAAAGACCTGGCTCGCCTTGTTAGGCCCAAACGCACCTAACCCACACTCATCTCTTCCAGTAGTGGATATGAGTTTAATTTTTTTTAAATAATAATTTAAATCGCGACGGTATTCTTTACTCCACGCGGTATTCTTTAATCTGCGTGGTATTCATTACTCTGCACATCTATTCATCTCCTCTCAAACATCAATAAAAAAATATTTAGTTTGTGCGGTGTTCTTTATTTCGCGCGGTTATCAAAAGCATGCCTAACTCATTTTTTTGAGTGGGAGGAGCTCATACCTAGTTGGGTTTTGACAGTGCCACATCATCAAGCCCAAACCTATTATTTGGCTATTGGAAGGTGTTTGAGTTTGGGTTTGGGTTTGGCCTGAAAAAATAAACCCAACCTGAGCACTGCTGGAGATGCTCTTAGTGCAGGCCGATCTTTATTTATAATTATTTATGTCAGTTATTCAATATACTTAAAAATATTTTTAAATACCTCTTAAATTTGCCACAATTTTTTTTTTCGAAGCTATCCCTCTGAACCAAATATTTAAGCATGGCCATCCTGAAAACAAAATCTTGGATCCGCCACTGCCTTTGTATGTGAGCAAAAACCATGAAATTGAAATCCAAACTCAAGAAATAAGTAGCCCAAAGAGAGTGATTATCAAGTAAACTTAAGCCCACACTAAATTAAATGAAATCGATTATGAAAGGAATTTCTTATGGAGAGAGTGGGAGATAGAGATAACTGGTGTGAGAGAGGGAAACTGGTTTGAGCAAGAGAGGAGAAGAAAATGACTCAAAAATTTGTGGGGAGCAACCAAAACTGATTTTCATTGGAACGAGACACAAAGTTGTTTTAATGACAACCTAAAATTTTCCTTAAAACTGGTACATAAATATTAGGTGAAAGGAAAAAAATTGTTCGAACGTCTCTAGAACTCATTCGAATGAGGGATAGAAAATAGATTAAAACCGTAATCAGGGATAAAATTGGGAGAAGATTGGAAAGATTTCGTTCAAACAAAATATGAACTCATTTAAGCAGGGTCTCAAGGGCCAGAAACAATCACCCCAAAGCAATAATATACTAAAGACACATGGTATTACCCACAAACTTTATGAGTTAAACGACCGACTACCATACACATTCCCCCTTAAAACATTCAAAATCAAATATATTAGAAAATTAAGCAGATGCATGACAGATCAATAAAATATTATTGAGATATAACCAATACAATGCAAAGTAACTCGGTGTATGTGTGTGTAGTCAATACAAATTACTGCCATTTCGAAATAGTAAGATTATTATATTGAAAATACATTTCAACTTAGACCCCTCATGGTTGGTCACTCAAAATCACTGAGATTTTACTAGTAATCACTCTGAGGAAATATGAATACGAGTAAAATGAAATGAAAATTTCATATTTTAATAAAGCAATGTTATTTCATTGGATGATCTCTCGGAAGGAAAATCAATTGTCATTGGTGGTATCAAGTTAACTACCATAAACTCTCTAACTATCATCTCTAATAAATCGATTGCACTATACATATAATCATATAGTTCTTTTAAGGCTGTAAAGAATGCGAAGGTAGGCTAGTGATGAAGTAGGTTTTTGATTGGGCATTCTAAGAATATCAGTAGCTACAACCTCCGTCTTTGATATTGAAATAACTACTTCCCCCGACTCATCGCTTATTTTTAATATGCACATTTTTCTTTTCATTTTCATCGATCTCTCTAAAATGTGATAGTTCTAGAAATATACTTGATCTCCTGTCACTATTGGGTTTACTCTTTACAAAAAATTTATTTCATCACAAGCAACAATAATTCACCCAACTCTCCTTATAATTTTTTATTTAATGTCCATAAAACAATGGGTTAAAAATGAATTGGTTTATACAAAAGAATGGCTTATTTTAGGCTCAAAGGGTAGCAAGTGATTAAAAGAATTTTGGTTAAGTATTGAAAGACCAAAGGGGGTGAAATAAAAATACCTAAAATCATTTCCTAAGCGTCATACAATTTCTTGTTTTGCCTCGAATCAAGTAACGAAAACGTTCTTGTATATTAACTTGAATTGGATGTCACCACCAACAATTGATTAAAGCTTAAAAATGGCGAGATCATAAAAAGAAAATTTTGCTGGAAAGAATTTATTTAATAACACTTGAAGCTTACATAAAAGACTCGATCCTCATGTAAAGTTAGGTAATGAAGTTTCCACATTTATCCTCAAGGTTTCTACTTATGATTAGATTTAGGAACTGTTGACTGTAGTGAAATAAGAATTGTAACAGTAGCTCAAGCATTAGATGAATATACCATGAAAATATAGTTCTGATCAAGCATGCATATACTTAGCTAAGATAGAGTTACTTTTATGCAAAAATAAGGGGAAAAACACGAACAACAAAAGAAAAGACACCTACATGAAACTGTCAATAGAATAAACATGCAAATAGTCGGGATGACCGGAGAGATTTTCTCAATGGAATAGACATGAATAGAGTATCTAAGGTTTTAATTGGAAAAACATCTGAAACTTTGGTGAAGCAATCAGCTTGGAAGTTCTCCATACTATCATAATCAACAATCACAATCTTTCACTCAACTAAGTCTCGAATGAAATGAAATCTGATGTTGGTGTACTTGGTCATCAAATTTTATTCTGTGTTCTTTGAAATATTGATAATACTCATATATCACAATAATGTGACATCACTCCCTGAGTCAGACCATAATCGTTTAATGTTTGCTTCATCCAAACTAGTTTGGCACTACAACTTTCTGCGGTAATATACTCCACTTCTACAATATATTGCAAAATACAATTTTCTTCTTACTTTGTTATGCATCAAGATTGTTCCCAATATAATAGCATCCTCCAAAAGTGTTTTTTCTTTCATCAAAATTTCTAGCTCAGTCAGCATCCGAGTATCTAATAATCTCATATGTAGTGTCTCGAGTATACCATAATCCAAACTCAAAAGTCCCAGAGATATAGTAAATAATTTGTTTAACGACATGTAAATTAGACTCTTTAGGACTTACCTGATAACTAGCACATATGCAAACATCGTACACAATATCTGGACAGTTAGCTGTAAGATACAACAAGCTTCTAATCATGCTCTTTTACATCTTCTGATCAACATCGGTACCAGGAGAATCCTTACTCAACTTTGTGGTACTGCCCAATGGTGTCCTGGCATATTTCACTGAATCAAAACAAAACATTTTTACAAGATCCTTAGCATATTTAGATTAAGATAAAATACAAAAATGCCATCCTCCTATTGCTTGATTTTGAGACTTAAAAATTAGGTTAATTCCCTAACCATGCTCATCTCGAACTCACTTCCCATTAATTATTTGAATGCCCTGGCACGAGAATCGAACATAGATCCAAACACAATATCATCCACATATACCTGCACAATGAGTTCTTCTTCTTCTTGTTATTGAATAAATAAAGTCTTATCAAATCCCCCTCGAATAAACCACTTTCCTAGTAAAACTTTTGAAAGCTTGCCATACCATATTCGAGGAGCTTATTTTAGACCATAAAGAGCTTTTTTTAAATGATATACATACTCCATATTATGTAGATCATCGACCCCTTTGGTTGAGCTACATAAAATTCTTCCTCAAGGAGCCCTATTCAAAAATGCAATTTTCACATCCAACTGATATATCTTAAACTTCTTATGACACGCGATGGCCAAAAGCATACGAGTAAATTCAAGTCTAGTTGTGGGAGGAAATGTTTCATCTACATCAATCTATTCCATTTGATTGTATCCCTGAGCTACCAATCTTTCTTTGTTTTGTACAATGTCATTATTTTCATCAAACTTTGTCTTTTAGAATTACTTAGTGCCAATAATATTAGTATTTGAAGGTCGTGACACCAAGTCCCACACATCTTGTCGTTTGAATTCATTTAGCTCATCATCCATAACGTTCATGTAGTATTCATCAAATAAAGTATCTTTCACGTTGGTTGGTTCGATCATTGATACATAGCACACACTCTCCACCGTGTCATATAACATAGAACAATGATAACTCACACATCGTACAGACTCATAAAGTGTAAGATATTTGTAATCATAAAGGTATCCAGGAGCACCAAAATTATGAGGATGATTTGAATGGATAGTAGCATTAGGTGTTAAAGTAAGACGTCCTCGTTCTAAACATAGTAATTTTTTGAAGTAAAAATGCACTTACGAGATTGGGGGCGTCCCCATCCTAAAGATAGTCATTTTTTGAAGAAAAAATATACTTGCGAGACCGGGGGAGTCCTTGAAGTAGGACGTCCTTGTCTTAAAGATAGTCACTTTTTGAAGTCAAAATGTACTTAAGAGACCGGGGGAGCCCTTGAAGTAGGATGTCTTCGTTCTAAAGAGAGTTATTTTTTGAAGTAAGAATAGACTTACGAGACCGGGGACGTCCTTGAAGTAGGACGTCCTCGTTCTAAAGATAGTCATTATTTGAAGTAAAAATGAACTTACGAGACCGGGGGCGTCCTTGAAGAAAGACGTCCTCATTCTAAAGATAGTCATTTTTTAAAGTACAAATGCACTTACAAGACCGGGGGCGTCCTTGAAGTAAGACATCCTCGTTCTTAAGATAGTCATTTTTTAAAGTGAAAATTCACTTACGAGACCGGGAGTATCCTTGAAGTAGGACATCCTCGTTCTAAAGATAGTCATTTTTTGAAGTGAAAATGTACTTACGAGACCGGAGGCATCCATGAAGTAGGACGTCCACGTTCTAAATATAGTCATGTTTTGAAGTAAAAATGCACTTGCGAGACCGGGGGCGTCCTTGAAGAAGGACATCCTCGCTCTAAAGATAGTTATTTTTTGAAGAACAAATGAACTTACGAGACCAGGGGCATCCTTGAAGAAGGACGTCCTCGTTCTAAAGAAAGTCATTTTTTTAAGTACAAATACAGTTACGAGACCGGGGGCGTCCTTGAAGTAGGACATCCTCGTTCTAATGATAGTCATTTTATGAAGTAAAAATGCACTTACGAGACCGGGGGCGTGCTTGAAGTAGGACGTCATCGTTCTAAAGATAGTCATTATTTGAAGTAAAAATGAACTTACGAGACTGGGGGCGTCCTTGAAGAAGGACGTCCTCATTCTAAAGATAGTCATTTTTTAAAGTACAAATGCACTTACAAGACTAGGGGCGTTCTTGATGTAGGACATTCTCATTCTAAAGATTTTTATTTTTTGAAGTAAAAATGCATTTACGAGACCTGGGACGTCCTTGAAGAAGGATGTCCTCATTCTAAAGATAGCCATTTTTTGAAGTAAAAATGTACTTACGAGACCAGGGACGTTCTTGAAGTTGGACGTCCTCATTCTGAAATAGTCATTTTTTGAAGTAAAAATGTACTTACGAGACCGGGGGCGTCCTTGAAGTAGGACATCCTCGTTCTAAAGATAGTTATTATTTTAAATAAAACTGAACTTACGAGGCCGAGGGCGTCCTTGAAGAAGGACGTCCTCGTTCTATTGATAGTCATTTTTTTAAGTTCAAATGCACTTACGAGACCGGGGGCGTCCATGAATTAGGACATCCTCATTCTAAAGATAGTCAGTTTTGAAGTAAAAATATACTTACGAGAACGGGGGCATTCTTGAAGTAGGACGTCCTCGTTCTAAAGATAGTCATTTTTTGAAGTTAAAAGGCACTTACGAGACCGAGGTCATCCTTAAAGAAGGACGTCCTCGTTCTAAAGATAGTCATTTTTTTAAGTACAAATGCACTTACGAGACCGGGGGCGTCCTTGAATTAGGACATCCTCGTTCTAAAGATAGTCATTTTTTGAAGTAAAAATGCACATACGTGAACGGGGGAATTCTTGATGTAGGACGTCCTTGTTTTAAAGATAGTCATTTTTTGAAGGAAAAAGGCACTTGCGAGACCGGGTGCGTCCTTGAAGTAGGATGCCCTCATCCTAAAGATAGTCATTTTTTAAACTAAAAATATACTTACGAGACCGGGGGCGTCCTTGAAGTAGGACGTCCTCGCCCAAAAGATTGTCACTTTTTGAAGTCAAAATTCACTTTCGAAACCGGAGGCGTTCATGAAGTAGGACGTCCTCGTTCTAAAGATAGTCATTTTTTGAATTAAAAATGCACTTACGAGACCGGGGGTGTCCTTTAAGTAGGGTATTCTCGTTCTAAAGATAGTAATTTTTTGAAGTAAAAATGCACTTACGAGACCGTGGGTGTTCTTGAAGTAGGACGTCCACGTTCTAAAGATATTAATTTTTTAAAGTAAAAATGCACTTACGACACCGGGGGCGTCCTTGAACTAGGATATCCTCGTCCTAAAGATAGTTATTTTTTGAAGTAAAAATGCACTTACAAGACCGGGGGCGTCCTTAAAGTAGGACGGCCTTATCCTAAAAATTAACTTACGAGACCGGGGGTGTCCTTGAAGTAGGACCCCCTCGTCCTATCGATAGTCATTTTTGGAATTAAAAATATACTTACGAGACCGGGGGCATCAATGAGGTAGGACGTCCTCATCCTAAAGATTGTCACTTTTTGAAGTCAAAATGCACTTACAAAACCGGGGGCGTTCATGAAGTAGGACATCCTCGTTCTAAAGATAGTCATTTTTTGAAGTAAAAATTAACTTAAGAGACCGGGGGCATCCTTGATGTAGGACATCCTCCTTCTAAAGATAGTCATTTATTGATGTAAAAATTAAATTACGAGACCGGGGGCATCCATGAAGTAGGACGTCCTCGTCCTAAAGATAGTCATTTTATGAAGTTATAATACACTTACGAGACCGGGGGCGTCCGTGAAGTAGGACGTCCTTGTCCTAAAGATAGTCATTTTTTAAAGTAAAAATACACTTACGAGACCGGGGCGTCCTTGAAGTAGGACGTCCTCGCCCTAAAGATAGTTAATTTTTGAAGTAAAAATACACTTACGAGACTGGGGGCTTCCTTGAAGTTGGACATCCTCGTTCAAAAGATATCAATTTTTAAAGTAAAAATATACATACGATACTGGGGGTGCCCTTGAAGTAGGACGTCCTCGTCCTAAAGATAGTCACTTTTTGAAGTCAAAAAGCGCTTGCAAAATTGGGGGCGTCCTGGAAGTTGGACGTCCTCATTTTAAAGATAGTGATTTTTTGAAGTAAAAATGCACTTACGAGACCGGGGGCGTCCTCGTCCTAATGATAGTCATTTTTTGAAGAAAAAATATACTTACGAGACCGGGGGCGTCATTGAAGTATGACGTCCTTCTTTTAATGAAAGTTACTTTTTGAAGTAAAAATGCACTTGCGAGACCGGGGACGTCCTTGAAGCAGGACGTCCTCGTTCTAAAGATAATCATTTCTAGAAGTAAAAATGCGCTTACCAGACCGGGGGTGTCCTTGATGTAGGACATCCTCGCTCTTAAGATAGTCATTATTTGAAGTAAAAATGAACTTACGAGTTCAGGGGAATCCTTGATGAATGACGCCCTCGTTCTACGGATAGTAATTTTCTGAAGTACAAATGCACTTTCGAGACCGTGGGAGTACTTGAAGTAGGACATCCTCATCTAAAGATATTCATTTTTTGAAGTAAAAATGCACTTACGAGATCGGGGGAGTCCTGTAAGTAGGACGTCCTCGTCCTAAAGGTAGTAATTTGTTGAAGTTAAAATGTACTTACGAGACCGAGGGCGTCCTTGAAGTAGGTCGTCCTCGTCTTAAAGATAGTCATTTTATGAAGTTAAAATACACTTACGAGACCAGGGGCGTCCTTGAAGTAGGATGTTCTTGTTCTAAAGATAGTCATTTTCTGAAGTAAAAATACACTTACGAGACCGGGGGCGTCCTTGATGTAGGTCGTCTGTGTCCTAAAAATAGTCAATTTTTGAAGTAAAAATACACTTACGAGACCGGGGGCTTCCTTGAAGTAGGACATCCTCGTTCAAAAGATAGTCAATTTTTGAAGTAAAAATACTCTTACGAGACCGGGGGAATCCTTGAAGTAGGACGTCCTCGTCCTAAAGATTGTCACTTTTTGTAGTCAAAATGCACTTATGAGGATGATTTGTACGGATAGTAGCATTAGGTGTTGAATCTGCTAAGATTTTTCCAGGTATAATAAGATTAGGTGTTAAAGTTGACGAGATTTTGCTAGTATGTGTTTTAGAAGTCTTAGCTAGAGGCATACCAAGAGTTTCAATGGGTAACACAATATCTTGTGCCATAGTTGAAGATGTTAACAAAGTATCTACCTGAACATTACTATCTCCATCATCTTCTAGTCCAAGAACTTCTGAGTCATCTACTACCACATTAATTGACTCCATTCCCATCTTGGTCTTCAAGCTATAAACTCGATAATCCCTACTCTTGATTGCATATCCTGGTAAAATACCTTCATCGCCTTGAGCGTCAAATTTTCTAATGTATTCCCGATCACATGTGATATAACATGTACTTCCAAACACACAAAATTATTTTACATTCGGTTTCATTCCAAACCAAAGGTCATGGGGAATGTTAAGTGTAAGAAGACGAAGAAAAATTTGATTTATAATGTGATACGAGGTATGAATAGCTTCTCCCCAAAAGTGCTTAGGAACATTATTTTCATGGTGTAATACCCACCCCATTTCATAAAGAACTCAGTTTTTTCATTCTACTACATCATTTTTCTATCATAAGATTGGAGCTAAAAATTCATATTTTATCCCATTAGCGCGACAGTACTCAATCACATCATTGTCCTTGAACTCTCCTCCACGATCACTTCAAATTCTGTCAATGGAGCAATCATTCTAATTTTTTTATCCGAAGAGCTATAGCATAAAATTCTTTAAATGTGTCAGACTTCTATTTTAATATCACTATCCAGGTGTATCTTTAAAAGTCATCAACCATAACCAAGATGTATTTCTTTCCTCCCAAAGTACAGACATGCATAGGACCCATCAAATCCATGTAAATCAACTCCAGAACTCGTGTAGTGGCAATATTATTGATTTTCTTAAGCAAACTTTTGGTTTGCTTTCCTATTTAATATGGTCCATATACTACATCTATTAACTTGCTAAGTTTTGGAACCCCTCGAACTAGCTCCTTACTTGTAATATTGGCATGATTTTTGATGTTCACATATCCTAACCATTGATGCCACAATTCCAAATACTCATATTAGTAACTTTATATTGAATAGAGTTTCCTGGTATATTATAACAGTTGTCAGAAATTCTATTTATAGTCGCGATACAATTATTAGCAGTATCTATAATGTCTAAATTTTGTAAGCCCGAAATGGCTTGGAATTCGCTATCACACCAATAAACCTGTAGTAATATTTTAATAGAATGTATGAAATGACACAGGTGATTTTAGCATAGAAAACCTTTGAATAGATAAAAAACCATAACCTCGAGTGGAAGATTTTAGTAAAAGTATATTTATTGCTTAAGGTGGATATCTTATTACAAGTAATCTTAAGATATAGAAAAGCTTGAACCTTGTAATTAAGAAGTTTGAATGTTGCTGAGAATCAAAAATATGTAGTTTCTTGATGATCTTTTGTATAATTTTTTTTAGTCCCTGTCTCTTCTGGAACTTTTCCTTTATATAGGCCTTCTTAGTAGCTCTTCATCGTGCTAGAGAACATTTTCTGAACAATGTGGTTAGTGGCTGTTGATTGATTAACTGATAAATTCGTGAGAGATAGGTATCTTTGACTGGATAAGGCTTCTCGGTTTAAGTTCGGCCCACGTTCTTAACCAGTTCGCGAGGTAGGTTAGAATGTTGACTGGGGAAGATATGTTAAAAATGTGTGAGCCTGAGATGGAAGTGATTCAAACTGGCGATAGCTCGACTTTAGGTGAGATTGGGGGATAGGTCTCTACAATTGCCCCCTCGCAACCGAAGTCACGAGTGGCTTTGGTTAAGAAATGATCATCCTGTAATTGGTATTGGGCTGAAGTTCTTGATAATTAAAATGGTGTAATGATGGCTTTGACTGCGTGGAAGTTATGCAGGTTATGGGGAAATGATGTGTATTTAATGAGGATGTGGATGCTGATGTATATGAAAGTTACAATTTTGAAAAATTGCGTCGGTAATGAATGATGACGCTTGGCAATCCATACCTGTACAATAAATGTAGGGTTATATAAATAGTACCTGTATCGAATTCTTGAAGTAGAGTACGTTAGTAATCTATAAAATCTCTAAAATATTAAAAATGGTGAAGACTCGGAGTATGGTCCGTGAAGAGGGGATTGTGTCTGAAATGCAGAGGTTGAATTTGAAATACTTTGGTGACCAATCCTTGGAGATGTCGATACCCACTTCTATTCCTCTGACTTATCAAGGCATGTCGGAAGATGAAGCGGTTAAAGTTTAGGAGGAAATCTACTGCAAGTAGAGGTTTCATGTCGCCATCTTAAAATGTGAGGAACGTTGGGCTTGTCTACATACTCTTGCGGAGGACAAGTTTGGGGATTCATATGTAGGGATAGGCATAACTGCAGGGGAGTTATGCTGATTTCTTATATCACCATGGATTCTAAGGTCGGGCCCTCTTCATCTCGACCAACTCTTCGGAGGTAGCATTTTTAGAGGAGGTGATGGTAGTGGAGGAGGGAGACAGCCAGTGGAAGTCTGTTTCTGGATTTCTATCACGTTATGGCACTCAAAAGACCTTCAGTTTATAGAGTTGGTGCCAGTACTGAGTCTACTGCTTGCATAGTTTCTATTTGAAGTTTAACTAGACTTTCACCAAACTTATATGAGGGAAGCTTTTTGTAGGTTCCAATTTCTACTTTGCATCAGGGTGAAAGATCACTGTAGCAGGAAAAACTGGAGGAGTTGATGTGTCGAAGTGCCTGAATAACATGTTACTTTTTCAAAGCAATAAAAAGCTTGTTATTTGTAAAGTACCTAGAGTTGGGTGCTGGACAGATTAGATCTTTATAATATATCTAAGATCGATTACTGAAAGACTTGTTATTTGTAAAATCACGTGTAATGTTCTCGACATGAATAAAAATTTGTGATCCAATTACTTGTATTTATGTAGATAGATAATAGCTCATAGAATCGAACTGAAATCATTGAAGGATGTTTGATATGAATTGAAGTTTATGAGTACCGCAAGTATTATTATTTGAACTGAGATATATATGAGCAAATATTTATGTGGTAAAGTAAGTATGATATGTTTGCGTATTGGAAATGTAGGAAATAAAAATGAAGGAAATCTGTAAAGCAAAAATTTGAGCTAATAGAGGTCGATAGAGGGATAATCTTAAAAAAATAGGCTTGACTTGAAAAATTATGTAATGTATGAGTTCGAGGGAAGGGATAAGTTCAAATAGTTTACCTCAAGATTTTTGGGTTTTTATTATGATATAAATGGTCAAAATCATGTTTGGAGGGGAAAGTGTTATTTAAATGTATAAATATGGGTAGAATTTACTTTTTGAATATGGAGAAGGGATTGTGATGGTGCGGACTCGATCTTGGTGAATTCGTCATACCGCTGAAGGGCAATTAGCCATAAAAATTACTAAAGTACGGGAGAGGATTTTTAGATTGTTTGGTATTTCTATAATGTATGCCCGATATTTCTATGAGGTATGCTTTCATGAATTGGTATGGGATCTTGCAGATCGAGAAGAGATGGTTAAACCAATTGCTGAGGAGGAGATCAAATTTGATGATGGGATGATCGAGGGAGGAGATCTGATCAGATGTGGTTGCTCAGGTCATCAAGGCTATTTTAGATATAATTATATGTAAAGTGTTATCCTAAATAAATGTAAATGTTGTTAAATTTACCATAAAAGTTAGAAGTCAATTTGATCCTCTATAGTTGCAAATGTTATTTGAGACTGTTTGGGCAAACAAATTTTAAATAAGTTTGAAAATATTTTTTATCCTTTAAAATGACGTCACTAGTACTATAAGTAAAAGGAACCATAACAAAAAAAATGCAGAAGCTTCTAGTTTTGTTTTTAATGTAAAGCTGCTAAAATGTGATATCGTGGAGTGTGAGTCATCATGAGTGTAGGTAAGTCAGATAAAGATATGGAATTTGGAGATAAAAATAGATTAAAATATGAGGGTAGGGGTAATGATGGAAAGACAGTTTTATTGAAAAGGTACAAAACATCTGGCATGGATAGTAAAAAGGATGCCTCAGTTCCAAAATTGAGAACGGGTCGTGCGAGGCTTAATAACTGCCAGCCGTTAGAGAAAGAAAGAATAAATAGTGCTTCATCTTCATTATTCAAACGCTTTTCAACTTCTTAAAATTTGGAGAGCACAGAAAAAGAAGCGCGAAAAAATTGCAGAAGCTTTGGTAAGGATTTATCTGTGGGTGATCAACAGTCTAAAAGAGTTATGGGGTAGATGGTGCTTGCAAATATTATACAGGAGATTAGACTTAAACTATCATCCACTGATCTTGTTTTTGAATACAATGCATGGAATAGAAAAATCATGGGATGGTGAAACCTGAATGCTGAATTTAGTATGAAGACTAAAACCAAATACAAAAGGGATCCTGCTCAGGGTGACATTGTTACAATTAACAATGATTGGTCTTTAAAGAATGGAAAAGGGGGATGTGGTGCTATCATGAGAGAAGCTACAGGAGTTCCCTTGAGAGTTACAGCAGGTAACATGGATACTAAATAAGTGCCTCTCCTTGAGATAAATGCAGTCAAAAATTGCATGATGCTGGCTATCAACTATGCAAAGAAAAAGGTATGTTTTCTATGTGATTCTGATATAGTGGTGGGCTATATGAAAAACGTGGAGACTGCTCCGTGGAATACTTGGTTCATCATGAATGAGATCATAAATATGAGGCATTTTTTTGAGTACTTTGAAGTAAGACATGTGTTTAGGGATACAAACAAAGCTGCAGATAATGTGGGAGACCTGAATCCAGATATTGAATATGTTTAGATTAATCTTAGATCCTTCTCTGTAGACCTTCTAAGAATCATTGAAGAAGACACAAGTGGTAAAGAATATGAGAGAGTCTAAGGGGGCTGTATGCTTGGGGTGTGGGGTTTATTCCTTAAATTGTCTGATACAGATGAAGATGCTTTGTATTTTTCATTTAAGATTCCATGCTTCCTTGGGAACGTAGACTGTGGTGTAACTTTTTTTTTTCCTTTTTGTTTAATAAAGCAGGGGGGACTGCGATTAAAAAAATCCCAGCTCAATTTTCAAAAAAAAAGAAAAATGAAGGGAGTTACGGGCACAGAATCACGTAGGTGGCTATACAGCAGCATTGTGAGGGAAGGACTTGGCGCTACTGTGGATTCTCATTTTGACACTCAGGGTTAGTAGAGACATGTACTATGTTTTTTGCAGATCGTAATCTGTTTAAGCAAATCCTAAAAAATCACTATTTATAGTAATCTATGATATTTTACATATAGATAGAATATTTAAAAGGTATGTTGCATATGAATGATTGATGTGTATGAAATAATGAGAGATACCTGAACCTGTATGTAGGCCGAACGTGAGAGGTATTTGTGTAGGTTCAAACTTTGCCTGTAAAATTATAGTTGAGATGGATAGTTCTCCTATTAATGAGGTTTCGACCTCCTGTCAGACGGTAGAGTCTAATAATGTTGTTGAAGCATGATTGGAGTAATTTCAAGGTTTTCTTAGTAAATTGCTGTCCTATCCTCCTGGTTAAGATGCATTTAAAGAATTTTGTAAAGCCAAGCCTGCCATAGGAGGGAAATGGGGTAACTGCGTAGAATACGCTGGTAGGATGTTTAGGGGGTGCACTATAGCGATGGGGGAAGAGTATTTTTATTTACTGATCGACTTGGAGGAGGAAAAATGAGATAGGGGTATAGATGAATCGATCTTGTTATAATATTTTGATGGGAGTATTCGGAGTGACCTTTCAGAGGGTTTCTTGTGTTACCTGTCTCAATTAGAGTACGGGTTAAGTCTTCCACTTACCAATTTGGTGAAGGGGATTATGAATACGATTGAGGCACGTCCTATTCAATTGAACAGGAACATGTAGGAGGTAATAACTATTTGCGACCATCTGAATGAAAAATGAGATAATGAGGGAAAAGTGAGGAGGATATTCCCTGAGGACGTATTGTAGTTTTATGGGGTGAAGAATTATCAAACCAGTGGTGGGGAATATTTTTGTACGAGTGCAACTCGGCATCGCTTCTTTGATCTTAATTCAGCAGGTCGGGCCTGGAATGATAACATAATATGGGTGAAGGGTAATTGTCTTCAGAGGGATCATGAAAAACCTTTAGATCTTTTGTTTAGAACTACAAAACAAAGTTAGTATAACAATGCATAGAGTATACTATTAATATGTATGAACTGATGATCTTTTGGCGATAATAACAAATGTTGTGAATGGTAGGCCCGAAGTCCCGAGTGGAGAGGAAAGATTCATTGTAGGGCAAAGTTGTGGAGGAAGAGGTTGAGCTAGATTTTTTGTTAGAAGGGTTTGGCCTTAGAAGAAAGAAGAGGGTTGGGAACAAGTCAAAAAAGGTTCAAAAATCTCAATCGACCAGGCTGATGACGGGTGTTGATGATGGAAAGAAAAGAGGAACTGGTGGGGAAGGTCTTACAATTATGGCCAAGACCCCTAGAATAGACCGTTCGGTTCAACCGAAGTCTATTACATCGAGAAAATTAGCTCGAACGTTTCCAAAAAAATAGATGTTGAACCGTTCATCAGCCTCTGGTACCATTGGAAGTGGTGAGATCGACGGAAAAAAGAAAAGGAAAAGGATCGAATCTTCGGGGAGGTCGGGGGAAAAGGTCGATGAATAGTGACCTGCAGCTGAGGAGGATCTGAAAGCAGTAGAAGAAAGGGCCAGGCTGGCAGCTCATCATAAAAAGGAGGACATGAGCAGGATGGTAAGTATTTATATTTGATCATGTGAAATATTTATTTATTGCATTTCGAACTTACGCTGAGGTCAATTTGTTTTGTGTAGGTTACTTGTTTGGTGAAGGGGATTTGGCTCAGAGTGGAAGAAAAAAAATCTGAACTGATGAAGGTCAAGGTCGAGCTTGAAAAGAAGGTAGCCCGAGCAAAGGTTGATACTCTGAAGGATGCAAAGAAGTTTGAGGCCCTGAAGGCCTCCCATGTAGTGGCCATTGGCCATCTACAATCATAGGCAAGGGTGACTCTGGAGAAGGTGGAGGCGGAGCGCGAAAAGTTTGGGCGCCACCTGATGTCAAAGGGATATTCTGAGGATGAGGTGGATGCAATTAAGGAAGACACATATGTTGAGAAGGGTGATGATGAAGAAGTAGAAGAGGTGGCAGTGGGAGTTGTTAATGGGTTAGACGGCATCTCCCGCCAGACGGTGCTAGACAATCAAGGAGATGACGCCGAACTCTCAGAGGGCCAGAATGAGAAGGTAGGGTAGGGAAATGATTTGTATGAGTATTTTTGAAGTGTCTTGTAAATTGCTGGATTTGTATGTATTGAATAGATTTTTGTAAGTTAAGCCCCCTTTTTTTGTAGCCCTCTTATAGGCACTTAGAGAAATGAGTCTCAGAATAAAGATCTAGACACTGGGCTTGCTAGGGAAAGAGAGATCTCTATAGCCTTTCTTTCTTCGCAAGCAGAGTTGTAGGTTAGATCGGAATAGGCCTTCTGACTTGTATGCTACATCGACATAAAGTTACCAAGTAAATTAGATAACATAAAGCGTAGAGGTAGATCAAAATTAGATAACATAAATTAGATAACATAAGTTGTAGGTTATAGTTGTAGGTTAGATCGGAATAGGCCTTCTGACTTGTATGCTACATCGACATAGAGCTACCAAGTAAATTAGATAACATAAAGCGTAGAGGTAGATCAAAACTTACTATCAGTTTTTAGGAAAATAATACTAATATAGTGCACAAAAAAATTCACAGTATTTATATAAAGTGGAATATCGTAAACATGTACATTAGACTTCAAAATGTATGTCATGACCTATCTGAGATTTTTCTTCGACCTCTAAGCATAAAAGTAGTTGCACACAGTAGATATTTGAAATCAGATATCTTTTTAGAAATGAGATATATATCATGTTGATGGGTGTTCTGAATCGAGCTGTATATAATGCATATATTACTGTACAGGTTAAATTGGATTCAGTTCGCTCGCGCAAAGATGAGTCGCTCCACTGAAGCTGAGAATTTGCAGAGGAGTTGGATAGGGTGAGGTAGGCGAATGAAAACAGAGAAGATCAACATGTAAAGGAGCATTTTAAATTTTTTGAGGCAACGCAAACTGTTGTTGACCTTAGTCGCAAGGTCGAGGAGAAAGATGCCAAAATTGAGAATGGGATAAAAGTGTTTATGGTGGTTAAAGACCACGCCATGAAGCTTTAAAGTCGGGTTAACACGCTGATGGTTAAGGGTTGGCAGGCTGAAATGGTTAAATACCATATTCAGATGCTAGAAAGATTGAAGGCACAATATCGAGCTGATCTTCATAATTTAAGAAGTGAGCTGGAGCAACTGAAATAAAAAATAAGTGAAAAATATAATGAGATGAAGCTGCAGCCGAACACTTGCATATACCCCTACCTGCCAAGGATATGGAGTTTCGGGGGATACAATGAAGGTGTAACAAGTTAAATGAGAGGGTGGCACAATTGAAGACCGAATTGGCACAATACAATGCGCACGTCAAGAAATCCAAGGCTAGAGAGCGCTCGAGGGGGAGTTGAAATTATGTTAAAGTTCCTCTAGTCCAAGGGGATATAGTTAGCCTTTCAGGCCGAATTAATGAGCTTGAAGGTGATTTGGCTCAAATTCAAGGGCATGTGTAGAAAGGGAATGCAAACTTAAGGGAATGTCAGCACAAGTTGGATGTTGCTCTTATCAGGAAGAAGGTCTTGGAAGAGGAAATCAGGGCGAAGGAAATCCTGATGAAGAAGAAAGATGAATCGTTAAAGGATACTCCTGCCAGGGAAGAATTGAATGTAGAAACTTTAAGACTTCGCGCTTAGGTGGTGAAATTGGAGGTCGTTATTCAGGCTGAATCAGCTAAATTTGTCAAAAAATTGGAAGAGATTATAGCTTTTGATACTCGGACAGACATGGAAATGGCACATCAGAAGAAACTGTATGCGACTTTGGAGTCACGCCTTAAGAAAGTGATATGTAACTTTTTAAGGATCATTGTAGTTCATGCATCACAGACAAACCTGTTAAAGGCAACCATTGCATATTTTGTAAAGGAAGTAAAAATATTTGAGTTAGAATAAGATACCTTGTTTAAGAAGCTGTCTGACAAGGGAAACATATGTATTGTAAATATAGATCAAGGGAACTGTATGGCCTTTATGGAAACAAATTTAGGCCCTTGACCTACTGATCTGATACAGAGGGGCAGAGTCGCTGTAACTCACGAATTAAATTCTGATCGACCTCCTGCTGAAGGGTAATATATGGCTGACATCCCAATAGCTAAAAAGATATCCATCGTAATATGACCTAAAAATAAATAGTATATATTACAGACATAGTGAAATAAATGAAAGCTAATATGACCTTTGCCTTATCTTATGTCTGGTGTGGTCTTTGATATAAAACAAGTTTTTACATTTGTTCTAATCACATAGAGGAGTTGAGTTAGCTAATCCAAGTGAATCCTGATTTAACTATAGTTATATTACAGATATATTGAAAGGGATGAAGGCTAGTATTACCTATGACTTATCTTATGCTTGTTAGAGTCTTAGATATTAAACAAGTTTCTACATTTGTTTCAATCGCAGAGATTTAGTAGAGTTAGCCAAACCAAGTGTTATCCTTGATTTAGCTGTAGTAATGTTGTAGACATATTGAAAGAGATAAAGGCTAGTATTTATTTTGCCTTATCTTATGCCTGTTGGAGTCTTTGATATGAAACAAGTTTCTACATTTGTTTCAATCGCAGAGATTTAGTAGAGTCAACTAAGCCAAGCATTATACTTGATTTAACTGTAGTAATATTACAGTCATATTGAAAGAGATGAAGGCTAGTATTACCTTTGCCTTATCTTATGCCTGTTAGAGTCTTTGATATAAAATAAGTTTCTACATTTGTTTCAATCGCAGAGATTTAGTAGACCCAGCCAATCCAAGTATTATCATTGATTTAACAGGTATAAGATCGATTAAAAGCTAGTATTATCTATGCCTTAATCTACAGAATGTGGTTGAATCTACGTAAGTAGAGAGATGTTGTGAAAAACTTGGAAGTTTCATTGATCAATTCAGAATTTTCATTGGATGAAGATGAAAAATCTCACTTTTGGAATTGAGAAAACAAAAAATCATAAACGAGAAACAGAAATGGTGTAGTAAGACGCTTAACGATAGTACCGTTTCAGTCACCTAGTGTTCCAAGGATTTGAAATAGGGATTCCCACTTCTATTATGAGATAATATGATGCCAGGCCTAAGAGACCTGTGATAATGAATGGACCCTCCCAATTGTTGGCTAATTTTTGAGCGTGAGGTTCTTTGTGATGTTGAGGAATCTCTCTGAGGATGAGATCATCGATTTAGAAGGTACGGTTTCTTACTCGCTTGTTGTACGACCTGGCAAGCATATGATGATATCGACCTAGGTTAGCGATGGCACATTTCCTGGTCTCATCGATCATATTATGGTTGCAAGCCAATTTGAACTCATTTTTCTCGCCTGTCAGCTCGTGATCTCGAACTGGGTGATGGTATTCAGAAGGAATGACGGCCTCAGTGCCATAGGCATGGAGGAATGGGGTGCATCCTCCTGACTATCTGGAAGTGGTACAATATGCCCATAGGATATGAGGCAGTTCTCGAACCCAATTCCCTTTTTTTTGTGAGTGAAACAATTTTTTGAGTCCATCTACAATGGTTTTGTTGGTGATTTCGGCTTGGTCATTACCTTGAGGATAGTAAGGATTAGATGGTGAGTAGATGCTATTGTATTGGATGAGGAAGGTTACGATCGCTTCTCCCACAAATTGGGCCTGTTATCGATATGAATTAGGTGGAGGTTCCCAAACCGAGTGATGATGTGTTCCTAGATAAAAGATATGACCTCTTCTTCTCTGGTTCGACATAGAGGAACTGCATCTACCCATTTCATAAAATAATTGGTAGCTTCGAGTAAGTGATGGAGGTTACTTGGAGAGTTAGGAAATTCACTGATGAGATCAATTACCCATCTTTTGAATGGCCAGAACACATTACTTATATGAAGTTCGAGCGCAGGGGCATGTATCATATGTTCATGGTAGGTGTCACATCTACGTGAGTACTCCTCTGCTTGCTTGTTCATACTAGGCCAAAATACTCCTTGTGTAATAGCTTTGTTTTCTAGTAATCGACCTGCGGCACGGGTGCCACAAGTTCCTTCATGTAATTTATGGAGCATTTCATCTACTTTTGGTTTGGAGAGGCACTTGAGGTAAGGCCCCAGGATGGAAAGGCAGTATAGCAGACCATTTTGATTAGTGTAGCGCTCGAGTTATTGATCAACTGTGAGTACTCTTTTGGATCTGCTAGGAGTGGTCCGTTGTAGCTGTTGTCGACACTGAGGTAGGTTAAGAAAGGCTTTCGCCAATCGTCGTCTCCCCTTTATCACACCCAGTATTGATCATGCATATAGAAATACGATCAATGCTGGGGGTTAAAATGATTTTGATCTTAAAATATCAAGCTTCTGTATCCAAGACCCCGTTTAGATATGCCAAAGAATTGGCGTGTCTATTTTCACCTCGAGGAAGATAATCGAGAGTTGGTTGCGCAAACTTGATCATCCTATCTATAATGAGGGTTACGTATTCGATCATCTTTCCGTTCTTCTTATATAGCTTAGAGTAATGGTAAACGATGAGTAGTGAATCTGTGTAAACAGAAAGTTCGAGGACATCGAGCTCAAAAGCGAGGTCGAGTCCATGAATGAGAGCTTCATATTCGGTGACATTGTTTGAGGCCTCAAAATCCAAGTAAAATGAGTTTTCAATTCTGTCATTGGAAGGGGTATTCAAAACGATTCCAATTCCAGACCCTGCGGCTCCTGCTGATCCATCCGTGTAAAGTCTCTACCCCTTTATAATAATCCATTCAACTCGCTCGTCAAATGGTTTGGGGGGTGGATCTTCGATAGTTTCTTCTGTAAGGTCAGGGTCGTGCTCTTCGTACTCGGTATCCACCACTGGAAAATCCGTGAGATAATCGGTAGCGGCTGACCCTTTTCGAAATGACATTGTTTGGACTTGATATCATGTTCTCCCAAACTTACTGATCATTGTTGCACTCTCCTTGATTTTTCTTTCTTGGATAGAACTTCTCGAAGTGGGTAGTTCTTCATGACTTTGATTGAATGATCTTGGAAGTTGTGTTTGAGCTTTTGCGAAGTGTAAACAAGAGTGAGAAGAAGTTTCTCAATTTTAGAGTACCTTGTTTCCACAGGAGTGAGGGTTTTGCTCATGAAGTAGACTGGTTTCATGATTTTCCCTTCAAGGCGAATGAGAACCGATCTGAGGAAAGTATCTTTGACTGCTAGGTAGATAATCAGTTCCTCATTATCTACTGAGGTGTTCATTATGGGAGACCTCCCCAAATAGGTTTTGAGATCCTGAAAAGCTATTTCGCATTCTGATGTCCATGTGACCTCTGCATTTGGCTAAACTTTTCCTCATTAGGTATAGCCGCGGAGTAATATGAATAGCTAACGATAGCGGTCTGATGATTTAGAAATGAAACGGTTGATAGCGGCAATCTTGCCGACAAGTTTTCGAAAAAAATTTGTTGTTTTGGAGAGGTCATGTTGAGGAGGGCCCGAACCTGATCTGGATCAGCCTAAATCCCCTTCTTACTGATGAGGTGGCCTAGAAATTGGCCAGAATATACCCCGAATTAGCACTTATCAGGGTTGAGACGTATTCTACAAGATCGAGTGATGTTGAGTATAGTATTGAGATCTGAGATGTAATTAGCCGACTATACGCTCTTGCACAAGAGATCGTCGATGTAGACATCAATGACTTTTCCTAGATGTACTTTGAACATAGTAGTCACCAACCGCTGATATGTGGCACACACTTTTTTGAGTCCGAAGGGTATGACTTTGTAGTAATAAAGACCTCTTTCAGTGATGAAAGTTATCTTTTCTTGATCTTCTTCCAAAAGTAGAATTTGATTGTACCCCAAAGCAGCGTCCATCATAGATAAGAGGTCATGGCCTACTTTAGAATCGAGGATCTGATGAATATTGGGAAGAGAGAAACTATCATTTGGAGTATGTTTGTTAAAATCAGTAAAATCTACGCAAACTCAGACTTTCTCATTCTTCTTTTGGACAGCGGCAATGTTGGATATCCAGTCTGGATATTTGGCTTCTCGAATGAATCCTACTTTGATCAATTTCTTGATCTTGGTGTTAACTTCATCGCGAAGACGAGGAGACAGTCGTCGCTTTTTATGCTTGACTGGCATGGCGTTAATGTTGGTAGCTAATTTGTGACATGCCTTGGTCATATCAACCCCAGGCATTTCTTCAAAAGACCACTCAAAAACGTCTCGATTTAGTTGTAAGAACTGAACGATAGCATCAATTTCATGTTAAAATACCTTAGTACCAACGAAAGAACCTCTGTTAGGTCCATCAATGTTGTTATATTTTGCGGGCTCCTCTGTAGAAGGTTGACCGTTGAGGTGATCAGCTTCTTATAATTACTATGCAGCAAATCTGTCAGAAGTATCTAGGATATCAGAGACGGGATTTTTACAAGCTCGAGAGAGCTTCTGACTGCCTCTGATCTCATAAATACCGTAGTCGTGTTTGAACCGGAGTACTTGATGATAGGTGGAAGCGATTGCTTCTATGTTGTGAATCCAGCAGTGGCCCATAATCCTGAGATAATGAGATTTGGCGTTAATGACATAGAAAACGACGTCGATGGTGGTTGGTCCTATTATAATAGGTAAGATAATCTTGCCTACTCGTTCTTCTCTAGAACCATTGAACCCACTGATATCGGTGTCGCTCTGAATAACTTGGTCGGCTAAACCCATTTGGTCGATAGTACTCTAAAAAAGAATCTCAATATCACTTCTAGTATCGATCATCATCGTGTGCATGACAGACTTCTCCATTTTAAGCATTATTACTAACACATCATGATGTGGAAATTTGGCATGGCTAGTATCGCAATCTTCAACGGAAATCCCAAGCCGGCGATTGCTCGACTCAATAAGAAGCTTGTCTTCTTTTCCTTGCAGTGTGAGATTGCAGCATTCTGATAGTCTCTTATGTTTTGATCTGTTAGAATTGATGATCTGATTGATTTCGATCATGTTGTTGTGGTGCATATGGTAAAGATGTTTCTCCTTAGCTTGATCATTGACCTGAATAACTTCAAGCTACTTCTTATAGCTGCCATCTTTGTATGAATTCAGGGCAACAATATATTCGAGCATCCGTCCCCCTTTAAAAATATATTCGAACAACCTCTGTAAAGCATAGTAATTGTCAGTAAATGAGGGTTTGCCTTATGATATAAACAATATGTCAACTATCGATTAGTTCCAGTGGTTGAGAGATGTAGTAGAGTGTATCCTTCAAAAATAGTGGAAAAACTGCAGAGATTCAGACGTTCATCTTTAGGAGGATGGGCTTGTTTGGCAGACCACCTTTCAGAGGGTAGCCAGTATTGCCCTTAGTGCGCTTCTGATTTTCTTGTTCCTATTTTTGTTCATCTGTTTGATCTATAGATGAGATTTTGGTTGAGAGGACCAATTTAGTAGATTTTTGTCGCTCAGACCTCATCCTCTCTAGGTCAACGTAACTGTTAACCTTGGTGATCACCTCCTTCAAGGTTGCAGGTTTACTAAGGAAGAGATATTCTTTGACCTTGTAGTCGAGCCGGAGCGCATTGGCTAAACTAGTAACAGCTATTTTCTTATCGAGGTTATCTACTTTTCATGCGAGCTCTAAAAATTTCTTCAAGTAATCCTCGAGCTTTTCTCCATGCGACTGTTTAGGACCGATAAGAGAATATAAATTCTCCTCTTTATCCCTGTTGTGAGCATATGTCTTGATGAACTGTTTTAGCAGCTGATAGAATGTATATATGGAGTCCTCAGGGAGAGAGTGGAACCATCGGAGTGGTTCCTTCTGTAGACTTGTGGCGAACAGACGGTAGAGGATGTGATTGAGATTGGAGTATAACCCCAATGAATCACGGTACTGCTGAATGTGCTCCTTTGGGTCAGTACCTTTGCATTTATGAATTTTTGGAGTATGGAAACCTTTTGGTATCTCCAGATCGAATAGCTCTTTGGCAATTAGACTTCCTTGTAATTTTGTGACGTCGCCGGTAGTACCCAGAACACTTACTTTGGTCAATTCCTTAATTCGTTAGTCCAAATGTTCTTTCGTGACGTAATGACGAGCTGATTAAACCGCTGGGCGAGCAGGTTGTGGATGATGAGTGCATGTACCTTTACTCAGGTGATCTCGTATTGGAACTTGGTATTTAGGTCACTGTTCTTCCACTTGGCAGACGGAAATTCGATGACCTCGACTAACTTCGGACTAAACTTTACCCCCCAAATATATGGAGGGTTGTAGTTCGTACTGTAGATTCCTGGAAATAGCTTTACTAGTAACTCCTCGAGGTCCTAATCTCTCCCTTGCAGAAACCCAGGAGGTCTCGGGTGTAAGGGCTTAACTTCTTAAAGGGGGGGGGGGAATTTGGCTCTTACACCACGAGGTTGAATCTTCAAGCAAAGAAATACAAGTACGTTATCTAGAATTAGAGTAATCAATAGACAATATACTTGTGTGGAGGCCTCGAATGTGACTCTCCGCGACCTCTGATGAGGATTTTTAAGAGTGTTTATATTTCTGTCGAGTAGTCGAAGGTTCGAGTACTGGATTTTTACTGGGTAATAGAAGGTAAACTGCAATGGGACTGGGGAAAATTTTTATAACCCTTCCTTGGTTCCCCATCTCATTTATTTATAGAACATAGGAAGGGCTGAGTCACCAAGGTTAGGTCATATTACATGGGTACTATCTGGATATCCCGGCGTGGGTATGGGCGCCAGATATGTCAGAACTATTACTGTAACAGTTGTTAGGTCTGTCTTTGTATTTTGATACTGTAGCAGTGGTTAGGCCTGCCACTGTAGCTGCAAGGACCAACACCTGCGCCATCTTGTCTTGTGAGCTAGCTGTCTGTCCCATCATACTTCGACCATGTGCGTATATGGTCAAAGTGTTTCTGCTATGATGCGGAGTTCATCATCGAGGTTTTGTTCGGAGTCGAGGCATCATCTTCAGATGATCTTTGGGAGGCTTTTTTGTGTGTTGACTGAACTTCGAGATGCTCGTATAGGCTTCAAAGTAGCCTTCTAGTATCTGCTTGAGGTAGAAGGCTGCGAGTAGTCTACTACATTTGCCCCCTCTCATCGAAGGGCTCAAAAGCAGGTATAGATGTGTTTACTGAGAATACTGTTTGGCCTTGGAAGTTGAGCAGTTTGACTATTGATTTTCGGGTAGGTAAAGATAGAGGGTAATAAAGAGATATTGGTAGTTATAGGGTAATAAATGAAATGAGGCTATAAGTACTGGTTATGGGGGTAAGGATATTGCATGTTCTTTTTCTATTTCATTTTCTTCTCTTTCTTTTAGAATTTTTTTTAAAAACTCCATGGATACCATGCCCAATACGCGCTATCAGAAAATGATGGGATTCACCCAGGATTGTCGCGTAGGGCGGAAGACTACTGAATTGCATATGAAGTTCTTCGGACAGCATGATCTGGACTAGGACATGCCCGATCTGGTGGAGGTAGAGGCTGGAGAGCTCATTAACAGGGATTCTTATGCCTAACTTTGGGAGCAACTGAAGTACAACTTTTCGACTTCGGAGAAATGTTACCTCTTTCTGTCGACTTTGGCCGAGTGCCTCGTTTGTGCAGAAGAAGAGATGGAGGAACAAAATTCAGCGAGTGGAACTTGACCATCTGGAGGTAGGGCTGCTGCTTTAGGCAGTGGTGAAGGTGATGGTGATAGTGCAGAGTTTTTTGTAGGGTTGTATTTGGAGGCTTTTGTTTTTGCTGTAGTTTGAATGTATTAGGGTATGTAAATTTACTTTTTTGGTTGTTGTAATTTAGATAATGGAATGAGAACAATTTTTTTCTAAAATTTTGTATCATTGTGTCTGGTGGTTATAGTAGACGAGTAGGCTTGTAAGTATGAAAGAAAATTTATCTCATTGAATGTTAATAGGTGGCAATGAATATTGTTGTAAAATTTGTCATTGAAGTATTCTGATATGGTCAAAGGTAATTAACTCGGTATTAGTGAAGACTCAGTACAAGAGATTGGGGTCAAAATGTGATAAGGGTTAATGGTTAGATGCTGGAGATTTGTTCGACATCAAATTCTCATAAATAGTGTTTCCCTGCGCATGCAGATGAAACCGTTATGTCTGGGAAGTTGTAGAGGTTGGACTGTTGAGTTTTTAAGGAGGGAAATTGAAGATAGCAATTAATTCAGCTTAGGAAGAAGGAATGTTGAAATCTTCCTTCATGTATAAAAGGGGTTGTTGTTAAGAGGATTTCTCATCTTTCTTCACCTTTCGTCATCTTTCTGCTTTCTTGCTCGGATCAGAATGGCTTCTTCTTCTTCTCAAAACAACAGTCAAGTTCTAGTACCTACACAAGATAACCAGACGACAGTAAGGGTCAGGCGAGTATGGGAGGTGACGTTGGGGTTACAATGGAGGTTTGGTATCGAATAAAAAATTGATGTGAAGATGCCAGATCTTTTTGAAGCGGAACCCAGGGCACCTATTGCTGGCATGCCCTTCACTTACTGGTGGGGAATACTGTAGATGAAGGTGCCGTTACCCGACCACCGATTGTCCCTGCTCGATTCATTTGCGGAAGAGATGGTGGACCAGGAGGATGCCAGTGTTGTGCCTGTGGTCGAAGTGGAGCATCCCACTGATAATTAGGGTCCTCTGTCTATTTTGGTAACTATTTTAGATATGGTGGTATGTAGGGTACTTGTATGAATTGTAGGCATTGTACTGTGTTATTTTGAAGTTAATGAAATTGGATGTTGGTAGTATAATCTGTCGAATTAATTTTTGGTACTGTTTCCAATAGAATTGTGAATGTTCGAAGTATAATTTTGATCTTTCGAAGTAACAGGCTTGAACTGTCAAAGTAGGTGGTATAATCTATCAAAAATAAAAATACTGATCCGTCGATGTAAAAGGTCTGATCTGTGTAGGCATAAATTTTTGAACTGTTAAAGTAAAAAATTGGAATCTGTCGAAGGAGAAATGAGGTATGTCGAAGGAAAATTAGAATTTATGTATAAGTGGAATTCGGAACTGTAGATTTAAAAAAATATAATCTGTCGAAGTGGGGGGGCTGATCTATCGAAGAAGAAAATATTTTTGTCAAGGTAGAAGTCTAACCGGTCGAAGTAAAAAATTATAACATGTCGAAGTAAACGGATGATCTGTCGAAGTAATAAAGACATAAAGTTATGAGCTGACGAATATGCTGTAGATCGAATGTTTGATATATTGGGGAATCAAATTTGAGGTTATTTCTTGATAAATGTTCGAGATGCAGTATAATCGATTACTCGTATGTGAGAATTATGTTGAAGGTTTTGTTGGGTTTGACTGGTCGTACTGACAGCCCAGACAGCTGGTCTGTTACGACGGTACGTGCGGCTGGGGCAATGTGCCATGCAGGTAATCATGAGTTTTGTCCTCGTTTTACGGAAAAGTTGTGACTTGATGTTAGGATTTGACTGGCTGGCATTGAGTGAGGGTGAAAAGGTTCGAGAGGCTTTAATTTCATAGCTAATTCGAAGTAAGCGTACAGTTCGCATGTGAGGGATATGAGGGGTAAATCCATCAAAACACATTACAGCCGAAGAGCCAGGGTAGTGGGGGCGTGGTAATGATAGTGGTTTGAAAATTAAGGCAGTTTTGGTTTTCCGAGGAGGTAGATAAATGTGAGAGAAGTAACCACTGTACTGTTCATTGAGAAAAACTAGAGAGAGTGAGAAGAAGAGAACATACGCCATTAGTGCTGGTACTTGTGAGAAGTTGTTGAAGTCGTAGCATTGATCTTGTTGTTTTGAGTATACTTCTTCTAACACAGGTATGTCACTTGATCTTTGTCTATTCTTGTTTTTGTTCTTCTTGCTGTATTCTATGAGTAGAATCTCCTGGGTTGGCAGTTAAGAGGTTATAGTCGAGGACATGGAGAATTTAGGAGTCTGGATTGTGGCCCATTTGAGAATTTTGAGGGTATTACCGTAGAAACTGGGTTTGGGGTCGAGGTTTCGAATGTGTTTGTTATCTGTAGGAGGGGGTAGATGGGGTATGGGTTACAAACACATAATTATTGAATGTATCGATCTGATTGTGTGCCTCTTCTTCTGTAGGATAAGATGCGTACCCGTCAAGCTTCGAGGCAGAGGCTGATTGACGTAGAAATAGAAGAGATCAAAGCTAGCATTTCTGGTCGTGTTCCCATGGATAAGGTCAGCGACTTAGAAGTGCTAGATGTTGTAACCGATGTCCCTTTGGGCATGGTATTACCAGCTGGTGGGGTTCTGATGACTGGAAGTCGTAAGATGGTAGTTTCTGAAGATAGTTATGCGGAGGAGATAGGAGGGAGGGAGAGAGGTGAAGGAAATGTTGGGCCTTCTGGTGGTAAAAAGGGAGAAGGGGGGTAGAGTGATCAAAGTGGGGATTCGACTGAGTCGGATAAGGTTGAGGGTTCTATCTCAGCTAGGGATAAAATAAGAGTGGATCGATTTGCTGCCTAGTTGGAGTTGTCGAAGATGGGGGTGTTGCTGAGTGTGGCGGGAGCAGGGTTAACTTTCAAATCAAACCCTGGAGAAAGGATAATGGCATATAGAGGCTTGATTTGATTGGGTATGGAACTTCCTCCCCGATGGTTGGTGAAAGAAGTGTTGAATTTTTGGGAGGTGGCCCTGGTTCAAATGAATGAAAACTTTTACGAGATGATGAGGGTAATTGAGGGCATGAATGCGAAATTGAGCAGTGTGGGGAGGGGTTTAATTAAGCGATTTGATGTTGTCTCCTTCTACTCGAAGAAGACGGGCCAAAATGCAGGTACCAATCAGATCCAATGTCACCCTTAAAATCCCTGGTTTTTTGACCTGTACTAGACGGGGCCAGGCTGGAATAAATACATAGTTATAGTACGGGGTAACTACGAGAATGTTGAAGGGGAGGACCTTTATAAGTTCCATTATAGGGTCTATAATTACAGTAAGTTTGTTGTCGAGCAATTATTCTTGATGTATTTCTCGAATAAGCGGTGATCATATTTTGTTTGTTTTGCAGGTCTAAATAATCTGTCTTGGGACAACCCGAGTAACTATATTGATGCCTTTCTTGAAGCTAGTGAGGAGTGGGTAAATTCTATTTTCACAAGTCTTGGTATCAAGAGGAAGAGAAGGAAGAAGATGGACTCCCTGCTTTGAAACGTACCCGTTACGCCGAAGCCATCAAAGTGGAGGAGAGGCGAAGCTAATTGGTTTGAAATTACTTGAAGAAATGGGAGAAGATGATTTGGCAAGGACAGTTTAGTTTCTGCCGAAGTGGCTAGTGATGCTTCAAGACTGAGGCCAAGGCAAGTACCAACACAAGCTGAGAAAGGGAAAGGCAAGGTCGTTCCTGAGGCTCCAAAGGTACAACAGTCGGAGGTTGGTCAGCACAAAAGGTGTAGGGTACTGGGGGAGGATGATACAGTGGATGAGGATGAAGAGATGATGGAGGCTAAACGACGAAAGCAAGCGCTAGCCAAGTACGCTTCGATGGTTGAACTCTGCGAGGACGACCCAAAGGAGGCTTCGAAGGAAATGATGAGTATGTATCAGGTAACTGTCTATTAATTTCTTCTATGAAA
The DNA here is from genome assembly GCA_014058105.1 of Kingdonia uniflora. Classification (NCBI taxonomy): domain Eukaryota; kingdom Viridiplantae; phylum Streptophyta; class Magnoliopsida; order Ranunculales; family Circaeasteraceae; genus Kingdonia; species Kingdonia uniflora. The sequence continues at coordinate 308,604 of JACGCM010000879.1, read as the reverse complement.
TTCTGAGATTTCTTTTAAGTTATTCATGCTTCGAGGGGTACTGACGGCTCGAATATTCTAGCTGATGGATGGTTGGGCGCAGTCTTACAATCGGGCCATGAGATCAGTAAAAGGAAGTTACAACAGGCGGTTGAAAGTCTAGATCTTGCTCGTGGGACTGAGGCGTCATTGTTGTCTGAGGTCAAAGTGTTGAAGCGAGATCTGGCGGGGATCACTGACTCTTTTGATAAGAGGCTCTAGGTTCAGCGGTATAACCAGGAGCAGTTGTGTGCGGTGAAGCTTATTGGGAAGGATAAGGAAAAGGCAGAACTAAAGGTGCGTTATCAGGCGATATTTGATGGTGAATGTAGAGTCGCTGTGAGGCTGAAGGAGTTTGTAGAGGATAAGAGGTATAACCCTGATACTTTGGAGTCCGCCCCTGCTACCCCAGAACTGGTTGTTGGAGTAGATTTGTAGACGAAGGAAGGAAAGTCAGATGTTGTTGATGGAGAAGATAGAGGTAGTGGAGTTGGTGTGGAGGCTCCTGTGATTGAAGCGACCAGCATTGAAACTGTAGATGATGTGGCTGCCGATGGTGCGGGGTCAAAGCCTTCGACTGAAGGTGCTAAGGGTACTGGCGCTGGAGGGTCTGTTGGGGAAGAGGATACGGCCGCAGCGATATGAGGTATTTATTTGATATCCGTTCCTACTTTTTCTGATTTGCTGTTGAGTTGTAATATTTGAACTATATTATTTTTTTGAGTTGTTTTGGGGAAATTGACTGGTGTTGTACTGATTCTACTCTATTGTTTAATGTTGAGACTGCTTTGTATGAACTTGATTTGTATTGTATTGTTGTGCTGAGCTTGCGTTGTACTGGATTGCTAAGATATTGAGGTTGCTTTTGTTAGCTTAACTTGAACTGAATTCATGATGCATGACTTGACTTGATTTGTGTTGAAACTACTTTTCTGATAGATAATGTTTTGAAACTTCATGCCTATGGTGGGACTGCAGATATTCTTGTATAATAGTATCTGCATGTACTATTTCTGTAGAATGACTGTAGAGTGATCGGACCTGTGAGTCTTCGAGATGGTTGTGATATCTTTTTTGAAATCAAGGAATCTACTGGATATCGATGGCCTAAGCCATAGCGATTTAAGACATGTTTGCCCCCAATGCATACCTAAGGGTCTGGTCGGTCGACCATTCGTACCCCTTGAGTCTGCTCGAATGTTGGGAGTTTAAAAAATTTCCAGGTTGACCCCGAGTATCAGTCGATCCGAGGTTGACATGATACCTTGAGGAAACCTAGAAATTTACCGGACGTCGAAAGCCTGAACCGCAGCGAAGCAAAACGTGTCCGCCCCCATCACATTCCTGAGGATCAGGCCTTTCGACCATTTAATCCGCACGAGTTTGCTCGATTGTTGGAAAGTTGAAAATTTATTGGTCATCCCCCAAGTATCAGGCGGGGCGTGGGTGAACATGATACCCGGGGTAAACCAAGAAATCGACTGGACTCTGACTGTTTTAAACCTGATCGAAGTATATCTGTTCGCCCCCAATGCATCCCCTAGGGTCCGGTCTTTCAACCATCTTTGCCCTTCAAGTTTGCTCGAAATTGGAAGCTTGAAAATTTTAAGGTTGCACCCAAGTATCAGTGGGTCGAGGGTTGACATAATAGTTAGAGTAAACAAAGAAATCGATTGGACTTCGAAGGCCTAAGCCACAGTGAATCATAACTGTTCGCTCCCAATGTATTCCCTAAGGTCCGGTCTTTCAATCATCCTTACCCCTCGAGTTTGCTCAAATTTGGAGGTTTAAAAAATCTTAAGGTTGCTCCAAAGTATCAGTCGGTTCAAAGGGTTAACATGATACCTAAGTTAAACCAAGAAATTTATTGAAAAGAGGAGACAAAGTATAGGTGAAAAAATTGTTTATTGATTATTTTGTGTTACATCAATTGTACAAGGCTGAGGCCTTGGCATGTTATAGGAGACCAGTTGTATTGTGTTCCACAGATTTGGAAAGGTTCTTCATCTTCTATCATCAGATATGAACCCTTGTCAGTTTTGCCGAGGTCGAGAGTGAGGTCGAAGTCGTAGATCAAGGCTTCGTACACAACTTTTTAATTGGAACATTTGAAGGTAAGATTGACGGCCTTCTCTATTCAATTATTAGTGGGTGTGACCAGGATAATACTAATTCCTGAGCCATTAGGTCTAACGGATCCATCAGTGAATAAATACCAGCTGGTGTTAGGGTTCCATGTATATGTTGCCTCAGGTTGGTCTTCTGTTAAGTCATCTTTATGTTCTTCCCAATCGACATCTTCGACCGGGAAGTCAGCAAGAAAGTCTGCTACTACATGGCCTTTTTGGGATATCTGCTTCTTGAATGTAATGTCATGTTCGCCAAGGTACACATACCACCATTGTACTTGTCTTGATTTCGTTTTTTTACGGAGTATTTATTGAAGGGAGTAACTTGTTATAATACGAATGGGGTGAGCTTGAAAATATGGTTTGAGTTTGCGGGCTGAATAGACAAGGGTTAGGAGTAAATGCTCAAGTTTTGAGTATCGGGTTTCTGCGGGTGTTAGAGTTTTGCCGATGAAATATACAGGTTTCTCGATGTTTGAATTGAGTTGAATAAGCACTGAACTGATATAGGTGTCTGTAATAGCGTGGTATAAAAAGAGTGTTTCGCCTTCGATAAGGGTGTTGATAATGGGTGGTCGGCCAAGATAAGTTTTGAGCTTGAGGAAGGCCTATTCACATTCGGGTGTCCAGTTGATCTCGGGGTTTTCTTCTTTTTTACTTTGTAGACACCTTGGTCGCGTAGGAGAGAAAAGTTCCAGGCACAACGGTCTAAGGATTTGGAAATGAAACGATTGCGGGCCGCAATATTACCAGCTACTTTTTTGACATCTTTTTTGGTTCGGGGAGAAGGCATGTCGATGAGGGATCGAATATCTGTGTGGTCGACCTCAATACCTCATTTACTGATGTGATAGCCTAAAAACTTGCCATACAAAACACCAAATTCGTATTTTTCTGGGTTGAGTTTCATGTTGTATGTTCGAAGTATCGAAAGACTTCGGTTAGGTCTTGAATGTGGGTTTATTTTTGAAGGCTCTTGCATAACATATCGTCGATGTGAACTTCGACCATTTCACAAGGAAAGATTTTAAACATGGTTGTGACAAGGCATTGGTAAGTGGCTCCCACATTTTTAGGGCCGAAGGTGTAAGGAGCTAACTCCGTTGGGACGAGGAGTCGATCCTTACAAATTAAACTAGACCTTCAATCTAAGGGACCAAGTAATCGGCCAATGATAAGATGAAACTAAAGGAAAATACTTGCATAGAGGCCCAAATGTGACTCTCTACGACCTCTGAAAGGATTTTTATGACAGATTATATTACTGGGGATTAAATAAAAGGGTTTGAGTACAGATTTTCTAGATGGTCGAAGGTAAAATGCAAAGACCGTAGGATATTTTTCTAACTCCTTTCTGGGTTCCCCTCTCCTCTATTTATAGAAGCATAGGGAGCTGAGTCACCAGGTGTGGGTTTAGTTTACAAAATTATGTTGTCAAAAAATCCTGGCGAGTGACAGGCGCCGGTCTTGTCGGTACTGTTACTGCTACATTTATCTGTGATGGTTCTGAATGGCGCGATGGTTGGGCTTGTCACTGTAGATGAACAGGGCAATCAATGCGTTGTCTTGTATGATGAGGCAGTTGCCTATCTTATATTGCTTCGACCGTGTAATAGTGATGTCAAAGGATACCTGCTGCTAGGACGTGAATTCATTCACAAAGTTCTGTCCAGCGAGATGGCTGTCTGTCTTTTCGTACTTCGACCGTATGTAGATTTGATCGAAGGATGTCTGCTGCAATGTACTGATCCATTCTCGAAGTTCTGTCCGGTGTCGAAGGTTCGTCTCTGGGGGGTTTTTGAGGAGCCTTTTTTAGGGGTCGAGCGGGCTTCGATGTATTTGAGTAGGCTATGAAGTGGGCTTCGGCTGTCTGTTCGAAGGCTACGAGTAGGCTACTGTATTCGCCACCTCTCAGGGAAGAGCTTGAAGCTAGGTTGAGAGGTGTTCGCTGAGAAAAACTGTTCGACCATGGAATCTGGGCAGTTTGACTGTCTTGTTTTTTGGGAAAGTGGTAAAAAGGAGTTTTCAAGGGATACGGTTGGTTATAGGGTAATAAATACATTGAGACCAATAATTATTGGCTATTCTGGAGGTACGCTGTATCTTCTTTAATCTGCAATAGTTTTCTGCTCGGTTCTCCATATTCTTGTCCTTTAGATGGATACAACGCCGAACAGACGCTACCAGAAGAGGATGGGGTTTGCTCGGGATTGTCGAGTGGGGCAAAAAATGGCAGAACTGCATGTGAAGTTTTTTGGCGAACATGACCTGACCTGGGACATGCCAGGCCTTGTGGAAGCAGGGCCAGAGAAGTTCTTCAATGGCGACCCATATTCTTATCTTTGGGAACAGTTAAGGTTTCAATTTACGACTGCTGAATGGCGCTATCTTTTTCTCATGGCATTAGCTGAAAGTCTTGTTTGTGCTGAGGAGATCATCAAGGAGTAGAATGTGGCAAACGGGGCAGGTCCTTACGGTAGTAGGACTTTGGGTTGAGGAGGCAATGTTTTGAGTTTCTGTTTTGCTATGTTTGGGGGGGGTTATTTCTATTGTGTAGGGTTGATAGTAGAAATGTAATTTGTCTGCTGAATTTACTATTTGGAATGGATAGAGTATTTTCTTCGTACTTATATTGCTATATCTGATTGACATTGTAGACGAATGTAAGCGAATACTCTTATAGGCGCGAGGTATAGTAATTAGCTCGAAGGTAATGATGAACAAAAGTTTAGTGTTATTTGGTTACGATGGTCATAATGAATTATAGTTGAAGGCACGATGAAATGTTGCTTTGTAATAAACGATGGTTGTGATGGTCGAATCTCGATCGGGGTGAAGTGCTCGAATAGAGGTCCTCAGGAATGAGGTTTGTGTGCATGTACCAAAAAATCAGTTACGTCTAGGAAGTTGGAGAGGTTGCATGTTGTCTTTGCGAGGTTGAAAATGAAAGGTTGTCATTAATTTGGTTACCGAAGAGGGAAAGTTGTGGTGGGTTTGCAAGTATAAAAAGAGTTGTTGTAGAGATTACTTCTCATCTTTCTGCATGTTTTTCTTGCTGTTATTCTTCATTGTTCGCATTGACATGGCGGCAGATATTCCCGTTCAAGAGGACCCAGCTGCTGCGAGAGTTAGGCGCATTGGGGAGGCCCTGTTAGGGCTGCGACGGCGGTTTGGCCTGGAAGAGGACATTGACGCAGAAATGCCAAATCTTTTTGACATAGAACCCGGAGTTCCAATTCTTAAGATGCCATTCGCATACTGGTGTGGGATACTGCAAATTATGGGGCCATTCCCAGGTCATCGGATGTCCCTCCTCAAAGGCTTCACAGAGGATATTGTTAACCAGGAGGATGCAGATGTTGCGGCCGTTATCGAAGAGGAACATACAACTAATAACTAGGGTCCTCTGAGATGTGATTGTGTTGTTGTTTTCTTTCCATTTGTTTTTGTTGTCTATTGTTTGTTGATTTGTAAGAGGGTTGAAATATTAACAGCTTTTTGAATGAAAAATGATTTCTTTGAATAACTCGTGTTTGTCGAACTGTGGGTAATAGTGATAAAGTATGATATGGAATGGATGATATAGTTTGTAGAAATATGTATTTTGTGTTGATCGAAGATAAAAATGAGTTTGTCGAAGGGAAAAGTAAACTGTGGTGAATGGTAAAAAATTTGTCTGCAGGCCTGAGGTTTTTGACTAGTCGAACTTACATTTGTATTTGGCCGAAGGTTTTAAACCTTTGAGTTAAGGAGCATACTGAATGCCAAAGGCCAATATATTAAAATTAATTTTGTTAAGGCTAGGTGCTGACGATTGTTCAAAGCGTGAAATGGTCAAGTATTCGAGTGCAGGAATATGTCGAAGATTAAGTTTGATTTGACTAGCTGCTCTGACAGCTCAGATGGCAGGTCAGTCAGACTGGTACAAACGCCTGGGGCAATGTGCAAAAGCTAATGATTGGTTGTTTTGACTGGACTGTTTGGCTTCAAGTAGGAGGGAAAAAGGGGCTCGAGAGCTTCGGGTTTTGCGAGTAGATGGTAGTAAGGGTGTTGTTCGCACGTGGGAAGTGCGAGGGGTAAAGTGGTCAAATGGCCTTGGAGCCAAAAAGCTGGGGTAGTGGGGTCATGGTAACGATAGTGGTGAGTAAATTGAGGCGGTTAAAAATTTTTGAAAGATATATATCAGTGAGAGAAGAGTTATTACTGTACTATTTGCTGGTGAAAATCAAAAAGATTGGGAGAAGAGAACATACGTTATTTCGAACGTGGGGATTGCTGCTTCTTTGCTGGTCTGATCTTGCTTGTTCGTGGAGAGGGCTGCTAGCTACTGGTAAGTCATTGGATCTTTGTCTTGTTTATTCTATTTCAGGGGGTGGGTAGGAGACTTTACATTTGGAGTGAAGAGGTTATTTTTGGGAGTATGGAGGCCTGGTAGAACTGGGTTTCGACCGAGTCAGAAATTTGGTAAGAGTTTTTTTGTTTTGGAGGAGTTAATGTGTCTGATTTTTGCTGTAGGAGAAATATCTTGAGGGGATCGATGGGGTAAGGGTGATAGAAACGGGATTATCGATTTTTCTACCCTAATGTCGTGCCTCTTCTTCTGCAGGCAAAAAATGCACAACCGTCGGGCTTCGATGCAGGAACTGGTGGATGAAGTGGCTGGCGAGGTTGAAGCAAGTACGTCTGGTCGTGACCCAATGGGCGAGGGTAGCGATTAAGAGGTGTTAGATGTGGTGACCGAGGCCCCGTTGTCGATAATTCCGCCGGTTGGAGGTGATACTGTCACGAAACGTCGAAGGACGATAGTGACCAAAGATAGTGATGAAGAGGAAACAGTATGGGGGAAGGGATGTGGTGTAGAACCTTTGGGTAGTGGGGAAGGGAATAAGGTGCAGGGGGGTGATAACGAGGATTCAACTGAGTCAGATGAGATCGAGGATGCCATTTTGGCAAAACATAGGGTTAGGTTAGATCGGTTTGCCGCAAAATTATAACTCTCGAAGGTGGGGGTGCAACTGAGTATGGCGGGTGCAGGGTATCATTTGGGACTGGAGCTGCCTCTTTGGCGACTGGTGAAAGAAGTGATGAATTTTAGGGGGGTAGCTCCAGTGTAGATGAACGGTAATTTTTATGAGATGATGAGGGTGATAGAGGAGATGAATGTGAAATTGGCAGGCGAGGGTCGAGGCTTAATTAAATGGTTCATCATTGTCACCTTTTATTTGAGGAAGGCTAATCAAAATCCGGGGACATATCACATTCAATGTCACCCAGAGAAGCCTTGGTTTTTTTATCTGTGCTCAACAAGCCGGGGGTGGAATAAAGATTTACTGATAGAGAGGAGTAACTACGAGAATGTAGATAATGGCGACCCGTACAAATTACATCAAAGGGTATTTAACGGAAGTAAGTTTTCTATCGAAGGTTTGTTGTTGGTGTTCTTCTGAAATAAGTGATAACTGTGTATTGCTTTATTTCTGCAAATCCAGGAAGTTCGTCTTGGGATAATCCGGTGAATTACATTGATACTCTGCTCCAGGCTTGTGAAGACTGGGTAAATTTGGTGTTTGGTAGTCTCAAGATCAAGAGGCAAAGGAGAAAAAAGGTGGATTCCCACCTTTGAGACGTACCCACTAAGCCGAAGCGATCAAGGAGAAAAAGAGTGGTAGGTGTTTCGGAAGAGAAAAAAGAAATGGGAAGGGAAGAGTTGCCGAGGAATTACCTGTTTGTGCCGAGGTCGCGGAGAGGTGCGAAGCAAGCAGCGCCAGTGGCCGAAGGGGGGGGGAGAGGCTTCGATGATGAAGGAAAAACAGCTTCTTTCTCAAGCCGAGAAAGGGAAGGGTCGGGTAGTGCCCAAAGCCCCTAAGGTGTAGCAATCAAAATTTATTCAACGTAAGATATGTAAGGTACTTGGGGAGGATGATGCAATGGAAGAAGAAGTAGAAATAGCGGAAGCTGAGTTACAGGGGCAGGTTGTGGCGAAGAAGGCGTCGATGGTCGAGCTCTGGGAGGATGATCCTGATGAAGCTTCAAAGGAGATAAAGAAGCACATGTCTCAGGTAACTATATATAACTTGTGTATCGATATTTCAAAGTTTTTTAGCTAATTGCTCGAGTTTCAAGGTTCACTGATTTCTTGAGTATTTTTAGCAGACGGAAGTCTGGGTAGAGACTTGTAAGAAGGCGATAAAGTCGGTGATGGCGAAGCTGCGATAATCAAAGGAAATTCTAGATTTGCCTCATGGTAAGGAGGCATCATGTGTATCTCAAGTCAGGAAGCTGAAGCAAGATATAGATGTGCTTACTGACTCTTATGACGAGAGGCTCGAGCAACGGTGGTCAAGGTTGGAGCGAGAGTGGTCGGCCAAGCTGAAGGCGTGTGAGAAGGCAAAAGCAGAACAGAGGGTGGGTTTTTAGGGGCAGTATGATAAGGAGTGCACGGAGAATGTGAGGTTGAAAAATTTCATTGATGGTATGGGGTATGATGTCGATACGTTGCAGCCTTATCCTGTTTCTCTGGGACTTTGGAGGGGGATGAATTGCGGGTGAAGGGAGGGGAGGTGAACGCTGTAGGGGAAGCACTTGGGGGTATTGGAGGTGATGTTGTGGGTGTGCTCCTTGTAGCGCCCATTGGTAGAACTTCTGATTTTCTGATCGAAGGGTTGCCTGAGGCTGGTAAGGTTGGTGGTACTGGGGCGACTGTGGAGCCAGAGGGTGCAACCACGCCCACGTGAGGTATTTTTATGTAGGATTCGCATGTCTTCTTCTGCTGCTTATGATGTTAAGTTGTAATATTGTGAACGATGTTTGTGGTTTTCAGTAAGTATTGGAACTCAATAAAGGGGGGTTTATTTTTATCTTTTGTTAGCTGTTGAACTTCGGCGGTTGATGCCAAACATATTGATATTGATTTTCCTTTTTTTTGGACTCTTGTTGATTAATTTTTGAATTATACTGCAACTATTTCTTCTGACGGGTAATTTGCTAAGTGTTATCTACATTTGATGGCATTTAGCGAGTATTTTTGTATTTCTGAAGTAAACATTTGGTCTGTTCGAAATAGGAAATTGATCCATTTAGTTGACTGGAGTATGATCGAAGTCTGAAGAGTATCTGAGATATATAGATCCAACTCTGAATGCTTTGCTGGGCATCGAAGGCCGAATCCACAGTGATGTTTAAAATTTTGAACAACTTCCAGGTCGCCTGTGAGTATCAGTCGGGCCGAGGGGATATGAAACCTATAAGAAACCCAAAAATTAACTGATCGCCTCCAACGCATTCCAGAGGGTTCGGTCGTTCGACCATCCTTGCCCCTCGAGTTTCCCCGAATGTTGGAAACTTGAGCAATTCAAGGTCGCCCCCAAGTTTCAGTCGGGACGAGGGTAGACGTGATACCCAGGCTAAACCAAGAAAAGGACAGGACTTCGACAGTTTCCGAGCCTGGATGAAGAGTATCTGATCACCTTTAATGCATCCCCGAGGGTCCGGTCTTTCGACCTTCCTTGCCCCTCGGGTTTGCTCGAAATTAGAGGCTTAAGCCACAGCGAAGCAATATCTAGTTGCCTCCCGATGCATCCCCGAAGGTCCGGTCTTTCAACTTTCCTTTCCCCTCGAGTTTGCTCGAAATTGGAGACTTGAGCAATTCAAGGTCGTCCCCAAGTATCAGTCGGGGTGAGAGTAGACATGATACCTAGCTTTAACCAAGAATTAAAAAATGAAATAGTAGACGAAGTCAGAATGGAACAACTTGTTTATTGAATATTTTGGGTTATATCAGTTGTACAGGATTGTAGATATGGCCTGTTGTAAGAGGCCAATTGCATTGTATTCCAGGGGTGTGGTAGGGGATCTTCATCTTCCGTCATTAGGTAATTGGAGCCCTTGTCTATTTTATCGTAGACGATGTAGGGTCCTTCCCAAGATTCGGCAAGCTTGTTAGCATTCTGAGGTTTTGAAGATTGATTGACGTGTCGAAGCACGAGATCTCCTATGTTGAAACTTCTTAGTCGAACTCTCTTATTATAGGATTTTAGAAGTAAAATATGGTAACGGCAAAGGTTGGTAATAGCTTGGTCTCTGATCTCGTCAATCTATAACATGTTGCACGTAAGTTCAAACTCGTTATCTTCGTCTGAGAAGTTAGGGTCTCGGGTGGGTACTTCGAATTGAGTTGGTAGCACAGCTTCGGTCCCATTTGTCAGGAGGAAAGGGGTGCATTCAGTAGATTTTCTTGGTATTGTACGATAAGCCCAGTGGACGTGTTATTGCTCTTAGACCCATCTTCCTTTTTTTGCATCGACTTTCTTCTTAAGACCATCGATAATTGTTTTATTGATTGCTTCAACTTGACCGTTTCCCTGAGGATAGTAAGGTGTTGATGGCGAGCGAATGATGTTATGTTTTTTGAGGAAGTTTCTAACTTTGCTTCCAACAAACTGGGGATCGTTGTCACATCGGATCATATGGGGGCTACCGAAGTGAGTGATGATATTCTCCCACAAGAATTTGATAACTTCTTCATTTTTGTTTGGCATAGAGGGACAGCTTCGACCCATTTAGTAAAGTAGCTGGTTGCGACAAGGATATTTTCTCTGCTACCTGAGGCTTTTGGAAAAGGTCTAATAAGATCGATAGCCCATCTTTTGAATGGTCAGGAAACTTGACTGACATGGAGGTCTCTAGAGGGGCAATGGATGTCGTGGGCGTGAAGCTGGCATTTGTCACATTGTTTGGCATAATCTGAAGCTTGCTTCTTCAAACCGGGCAAAAATAATCCTTGGGTAACAGCTTGAAGGGCCATAGAGTGACTAGCAGTATGTGCACCGTGGATTCCTTCGTGAAGCTCGGCTAAGATATGAGAGGCTTCGGTTTAGGATATGCATCGAAGGAGGATGCCATTTGGGGATTTGCGATGTAATTGGTTTTTGTGGATAATATATCTGCAGCAATTTTCCAAGATAAGGCATTTGGCTTTAGGATCATCTGGTAGAGTATCATTGTTGAAATAGTGAAGGAACGATTTTCGCCAATCATCGGGATCATGACTCTTGCCCCCAGTATGTATGGTGTTGACTTCCATTTGATCGATACTTGGGCATTCGAGTACTTCGATATGGAGTGTCCGCGACTCTGAGTGGCCGAACATAGCTGCTATGTAAGCGAGGGCGTCTGCATGTCGATTTTCTCCCTGAGGGTAATATGTGATTGTGGATTTTTCGGGGAACCAGTCCATTCACTGTCGCACAAAGAGGGCGTAATCAGTCATGCGACCATTAGCCTAGTTTTCTCCTGAGTAGTGTCCCTGAATAAGTTGGGAATCTGTGAAAACTGTAAGTTTGGTGATGCCGAGGTCGAGTACAAAGTCGAGGTTGAGGATCAAGGCTTCATACTCTGCTTTGTTATTGGAACATTCGAAGGCAAGTTTGACGGCTTTCTCTATACGAATATTAGTGGGTGTTACTAGAACAATACCAATTCCAGAGCTATTAGGTCTTGTTGATCCGTCTGTGAATAAATGCCAACTAGTGAGAGGGTCACACGGATCTATTTCTTCTGGTTGATTGTCTGTGAGATCATCTTCGTGTTCTTCCCAATCTATATCTTCGACCGGGAAGTCGGCTAGAAAATCTGCTACTGCTTGGCCTTTCTAGGATATTTGTTTCTCGAAGGTAATGTCGTGTTCGCCAAGGTATACGGACCACTGTTGCACTCGTCTAGATTTTTCTTTTTTGCTGAGTACTTCTCAAAGAGGGTAACTGAGAATGACACAAATGGGATGAGCCTAAAAATATGGTTTGAGTTTGTGGACTGAATAGACAAGTGTGGGGAGTAAAAGTTCAAGTTTTGAATACCGGTTCTCGGCAGGGTTGAGGGTTTTGCTTTTGAAATATTCTGGCTTTTTGATATGGGAATCAAGTCGAATAAGCATGGAACTGATGGAATTTTCTGTGGCAGCGAGGTATAAAGAGAGTGTCACACCTTCAATAGGGGTACTGATAATAGGTGGACAGCCGAGATAAGTTTTAAGTTCAAGGAAGGCTTGTTCGCACTCAGGGGTCCGATTGATCTCAGGATTGTTTTTCTTTTTTATTTTATGGGCACCTTGTTCGTGTAAGAGAGAAAAAAGCCAAGCAAAGCGGTCAGATGATTTTGAAATGAATCGGTTGAGGGCTGTTATCCTACCAGCTATTTTTTGAACGTCATTTTTTGTTTGGGGTGAAGGCATGTCTATGAGGGCTCGTATGTATGTGGGATCGATCTCTATCCCGCTTTTAATGATAAGATGATCCAAAAATTTGCCGGATGACGCACCAAATTGATACTTATCAGGGTTGAGTTTCATATTGTACGTGGGAAGTATTGAAAAGATTTCTGTTAGGTCTTGAATATGAGTATTCTTATGGAGGCTTTTGCATAACATGTCATCGATATAGACTTCGACTGACATGCCAAGCAAGGGTTTGGGCATAGTTGTGACGAGGCGTTGATAGGTGGCACTGGCATTTTTAAGGCTGAATGGTATAATATTGAAATAGTAAAAGCCCTGTTCAGTTAAAAATGCAGTTTTAAGTTGATCTTCAGGGAGGAGGGGTATCTGATTGTAACCCGAAGCTGTGTCCATCATAGATAGGATTTTGTGTCCTGCGGTGGCGTCGAGGAGTGCTGAGATAGTTGGGAGGGGGAAATTGTCCTTTGGTGTATGCTTGTTGAGTTCAGTGAAGTCGACGTAGATTCTGATTTTTGCCATTCTTCTTTGGTACTGCCACGATGTTTGATATCCAGTCTGCGTACTTCACTTCTCTGATAAACCCAGCGGCTATGAGTTTGTCAACTTCAAGGTTCACAACTTCTCAAAGTAGTGGCGCCAATGTTCACTTTTTTTGCTTTACTGCTGAGGAATAGGGGATGAGATCAAGGCAATGACACGCCAGGTAGGGGTTGATGTCGGGCATCTCCTAAAATGTCTAGGCGAAGATATCTTTGTTTCCTCGAAGGAACTCAGAAAGTTTGAGGTGTTCTGACTCATTAAGGTGGATTCCAATAAATGTACCCCGACCAGGCCCATCGAGATCTATATAAACAGTGGGTTCAATAGGTTGTGTGGTATCTATCGAAGCTGATGGTATGGGATGAAGATGTGATTGTTATGGGAGGTTGACAAGTTTTCATGTTTGGTCTATCTCTGGGTGCTCGTATGAGCGGGCAAGGCGTTGAGATCCTTTCAAGTTCCAAGTACCTTCATGATTGCTGAATCGAAGGGTCTGATGATAGGTCGAAGGTATAGCGCGCATGGCGTGATGCCAATCTCATCCGAGTATTCCAAGGTATTCGGACTTCTGGTCAATGACTATGAAGTTAGTTTGTAGGGTAATGGGCCCTGTGGTGACAGGTAGACTGATGCGGCCAACAGGGACTTCAATTGATCCATTGAAACCTTTTAGCTTGACGTTAGCTACGGTTAAAGGGTCAGTTTATTTCATGGTTTAGACTGTTTGGAGAAATAGGGCGTCGGCTGCGTTCCCAGTATCTATGAGCATTGTATGGAGAACGATGTTCTCGATTTTAATCATGATGACTAATGGGCCGGAATGAGGAAAATGGACGTGTGAAGTATCGCAGTTGATGAAAGAGATGCTTTCGAGTCGAGGGCGACGACTAGTTTTTGGCAAGAGGGTGGGGAATTTCTCCTTATAGGTGAGCTTATAACATTCTTCTACGAGTTTTCGTTTGCTCCTGAAGAATTGACTGTCTATATTATAGACTTTGATGAACTTGACTTTGTAGATGTGTTCCTCAGTTGGGTCAGTAGTTGGGGTTGATAGGGATTTGAGGTAGGACCCATCAAGGTAGCTTGGTAGGTCGGCTATATATTGGTGCAAACGTCCTGCTCTGAAGATAAGTTTGAAGGAGCGCTGAAGGTTGAAGCATTTATTGGTATAATGACAATTGCATTTGTGGTTAGCCTAGAAAGATTTGCCTAGTCTAACATCGATGGGGAACGGAACGCGCCAAATGGGGTCTGCCTATATGTGTGGTTGAAGGGTGCTGAAGGGAGCAGTGAGTGTAGGTACAAAAGGCTTTAGTCGCTTCATGCGCGCTTCGGTGCTATTATCAATTATGGGGCGCTTGCGGTTCTCAGTCTCCTGTAAGGCAGGAGCGATCAGGGGTGTGGGGTAGAGTGGGTATGTTGCCGAGATTTGTTAAAACTTGCTGTTCGCGGAGGCTGGCTCTGTTTGCGGGACTCTTGAAGGCGCTCGAGGTCGATATAGCCGTTAACTTTCAAAAACATTTCTTCGAGTGTTTTGGGTTTGTGGAGAATAAAATGTTCTTTTACACGGCTGTGATCAGGCAGAGCATTCGAGTAGGCTAAAATTGCATTCGAGCAGTCGAACTTTTCAATTTTAATAGATTCATCGAGGAATCTTCGGGTGAAGGCTTCGAGGGTCTCATTGCTAGACTTTCTGAAATTGAAAAGGGCATCAACTTTGACTTTTCTATCTTTGTTGAAGGCGAACTGAGAGATGAAAAGTTGTGAAAGTTGCTCAAAGTTACGAATCACACCATTTGGGAGGCTATGGTACCATCGAAGGGGGTTATCAGTAAGACTCGTTAGAAAAAGGTGACATAAAAGATAGTCAGCCGTGTAGTATAGGCTCAGGGCATTTCAGAATTTGAGGATGTAGAATTTAGGGTCTGTATTACGATATTTGCTGAGTTTGGGAGCGCGAAGGTTAGAGGGTATTTCGATGGCCAAAAGTTTAGGGCAAATCGGGTTATTGTGGTGGCTCCATGATTCTGTAGCTAAACTTGCGGTAACATGGATGACTGGTTGTATTTTGTGGTCAAATTCCTGTTGTGTAACGTATGGAGGATGAGAGGGAGATTGGTGGAGTCGAAGGTTGTGAGGTCGAGTATGTGGTATAAAGTCAGCACTGTGTTCCCTGAGCCATTCTCGGGTAGAAAGGCGTGTAGGTTATCTGGAGGAACGAAGGGTTGAGTCAGAAGAGTCTTAGGTGGGATGAATCCTGAGGTAGATAGAGCTGGTTGGGGGGATAATACGGGGAATACCTTCGGCCCTAGCGTTAGCTCGGGGTAACTCGAGGATTGGAGGAGGGTCAAGGCGGGTGCGGGTAGAAATGCGCGATAGGTCGGGTGCCTGGGTCGGACGAGAAGGTTCCAAGGGCTCTAATCTTTGTAGCTCTCGGACAATATTGAGCAGCCCATCAATCTCTCTATTTTATCGGTTTTCGTCATCCAAATGGCGATTCCACTCTGTTTCCAATGCCAAACGATGGTTTTCACGTTCCTGATTCAGTTGGCTCTAGTAACGCTCCTCTGCCTGAGCGACTTGTTGTGATAGTAATGCTATTTGAGCGGCGACTCCGTAGATGGAATTTTTGGCCTAGGTGAAGTTGGAACGGCTTGTGGGTACCATTAAGGATGAGTTGTTGGTGTGGAAAACAAGGGTATGGGAACAAGGGAGGGAGAGTGGTAGGGTGGGAAGCCCTGACGGCACCAATTGTAGGGAGCTAACTCCGTTGGGACGAGGAGTCGATCCTTACAAAGCAAACTCGACCCTTAATCAATGGGAACAAGTAATCGGGCAATGATAAGATGAAACTAAAGGAAAATACTTGCGTAGGGACCTGAATGTAACTCTCTACGACCTCAGATGAGGATTTTTAAGACAGATTATATTACTGAAGAGTAAATTAGAGGGTTCGAGTATAGATTTTCTAGGTGGTCGAAGGTAAAATGCAAAGACTGGAGGATATTTTTCCTACCCCTTTCTGGGTTCCCCTCTCCTCTATTTATAGAAGCATAGGGAGTTGAGTCACCAGGTATGGGTCCATTTTTCATGATTATGTTATCAGAAAATCTCGGCGAGTGACGGACGCCGGTCTTGTCGGTACTATTACTGCTGTATTTATTGGTGATGGTTCTGAAAGGCGCGGTGGTTGGGCTTGTCACTGTAGATGCATAGACCAATCAATGCGCTGTCTTGTCTGATGAGGCAGTTGTCCGTCTTATCTTTCTTCGACCGCGTGATAGTGAGGTCGAAGGATACATGTTGCTGGGACGTTAATTCATTCTCAAAGTTTTGTCCGGTGAGATGGTTGTTTGTCTTTTTGTACTTCGACCGTATGTAGATGTGATCGATGGATGTCTGCTGTAATGTACTGATCCGTTCTCTAAGTTTTGTCCGGTGTCGAAGGTTCATCTCTGGGGGGGTTTCTGAGGAGCCTTTTTTTGGGGTCGAGCGGGCTTCGATGTATTCGAGTAGGCTATGAAGTGGGCTTTGGCTATCTACTCGAAGGCTGCGAGTAGGCTACTACAGAAGGGCATGACGTTAAAACAGTAAAGGCCTTGTTCACTGATAAAGGAAGTTTTAAGTTGATCTTCGGGGAGGAGGGGTACCTGATTGTAACCCGAAGCTGCATTCATCATTGATAAGCGCTCATGTCCAGCAGTGGCATCGAGGAGTACTGAGACGATCGGGAGGGGGAAATTGTCCTTCGGTGTATGCATGTTAAGGTCTGTGAAGTCCACGCATATTCTGATCTTTCCATTCTTCTTGGAAACTGCCATAATATTTGATATCCAGCCGCGTACTTCACTTCTCTGATAAAACCTGCGGCTATGAGCTTATCTACTTCAAGGTTCACTGCTTCCCGAAGTCGTGGTGTCAGGGTACGCTTCTTCTATTTTACTATTGAGGAATAGGGAATTGGGTCGAGGCGATGGCAAACCAAACTAGGGTCGACACCAAGCATCTTCTGGAACGTCCATGCAAGGACATCTTTGTTTGCTCGAAGGAAATCTATAAGCTCGAGGCATTCTGCTTCGTCTAGAGAAGTTTCAATGAATGTACCTCGACCAGGACCATCAAGTTCACTATAAATAGTGGGTTCGATGGGTGAGGTAGTATGTGTCGAAGGTGTGGGGATAGAAAGAGACAATGATTGCTATGGGCGACTGGCAAGTTTCCAAGTCTGATCAATCTTCAGGTGCTCGCATCAACGGGCAAGGCGTTAAGAGCCTTTTAAGTTCCAAGTACCTTCGAGAGTTGTGAAATGAAGGGCCTAAAGGCAGGTCAAATGTATGGCACACATAGCGTAGAGCCAGTCATGCCTGAAGATTCTGAGGTATTCTGACTTCTTGTCGATGACAAGAAAGAAAGTTTAAAGTGTGACAGGGCCTGTGGTAACTGGTAGGCTGATTCGACCAACAACGACTTCAGCGGCCCCATTGAATCCTTTCAACTCGACATTGGCAGCAGTAATGAGATCTGTCTTCTTCATGGTTCGAAAAGTCTAAAGGAAAAGCACATCGGTTGCACTCTCTATATCGATTAGTATGGTGTGGATGGAGGTTTTTGACCTTAATCATGATGACTAAAGGGTCTGAGTGGGGAAATTGAGCGTGGAAAGTATCACAGTCAATGAAAGAGATACCTTTGCGTTGAGGAGAGAGGGTTGATCCAGGCAGGAGGGCAGGTAGCTTCTCCTGATAAGTAAGTTTGTAACATTCTTCGACATGCTTACACTTGCTCTTGGAGTGCCCTCTGTCTATATTGTTGACCTCGATGAAAAATTATTAGGTAGATATGCACCTTGGCCGGGTCAACAGCTGGGATGGGTTGAGACTTGAGGCATGACCCGTCAAGGTAGCTGGGGAGGTCGGCAACATACTGATGTAGACTACCTTCTTTGAGGATGATCTTGAGGGAGCTCTGAAGGGCGAAGCATTTGTTGGTATGGTGACAGTTACATTTGTGATTGGCACAGTAAGGTTCGCCTGGTCTGACTTCGATAGGGAAAGGGATACGCCAGATGAGGTCTGCCTATATATGTAGTAGAAGGGTACTGAGAGGGGCAGTGAGTATGCGTAAGACCGACTTCGGTCGCTTCTTGCGGGCTTCAGCATTGTTATCATTGTTGGGGCATTTGCGGCTCTTAGTCTCCTGTGAGACAGAAGCGATCAGGGGTGTGGGAGTAGAAGGCAGGTTTTGTCGAGGTTTATTGAAGTTGATAGTTGAAGGTTAGCCCTATTTACGGGATTTTTGGAAGCGCTCAAGGTCGACATAGCCATTAACCTTTAAGAGCATCTCCTCGAGGGTTTGAGGTTTGTGGAAAGCCAGGTATTCTTTCACACGACTGTAACCCGGTAGGGTATTTAAGTACACGAGCATGGCATTCGCGCAGTCAAGGTTCTTGATTTTCTGTGATTTATCAAGAAACCCTTTGGTGAAGACCTCGAGTATCTCATTATTGGATTGTCTGAACTTGAACAGGGCATCGACTCTGACTTCTCTATCTTTATTGAAGGCAAACTGGGCGATGAAAAGATGTGATAGTTGATCGATGTTTCGAATCGAACCATTTGGATGATTGTGATACCATTGAAGGGGGCTGTCAGTAAGGCTGGTGGGATAAAAGCGACATAATATGTAGTCGGTTGTGGAATAGAGGCTCAGAGCATTTTGGAATTCAAGAATGTGCAATTAAGGGTCTGTGTTGCGTTATTTGCTGATTTTGGGAGCACAGAAATTCGGGGGCATATCAATAGCGAGAAGTTTGGGGCAAAGAGGGTTATTCAGTCGACTCCAGGAGTTGGGAGTTGGGCTCACACTGACGCTAACAACAGGTTGTATTTTGTGGTCGAAGTCCTGCTGTACAGCATAGGCAGGATGAGGGGGAGATCGAGGGATTTGAGGATGGTGAGGTCGAGTGAGTAGAACGTGCTCGACGCTGCGCTGCCCAAGACATTCTCGAGCAGGGCAGCGTTTAGGGTGTCTAGAGGATCGGGGGGTGGAGTCAGAAGAATTTACTGTGGGGTGAATGTTGAAATGGATGGAGCCAGTAGGAGGAAGAGTGTGGGGAGCACCCTCGGCCTGGATACGGACTGGGGGTACTTCAAGAGTTGGTAAGGGCCCCAGACAGGAGCGGGCAGACACGCCCGAGGGATCTGGTGCTTGGGATGGTCGAGCAGCTTCCAGGGGCTATAGTCTCTGCAACTCTCGGACGGTATTTCACAATTCATCGATTGCTCAGTTTTGTCTGTCGGTATAATCCAGGCAACGATTCTATTCGACACCAAACACCAGCTAGTGCTTTTCGTGCTCCCACTGTAGTTGAACCTGGTGACACTCCTCCGCTTGAGCGAATTACGAAGAAAGTAAGGCTATTTGAGCGGCCACTCCGTCAACGGAGTTGTCGGCATGGGTTGAACAAGAGCGGAGGGTGGGTGTCATTGAGAAGAGTCTGTGGAGGTTGAAAACAAAGGGGAGGGAAAGGGAAAGAGAGAATGGTAGGGTGGGAAGCACAAACGGTGCCAAATATAGGGGCCAAACTTCTTAAAGGCAGGGGGAGTTGGCTCTTACACCACGGGGTTAAATCTTCAAGTAAAGAAATACAAGTATGTTATCTATAATTAGAGTAATCAATAGACAATATACTTGCGTGGAGGCCTGGAATGTAACTCTCCATGACCTCTGATGAGTATTTTTAAGAGTATCTGTCGAGTAGTCGAAGGTTCGAGTAGAGGGTTTTTACAGGGTGATCAATGGTAAATTGCAATTGGACTGGGGAGAATTTTTGTAACCCTTCCTTGGTTCCCCATCTCTCCTATTTATATAACATAGGAAGGGTTGAGTCACCAAGGTTAGGTCATATTATAAGGGTACTATCTGGATATCCAGGTGTGGGTATGGGCGCCGGAAATGTCGGAACTATCGCTGTAATAGTTGCTGGGTCTGTCTTTGTACTTTGATACTGTAGCAGTGGTTGGGCCTATCACTGTTCCAGCAAGGACCAGCAACTGTACCGTCTTGTCTAGCGAGCTGGCTGTCTCTCCCATCATACTTTGACCATGTGCGGATATGGTCAAAGTGTTTCTTCTATGATGTGGAGTCTGTCCTCGAGGTTTTGTTCAGAGTCGCGACTTCATCTTCGAATGATCTTTGGGTGGCTTGTTTGTGTGCTTACTGGACTTCGAGACGGTCGAGTAAGCTTCAACATAGCCTTTGAGTATCTGTTTAAGGTAGAAGGCTGGGAGTAGGCTGCTACATCTGGCAACTGATAGTGACCTCTGGCTGGAGGAGCCTGCAGAGTATTTTCCAGAGCCTCAAGGGTAGTTTGTATTGTTGTCATCTGGTATTCATGTCGTTTGAGCACTGTCAAACGAGCTTGTCCTTCTGTGTTGAGCTCTATCTCACAAAGCTCCCGATCTATTGATAATTAAATTTTGAGCTCGACCCGTTTCACAGTTTTGACGTTGAGATTCGCCCGTAACCCTGTAAGTTGCCTCAGCTCCATTGAATCATCGAGCTGAGTCCTTGTAGCCGGTTGTCTGGAAGTAACCATGATTGAAAGTTGTAGTGAAAAAATGCCTTAGGATATCGTGGAAATGCAATCTTTCCCACAGACGGTGCCAAATATAATGGCCAAATTCCGTAAGCTCAAAATGGCTCAGAATTCTCTATCACACTAATGAACCGGCAATAATATTTTAATGGAAAGTATGAAATGACACAGGTGATTTTAGCGTGGAAAACCTCTGAATAGGTAAAAAACCATGACCCTGAGTGGAGGATTTTTGCAAAAGTATCTGTATTGCTAGAGGCGGATATCTTATTTCAAGCGATCTTTAGATATAGAAAAGCTTGAACCTTGTAATTAAGAACTTTGAATGTTGCTGAAAATCAAAATAAGTACTTTTTTGATGATCTCTTGTATAATTTTTGTGGGTCCCTGTCTTTTCTGGAACTTTTTCTTTATATAGGCCTACTCCAGAGTTCTTCATCGTGTTGGAGCACGTTTTCCGAACAATGTGGTTAGTGGCGGTTGACTAAGTAACTGACGAGCTCCTGAGAGATAGGTATCTTTGACTGGATAAGGCTTCTCGATTTAAGTTCGGCCCACGTTCTTAACCAGTTCGTAGGGTAGGTTGGAATGTTGACTGGGGAAGATATGTTAAAAATGCGTGAGTCTGAGATAGAAGTGATTCAAATTAGTGATAGCTCGACTTTAGGTAAAATCGGGGGATAGTTCCCTACAGTATCAAAGACTCGGCATATCTTTTTGTTAAAAGTTACCGTATTATCTGTATTACCTAAGTGACTCACACTTTGAAGATTTACAGTTAGTCCCTCAGCATAGAGTAAATTATCAACTGTTGGGCGCCCAAGTCCTTCAACACTCCCTTTTCTCACAATCTTTCCACTCATCCCTCCTCCAAAACTAATATCACCTCCTTGAATATCTGTGACATTTCTTAGAGTGATCACAATTTGAGTAAATTATAGTTGTTCTCATACATTTCCAACTTCTTGAAAGGGATTATTAAGTTTATTATTGTCATCATCACTGTCATCCCATATAACAATAATGTTCATTACCTTGTGGTTACTATTAGAATAGTAGAACAGCTGTGTGTATAGTGGCTTGTGACACTTATAACATTTAACTTTATTTAAGTCTTATTTCGGATTGGTCTTCTTGTCATAAGACTTAACGCGGTCATGAGGACGTGGCTTATAATTTACATTTTGCTCTTGCTTATAAAATCACTATTTTTAAAAAAGCTTTCTAAACTATTGGCAAATAAGAACAATTTATGAATCAACATCAAATTCTTTATCATTGTTAGAGACACATAAGTTGACAACTTCTCTAGCTCCATGAGAAGGCAAAAACTTGGAGGAAGAGTTAAAAGCCATACTCTTATTCTTCTTTGGGTTTTCTATTTCTATCTCGATATCAAATGTTCTTAATTTTACAGCAAGTGTGTCCGATTTCATGGTCTTAAGATTTTGAGCTTCCTCTATGGCATCACGTCTAGATCTAAAACTCTTAGAAATAGATCTTAGAAATATATCTAAGAATTTTTTGAATTATTTGAACATCGGTGTATCCAGCTCCTAAATAGGGACTATTGTTGATAATGTTACTCAATCTGGTAAAAAGCTTACTGAATGTTTCATCCTCACTCATTCGAATATTCTTAAATTGTGAGATAAGCATTTGTAGTTTACTCTCTTTAACAGTATCACCACCTTCATGTATTCGCATTAAGATGTCCCAAGCTTCTTTCAAAGTGGTACATGTAGAGATATGCCTATACTCACTTTTGCTCAACGCATTAAAAATATAATTAAGACATTTAGAATTATAACCAGATGTTTTTTCTTCTTTTTTCCTTAGTCTATTGATTTCTAGGTTAAGAAACTTCTGCAGCTATTGCTGGCTCACCCCGCATTACAGCCGAGGGCACCAATCTATCTTCAATGGCAATAATTGAGACATCTTCTCCCATGGATTGTAAGAAAGCAATCATTTGAACCTTCAAGTAGGGAAAGTTGGTGTCATCAAAGAGTGGCAGATGATTTACAGGACCTCCAAAGTTTTTGGAATCCATTAAATTTAAGCAATCACTTACAGCATGACCAACTCTCAGGATGTAAAGACTATACGCATTTCTGCTCTTATACCAATTGAAATTTTATGTGCTAGTATTTAATGTACTTTAAAAAATTAAGTCATAACTATTCTTAGCAATCAATGTTATTGGGATAAATAGATTCGCGTAATAGGTGTAATATGTAAAGAAACGACACAATACATAAGTAATTTTTAACCTTATTGAAACACCTTCCTCTAGAGAAAACCCACATGTTATTTTCGATAAAATCAATAACCAAAAATCTACTAATCAAAAAGTTATAATTTGAAAAACACTTACAGTCTCGATAAACCTATCTCGGGATTATCACTCTTCTGATCCAAGCTTCACACCATATCTTCTTCATTCTCGTAGCGATACTCCTTGATCTCGTAAAAAGGGTCACCTTACTAGAATTACTCTTGCAAATCATGAGGGAAGAAATGTTAACTAATTCATTCCAAGATTAAGGTTCTTAGCTAACTCTCTTTGATCTTAATTAGTCTTTCTGATAAACATAAAATCCAAAAAAAATTGAGTAAAAAACAAAAATAATCTTACCGATTGATAGGAAGGTCACTCTACACATAACTACACAAAAATGTTCTTGGTGGTTACAAAAGGATTTTATAGTAGTCCGTTTGATGCAATTTTCAAGCTGCTTTGCCCTTTCAAATCTACCGCCATTATTTTAGGGAACCTCAACAAATCTTAACCAAATGTCTTTTCTATGATTCCTAAACTGTCATTTATGTTTTTTCCAGATAAGTGTTTGGGCTAAAAACATAAATTAGTTAAAAAAATAATGACCCTTTATGTCATTTTCTTGAAACCTATTAAGTACAAATAGTTAATCATCACCACATTAATAAGAGACATAAAATGGGAATAAACTGATCAGCAAAATTATAGGAATTTTAGAAAAATCTTTAAATTTTTTATTCCTTACTGTTTGAGAAACTTGGCAGTCGGTCTCACCAGTACCCGGGAAAATAGACACGTTCGATCGGGACCTAAAATTGTTAGAACGGCACACTAAAAATAACCTTCAAAACATGGTAGGGAATATCCTTTGTGAGGCATGATTTTTCCCAGAAGTTATTCGATTGACTATAGATCTCGTTCGAATAAGGGAAGCAAAATAGCCTTGAAAACACAACAGTGAAAAACACTTTGAAAACTTGGCTCTTCTCAGAATCCGTTTGACTGACTATTTAACTCGTTTGAACAAAAGTGCCAAAATGCACTTGAAAGCACATCAGAGATATTTTTTATTTTCCTAGTTTTGCAAAAGCATTTTTCTAAGTTAAAACAATCTTAGGTTTTTACTTTATCAGAGTTCTACTTACCAACTTATCTTCTCGGTTGTTGGCTGTAGATGACTTGCTTAATGGTATTGATTCCGTCGTTATCTTCAACTAAGATAATTATGGGACTCGACATACATGAAATGAGACAAATCAAGAATCTTTCAAATGATACTTTAAGAGTTGCTTTACATATTGTAAAGTACCTCCCACCTCTACGTCCACCTTCTAGGGCTTCATAGATTTCATGCATCACAGGATAAAGCTGCAAAATGTTTGAAGAAATGTCGCCATTATTGGGTCTCTCCTGGACTATGAAAATTAAATGATCATTACAGTTACTAAATAATTTATTGGGGTTTCCCTTTCAGAGAACCACGAGGTAGAATTTAGTAAACATAATTGATGTCTGTCCCTGATGGAGGAAAATCCTTTGACAAGTCCCGTCGTGGCAATAATAATGAAAAATGATGTCATAGGTGGTACTGGTGGTACCGCAACTCCCAACAGAATTGGTACAATTCGCACCGAGTGAATGAAAAATAGCAGCATACTAGACCTCAAATCCATTACATAAATTCATATTTGGGTTAGATTTACTGATGAGGGACGAACTAGGATGAGAATACTAACTGCTTTAATTTGGCGCAATTGACCTAGAGTTGGCCGTGAGGGAAAGATTATTAAGAACATCAGCAACAGGCTGGCTGAGATAGCGATATCGATCCAAAATGACTTAAATAACACTTTTATAGGATCTATATAATAAAGATAGCTATTTTTAGGGATTCTATCAGGAGAGTCAGTGGTTAAATGTAGCAAGTTGATAGCTACCGATGTTAATATTAAAAACTTTATATGCCATCTCAATTGGCGTAGTAGCTTATCTATTTATTTAAGTGGGCCCCTTATTTGTTATTTAGATAACTTTATTATATATCCTAAAAAATGTAGTCTTCACCCCTCACCATATGTTAAGTTTTAGTAGGTTTTGGGCATACGTAGCTAGGTAAATTCCCCAGTCTGTTGTTGATGCTCTAAGGGTGCCATTTACTTAAGTTTAATAAAATCCCCCTGACTCATATGGGATAATGAAAGGGCAACCATAAAATTGAGTATAGTTCAGAGTACCAGAACCATACTCAAAGTAACTATTATTACCTACTGCTAAATCACTAAGGAATTCAGAAGGATAATAACCCAAACCCAAATTCAAGACATCATATCTTATAACTGTCATAATATGATTGGCATCGCCAAAACTATGCAAGTTTATTCCTTAATCTCAATTTCCATGTAAAATTTTTAACAATTTAGTCTAAACCCGATTAATATTGCAGACGGATATTTCTCCGAAAGGGATACGAGAAGGCATCATCCCGGTAATGGCCTAATTCTGTGAGCTTGAAGTAGCCTAGAATTAGCTCTTACATCAATGTACCTGTAACAAAATCTAATTGAAAGCAAGAAATGATACATGTATTTAGCGTGGAAAACCTATGAATAGGTTAAAAACCGCGACCTCGGGTTGAGGATTTTTATATAGTGACATTTATTGCCTGAGGTTGATATCTTATTACAAGTAATCTCTAGACTTAGAAATTCTTGACCTTGTGAATAAGGAGTTTAGAGTTTTTTTGAGAATCTAGAAAATATAGTTTTTCTCCTGATTTCTCCTATAATTTTCTGGTCCTTGTCTCTTCTGGAAAAAATTTATATAAAGGCATTTTCCACAATTCTTTATCATGCTGGAGCATGTTCTCCGATTAATATGGTTAGTGGCGGTTAACTAAGTAGTTGATGAGTTCGTGAGAGACAGGTGGCTTTGACTTGTTCAGGATTATCGGTTTGAGCTCGGCCCATATTCCTTGTCAGTTCGTGGAGTATGTGGCAATGTTGACTGGGGAAGTCATGTGGTGAATGTGCGAGTCTGACATAGAGGTAGTTCGAACTGGACACAGCTCGATTTAGGTAAGATCGAGGGGTAGGCCCCTACAATCGTACCCTCGCAACCGAAATCACGAGTGGCTTGGGTTGAGAAATAATTTTTGGGTATACCGGCTAGAAATTTGAATGAAGAAGGAAGTAATGATGGTGTTCGATTGCATGAAAAATGTACATGTCAAGGGGGAAGTACGTGCATTGAATGTTGATGGGAATGTCGATGTATGCGACAGTTAGGGTTTTAAGAGTCTCGTCAGTATTGAATAATGACGTTTGGGAAAACGTACCTATACAATAAATGTAGGGTAATATAAATAGTACATGTACCAAGGTAGGTGTCCAAGTACTCTTGTTCTGATACAAAATCCTTTGCAAGTGTTGAAGATGGTGAAGACTCGTAGGATGGTTCTTGAAGAGAAAATTGCTTCTAAAATGCAGAAGTTGAAGTTAAAGTTTTTCGGGGATCAGTCCTTGGAGAATCTTATTCTTGCTTTTGTTCCACTAACGTATCAAGGAATAATGGAAAATAAAATGGTTGAAGCTGAGGAGTTTTACTGTAGATAGAGGTTTTACCACGTTATCTTAACAGGCGAGCAACGTCGGGTTTGTTTTTGCATCCTTGTGGAAGATAAGATTAGGGAGACAGGTACAGGGATTGGCGTAAGTATAGTACAGTTATGATAATATCTTGAATCGCAATAGATTCTAAATTCGGACCCTCTTCATCTCTACCAACTCAGAGGGGTTGATGGTTTTAGGAGAGGCGGTGATGGTAGTGGAGGAGGAAGATGGAGAATGGATGCATGCTTTTGCATTTCCATCGCTTCTCTACGCCGAGAAGACCTTCAGTTTGAAGGGTTTGTTCAAGCACTGAGCCTCCTATTCCCATAGTTTCCATTGGAAGTTTCTCTAGACTTTGACCAAACTCATGGGAGGGAAGATACTCGTTGTTTCTAATATTTTCTTTGCATCAGGGTTAAAAATTACTGAAGCGTGACAAGCTGAAGGATTTGACTTTTCGAAGTGCCTGAAAGACTTGCTAGCTATAAAAGTACTAAAAAACTTGTTATCTGTAAAGTGCCTGAAGCAGAGTATTGGACAGAACTTTTATCTATAAAGTACCTGATGTCGAGTACTAGAAAGACTTGTTATCTGTAAAAGTACTTGTAATATTTTTCGAGATGAATAAAATTTACTATCCAAATTTGTGCTGATATAAAAATAAAATAACAATAGAAATCAAGTTGTATGAAGACTTTGAATAAAATGAAATGTATGAGGGCAAAAGGTAAAATACTTGTAATAATCGAACTGTTATACATTTATCTGTAAAAATATGTGTTTAGAGGCAAATATTATTAGATTTATGAGCTAGAAATGTGGGAGAAAAAATTAAGAGTTTTAGAATGAATAATCGATCTCGTAGAGGTCGTTTTAGAAAATTAGATCTGGAAATAATAAGTTCGATCTGTAACTATCTGGAATTACTGAGCTCGATAGGAAGAGATACGTTCAAATAATTTCTCTCAAGACATGGGGTTTCTATTACGAGATAAAAGGGTAATATCATGATTTTTGGGGAATTGATAGTAAAAATGGATAAATAAGGGTACAATGATTTTTAAATTTGGGGGAAGAGATAATAATAGTGTGGGCTCGATCCCAGAGAATCCGCTATGGCGCTGAAGGACGATTGGCAATAAAGATCGCTAAAGTAAGGAAGATAATTTTTGGACTGTTGGATTATGATGTTGAGTTGACAGTGAGGGAATGTCAGTTAAAAGGTTTGGATTCAATGGGTAGGGAACTTGAGCATGCACATTTTTCTATGAGAGATTTTTTCATAAACTGGTGGTGGATCCCGCAGATCATGAAGAGGTGGTGGGATTGATTGTTAAAGAAGAGATTGACTTTGTCGATGCGAGGATTGCTATTGGTTTATTGATTGAATGTTGCTCCCTAGGTCATCAAGGCTATTTTAGATGTAATTATATGTGAGGTGAACGGGGCGGACGTGAAATAGGGGTGATAAAAATGTAATTATTTGAATTTAAATAATTTGAAAGAAATTGTTGTTGAACAGATAATTTATTTTTGTGAATGTTATTTGGGACTGTTATGATAAACCAATTTGAAAATATTTTAAAATTGTGTTAAGGGAAGTTTGGTAATGACGTCATCGTTGCTATGAGAGTAGAAGAAGAAACACGTACAAAGAAAGTAGGAAGTTTTTGATTTTATCCCTTGTGCAAAAGTTGTAAAAACCTGATTGTGTATAATAGTGAGTCGTCATGAATGTGGTAAGGTCAGAGCAAAATTTGGAAAAGAGAGATAGAAATAAAATAAAATAAAATAGAAGGGAAAAGGTAATGATGGGAAGGTGCTTTTACCGAAAAGGTACAAGGCGTCTGACATAGTAGTGGAAGGGATGCCCCGATTCCAAAACCAAGGATAGCTCGTGTATGGCTCAATAACTGCCAGCAGTTAGAGAGAAAATATAAATATTTCTTCATCTTCTTCAATCAAATGTTTTTTAACTTCTTAAAACTTGAAGAGTAGTGAGAGAGGAGGAAAAATAGAGGTACAAATAGCACAAAAACTTGAAGAGTTTTAAGCGAATGGGATCATCAGTCAAGGCGCGAGAGAGTTGCTAAAGCATAATCGCGAAGGTGGTTCTACAGCAGCGTAGTGTGGGATGGATTCAGTGTTTCCTCGAATTCATACTCTGACATTGAAGGTTAGTAGAGAATTTGTGATGTGCATATGTGACTTTTGAAGATCATTTTGTATTGCTAGAAAAAGTGATAAAATACTATTTATAGTAATCTATGAATATCTTTTGTTATATGATATATGAAAGATATTTAAATGTTAACGTATATTAAAGGATAATGATATATACCTAGAGATATGTGTAGGTCGAACGTGAGGAGTGTTGTATATGATAAAATCATTTCCTGTAGTTGATATGAGGAGTTCACCTCCAAGTGAGGCATCGACCTCTGGCAGGTCAGTTGAGTCTGACGTTCGAATATCTAGAAGTGAGGAAGAAGTAGGTGTTGATCAATTTCCAAGTTTCCCTGGAAGATTGGTATCCTATCCTCCTCATTCGGATATATTCAAAGAGTTTTATAAAGCCAGGGCTTTTATGGAAGGTAGATGGGGTAACTCTATAGATTATGCCGGTAGGCAATTTAGGTACTGCACTGTAGCAACGGGAGAGGAATATTTTTATTTGTTGGCTGATTTGGCGAAAGAGAAAAGGGATAGGGGTATTAAGGAATCGATCTCTTTGGAATATTTTGATAGGAATGTTTAGAGTGATCTTTTAGAGGGTTTTTTATGTTACTTGTCTCAGTTAGAGTATGGGCTGAGTCTTTCCTTTAGCAACCTGGCAAATAGGATTATGAATCTCATTGGGTTATGTCCCATTCAGATGAACGGGAACATGTGGGAGGTGATAAGTGTTTGTGAATCTTTAAATATACGGTGGGTAGGAGATGCGAGAAGGGTGACAAAGTAAGTATAACAATGTAAAATATATGAGATTGATATTTAAAATTGTATGATGCTGTTGATGTTAATGCTTTATGTATAACAAGTTCTAAATTGCAGGTGATAAGGATAGAATCATTGTTGGATATAGTCGCACAAGAGGAGACAGAGCTCAAGGCTATACTAGAAGATCTTGGCATTAGCAGGAAAAAGCGTGTAAACAGCCGAGTTGATAAAGTTCTGAAATCTCAGTCGACATGGCTAATGATGAGTGTTAATAGCAGTAAGAAGAAGGGGACTGATAGGGAAAGGTGAGTGAACCTGCCTAAGGCCCTTGGAGCAGACTGTGCAGGATTACCTGAGTCCATTACGTCGAGCAAATTAGCTCGAAAATTTTCCAAAAGGGAAATACTGAAGCGTCCTTCTGCTTCTGGGAGAACGGGAAGTGACGAGGTCATGGAAAAATGGAGAAGGCTTGAACCTTCTGAAATGTTCGGAGTGACGGACGTTGAAGATCGACCTGTGGTGGAAGAAGATTGGAATGAGGTAGAGGAAAAAGTCAGGTTGGCAGCTCTCCACAGGGAGGAAAAGATGAGCAAAATGGTATGTTCATAGGCTCGAATACTTATTGTAATAAATTTTTGTATTATGATTCGAGCTCATCAATGAGGTCAATTCTGTTTGATTTTTACAGGCTACATGGCTGATGAAGGGGATATTCCTTAGGGTTGAGGAGGAGAGAGCTGAGCTGAAGAGGAAGAAGGTCTAGCTCGAAAAAAATGTAGCTTGACTGAAATCAAATTTGAGCAAGGAGGGGAAGCCGCTAGAGGCCTTGAAGGCTTCCCAAGTAGTAGAGATCAATAAACTTTAGGTAAAGGCAAAAGTTGACTTGGAGAAGGTGGTAGCTGAGTATGATAGGCTTGGGAGAGACCTTATGTCCACAGGTATTCTGAAGATGAGGTGGATGCCATTAGGGCCGACACCTATGTGGAGGAGGATAAAGATGAAGAGACTAAAGATGCTGTTGTTGGTGTTGTTGATGGGCTGGATGGTGTGTCTCCCCTGACGGTGAGAGACAACCAAGGAGATGACAACGAACACCCAGAGTTTGAAAAACGAGAAGGTTGGATAGTGTGATAAAATTGTGATTGTATAAATATTTGGGAATGTTTGTAAACTGATTGGATATATTTTGGATACCATTCTGTAGGCTAAGTTAATTTCATAAACCTTGCTATAGGAACTTAAGAACATACGCCTCAGAATAAAAGATTTAGAGGTTGAGCTTGTTATGGAGAGAAAGACCTTAGGGTCCCTATTATCCTCACAAACGGAGCTTAGACTTGGAAGTATATGTTATGTAGCATCCATCCGAGATTGTACTTCGACTTTAAGTTCATAAGTAGTTTACACAGTAGATGTCAAAAAATAGGTATCTTATTAGAAATTAGTCTTATGCAGTGATTAAGTGTTCTAAATCAAACTTGATAAAACGTAATTGCCATGTGCAGGTCAAATTGGAGTCAGCTCGCTTGCGCGAAGATGAACCTCACCAATATAGCCAAGATTTTGTAAAGGAGTTTGATAGGATAAGAGAGGTTAATGAAGAAAGAGAAGATTAACATGTGAAGGTGCACTTCAAGTTTGTTGAGGCAGCACAGACTGTTGTCGACCTAACTCGACAGATTGAGGAGAAGGATGCCAAAATTGAGAAAAGGCAAAAAATGCTCGAGGAGTTAAAAGAACATACAGCAAAACTCAAAAGCCAGAATGATACATTTGTGGTAAAGACCAGGGAGGCTGACATGGCCCGCTACCGTATACATGCGCTTGAAAGATTGGAGGAAGGTATAAATCGGTTGATGGCTGGCTTGAGAGATGATTCGGCCAGGAAAACGCATGAGCAAGAGCAAATTCGGTCTGATCTGGCGAATAGCAAGAGCATGCCGGAGGCAATTGAAGAAGAAATTAGTTGATAAAGATAATGAGCGGAAGCTCGAGACGATCTATCTGCGTTTGAAGTTGTAGCTGAACAATTGACTACGGCTTTCTCTACAAAAGATATGGAATTTAGGATGGTATAACGCAAGTTTAATGAGTTGAATGAGAGAGTGGCTCAATTGAAAACTGATCTGACGTAGGCCAATTCGCGTATCATAAATGTCGAGGCTGGGAAGTGCTCGAAGAAGAATAAAAATGATGTCAGAGTGTTACTTGTTCCAGGGGATGTTGCTAGCTTATGAGCTCGAATAAGGGATCTGGAGGGGGATATTGCTCGAATTTAAGGACATGTGCGTAAAGGAGTTGAGCAACTACGAGAGTGTCAAATAAAGTTGGATGTTGCACTTATCAGGGAAAAAGGGTTAGAGCGTATTATCAGGGGGAAGGAGATTGTGATAAAGGATAAAGAGGAATTGTTTAAGAAAATTCCAGATGTGGAAGAACTGAACGAGGAGATCGAGATACTTTACTAGGCCAAAACGAGTAAGAAACGATGGGGCAGGTCAGTCGTTATTTAGCTAAAGTAACTTCCATTTTAGTCAAAAAAAAACATCGTTCATTTTGCAGTAGTTTTATGTTTTCAAATTGAAATGCGTTATAATATTAAGACTGTAAACCACGTCATAATATCTGTCATTTTTAGTTAAAATTATAACACATTTATGAGTCATTTTATGCGTCGCAAAAAATAGACACAAGTATCAGTCATTATTTTCGTCGTATTTGTTCTATTTTCTGATTTATTTATCCGTTGTTTTATGCGTCGCAATTTTACGACGCCAAAATCACCTTATTTGTCGTAAGTCTTAAAAAAATTGGCATACAAACTTGTCGTGCTATCTGTCACGCAAAAATGTCGACGTATTAGACACAATTATTGACGATGATTTTAGCAGCTTCTTGCAATTATAAATTTCAAAATTTTATTAAATAATATTAGTTTATTTAAAGAGACTTCCTATACTTTTACAATTAGAACTAGATGGATTTGAACCATCATTGTCTCAAGTTTATGAGAGCTCTTGCTATTTAGAGCTTATAGTTCTATCAATAAAGATGCATAAAAAGACAATGTGTATAATAGTAGTAATTGTGGGGCTATATTATTAAGTGGACAAACTTGTATTATATTCATTTGTGTCTATGTTAAAAGATGGCTTGCAATTTAAATAAAAGGAATCCAGAAGTTGTTTCCAGTTGTAGAAGCTAATCCTTTTTCTTTGTAATAGGATTCATAACATAAACTAAACAAATATAGCTTGTAGTTTTTCCACCAAAACTAAGTCATTAATTACAAGAAGATAAAATAGACTAATTTTATAAGATACTATACTAAATGGCATACCTTAAATTCAAATCCATTGAACTCCATCAAACTGGTTCGTGGCACAAGGTCCTCAAACACCAGGCAGTGATCATCTAAAATCCATATATTATTATCAGTGAATCTAACTTTGCTGAGCCTTACAGAAAGAGAGTCATAATTACCTTCGATATAAAAGAGGGTCTGCAAAACCAAAACAAGCAATAAAAAATAAAAGAAATGTTGCAGCATACACGGTTAAATTAAACATTTGAAGTAGCTTAGAAATTAAATTGGACATCTAATTCACTATAAGACTTTTGACCCTGAAAGCTATCTAAGAGAAGGAAAGAGTGGAGACTATTTGAGTTGGCCTACTATCATGACTGCATGCATCAGTACACGGGGCATAAATTATATTTAAAGTACAAAAACAACACAAAAGTCAAAAGAAAATGGAAATGTGAGTCAAAAAATTTCCATTGCTCATCTATGTAAACAATCGGCCTTTCTGAGACTTATTTAGGTATCCCTCTTATATCATGTTTATTTCCAACATCTCTATGTATTGATAGCCAGTTAGCATTGTTAAAGAGTATGAAACTACTTAAAGAAGTTGATTGCTAAAGCTGTGCTTAATATCATGTTTATTTGCAACATCTATAAATATTGATGGCCAGTTAACATTGTAAAAGAGTGTGAAACTACTTTATGAAGTTATATATGGCTTTTCTGGCCTATTCAAGAAGAAAGCTATCATAGTTTCTTGAAATTGCATTAGGAAAACTATTAAAGAGGGTGGTTAGGGCTTTAGGAAGCTCAAAGATATGAATACTACTATGCTTATGAAGCTTGCTTGGAGTATTCTAGTTAAGAAGGAAGTTGGGTTGCATTCCTGAGAGCTAAATATTTTCAACACAATGGCATTATATATTACCTAGCAAAAAAAATCACGACTTTCCTTTGTCTAGGCATGGATAACTTAATTCCGAGGATATATAAAATATCCTCCTTGAAAGTTAAGTTTGCAGGACACGTCATCCATAAGTAAACTTAAAAAATAGAATGATAATTCCTAACAAAAAAAAAATAGATGAATGAGAGAAATAATTCATAAAATTGTAAATTTTACTTCAAATTTAATCAAAATGCACACCTCACTTAATTTTGCCAGAACAACGCACGTAGTAACAAATCCAATAATCTTGTCGCTTTGACCTTCAGGATGACTACAAGCAACCACCCCCCAAGACAAAATGTCACGACCATTGACAACATTGAGGAAAAACTCATACTCATACCTGAAAATGTCAGCATTGTGAATTAAGTCTCAAGAAGAAAGTCATACTAAATCTTGATAAGTAGGATAATAGAAAGTAGAGAACAAATCTTTACCTTATAGGAAATAGATTGCCATGGATCTGTTTAAGAGCTTCAAGGTCAGAGAGTTTTATAGGCCTATGCACAATAGTTGAAGAACATAAAGCCCGTGGGTCTACCATCTATGATTGTTGCTAAAATCCCCGGGGAAAAACTGATATATTTGCAGAAAGTGCGCAAGTCCTTATATTTCCATTTATTCCACATCAGCCATAACGGCCATGTAAATATCACCAGAACCTGTTAAAGCTATTGTGTTTCATTACCATGTTAAAAATTGGCAATCACGTTATAAAGTACGGCGTATTTCATCTTTGGAATATACTTGTCCAATCCAACTTGTGTAGCTGACACCAGAAGCTCCCTTGTTAGAAAATTGGCAATCCCATCACTACTCACGGATAAGAATATTTAGGTACTTCAATATAGAATATAGAAGATAACTAAAGTAAAACATATGATATTGAACATAATTTTTGTAGTAGACTACTCGCAGCCTCCTACCCCAGTCGAACACTCGAAGGCTACCGAAAAGCCCATTCAATCTATAAACAAGCCTTCCAAGGATTACTCAAAGACGAAACCTTGACTATGAACAAGCTTCGAAGACAAACTCCACATCAGCATCAGATGCTTCAAAAATAAAGCCTCGACTCCACATCAGCACCAGAAAAACTTCGCAGACATGTTAGATAGACAGCTCACTAGATAAGAACGGTACCGTTGTCGGTCCTGTTACCTATAGTGACAGAACCGACAGACAGCTGTAGTGACAGAGCACAGTGACAGACCCGACATTCGTGACGTCAACACCAACTCCAGAATACCCGCTCGATATCCAGAGGATACCTGGAGGGTACCCCTATAATATGACCTAACCTTGGTGACTCAGCCCTTCCTATGTAATATAAATAGGAGAGGTGGGGAACCAAGGAGAGGTTAGAAAATCTCTCCCTGAGCGCTTACTGTTTACCTTCGACCACCTTGTAAAATACCCAGTACTCAAACCTTCGACTACTCGGCAGTAATATAAACTCTCTTAAACATCCTTATCAGGGGTCATGGAGTGTCACATTCTAGGCCTCCATGCAAGTATATTTTTATTAGATATTTAATACTATAGATTATACGCTTGAACCCCTTTGATTGAAGATAAACCTCGTGGTGTAAGAGCCAACTTCCCCTCCGTTCGAAGTTAGGCCCCTTGAATTGACGCCGTCTATGCCTGCCCACCCTACCAATCTCCCTTGTTCATTATCTCCCTTTTCCATCTCCCACAGAATATTCTCAATGGCCCCCACCCTCCATTCTAGTTCCACCCATGCCGGCAACTCCGTTGATGGAGTGGCCGCCCAAATAACCCTATTTTCCCAGCAATTCGCTCAAGCTGAGGAGCGTCACCAAATACAGCTCTACCAGGAATGTGAAAAGCACCGACAAGTATTTAAAGCCGAACGGCATCACCGTTTGGATGACGCCGATAGACAAAATTGTACTATTGATGAGTTACGCAATACACTCCAAGAGCCGTAGCGACTACAGACTCTAGATGCATCTCTACCGTATCGAGCACCAACCTTGTCGTGCGTATCCACCCACTCTCGACTGGGGCCTCTACCTTATCAAGAAGTACCCCAGTCCATATTGGTACCGAGGGTGTTCCCACCAGTGGTTCCATCCATATCGGCATCCACCCCATGGAGGATTATCTTACTCCACCCTTCGCTCCTCCAGATACCCTAAATGCCATCCTGCCCAAGAACATCTCGGGGAGTACAGCACCGGACACATACCGCACCCTCGGCCTCATCATCCTCAAATCCATCGATCCCCCCCCCCCCTCACCCTTCCTATTACGTTCAACAAGATTTTGACTACAAAATCCAACCTATCATCTGTGTCAGTGCGAGCCCAACTCCAAACTCATGGAGTCGGTTGAATAATCCCCTATGTCCCAAGCTCCTCACTATCGAGTTGCCTCTAAATTTCCGTTCTCCCAAACTCACCAAATACCGCAACACATCCCATATTCTTAAATTTCAAAATGCTCTAAGCCTCTACTCCTCAGCTGACCACCTTATGTGTAGCCTTTTCCCTACAAGCCTCACAGATAGCCCTCTTCGATGGACCATAACCTTCCTAGTAGCTCTATTCGAAGCTTCGATCAACTATCCCATCTTTTCATCGCCCAATTTGCCTACAATAAAGACAGAAAGATCAGAGTCGATGCCCTCTTCAATTTCAGGAAATCCAACAATGATACCCTTGAAGCCATTACCAAGAGGTTTCTCGACGAGTCCTCGAATCACATAAATAGGGGCAACCTTTGACCTCTGCCATCAATAAACCTCGACAAGGCCCGCCTTCTACTCCTGCACCCCTTATCGCTCCCGTCTCACAGGAGACTGAGAGCGGCAAACGCCCTTACATTGACAACAATGTCGAAGCTCGCAAGAAACTGCCAAAGCCAGTCTTACCTAAACTTATAGCCCCCATCAGTACCCTACTACCACAGATACAAATAGATCTCATATGGCACATCCCTTTCCCCATCGAGGTCAAACCCAGTAAACCTTACTGTGCCAACCACAAGTGTAACTCCCACCACACTAATAAATGCTTTGCCTTACAGCGTTCTCTCAAAATTATCCTTAAGGCAGGTCTTCTACATCAGTATGTTACCGACTTTCAAAGCTACCTTGACGGGTCGTACCTCAAACCTCAACCAACCTCCGTTGTCGACCTGACTAAGCTCTACATCTACCAAATACATTTCATCCAAGTCAATAACATTGACAGCGGCAATTCCAAGAGAAAACGTAAGCGTGTCGAAGAATGTTACAAACTCACTTACCAGGAGAAGTTGCCTGCCCCCCTGCCAGAATCAGGCCTCTCCCCTCGACCCAAAGGCATCTCTTTCATCGACTGTGATACATCACATATTCGTTTTCCCCATTCCGACCCATTAGTCATCATGATTAAGATTAAACACCTCGTCCTCCACACCATGCTCATCGATACAGGAAGTGCAATCTATGTACTTTTCCTCCAAATTGTCAAAACCATGATGAAAATAGACCTCATCACTGCTGCCAATGTCAAACTCAAAGGCTTTAATGGGGCTACCAAAGTTGTCGTTGCTAGAATTAGCCTCGCAGTTACCACCGGCCCTGTCACACTTCAATCCAACTTTCTTGTCATCGATAAGAAGTTTGAATACCTTGGTATCCTCAGGCGCGACTGGTTCCATGCCAGGCGTGCCATACCTTTGACTTATCATCGGACCCTTCAATTCATTACCCCTTCTGGTACTTGGAATTTAAAAGGTTCTCAGCGCCTCACCCATTCATGTGAGTATCCAGATATCGATAAGACCCGAAAACTCATCAGACTCCCATAAAAATCACTGTCTCTCTCTATCCCTACACCTTCAACAACCGTCATCCCACCCATCGAACCCACTGTCTATATCAAACTCGATGGTCCTGGTCGAGGTATATTCATTGGAACTATTCTCGACGAGGCCGAACATCTTGAACTCTCAGACTTCCTACGATCAAACAAAGACTTCTTTGCATGGACATTCCAGGAGATGCCCGGTGTTGACCCCAGTTTGGTATGCCACCACCTCGATCTTATCCCCCATTCCACAGCTGTAAAACAAAAAATGCATACTTTGGCACCGCGACTTCGAGAAGTAGTAAACCTCAAAGTGGACACACTCATAGCCGCGGGTTTCATCAGAGAAGTCAAGTACGCTGATTGGATATCCAACATAGTTGCAGTTCCTAAAAAGAACAGCAAGATTAGAATATGCGTTGACCTCGCAGAGCTCAACGAGCACACACCAAAGGACAGTTTGCCCCTCCTGATCATTTCTGTATTCCTCGATACTACTACTGGACATGAGCGCCTATCAATGATGGACGCAGCTTCGGGTTACAATCAGGTACCCCTCCTCCCTGAAGATCAACTTAAAACTTCCTTTAACACAGAACAAGGCCTTTACTATTTTAATGTCTTGCCCTTCAGCCTTAAAAATGCAGGTGCCACTTACCAACTCCTTGTCACAACCATGTTCAAACCCTTATTTGGCAAGTCGATCAAAATCTACATCGACGACATGTTATGCAAGAGCCTCCAAAACCAGACCCATATCCAAGACATAACTGAAGTCTTTTCGATACTTCGAACATACAACATGAAACTCAACCCAGATAAATGCCAATTTGATATTTTGTCTGGTAAATTTCTAGGCCATCTTATTAGTAAATGAGGTATTGAGATCGACCCTACCCATATCCGAGCCCTCATCGACATGCCCTCGCCCTGAACCAAGAAAGATGTCTAAAAAGTTGTTGGTAAAATAATAGCCCTTAACCGTTTCATTTCAAAATCCTCAGACCGTTGTGCTTGGCTCTTCTCTCTCTTACGCGACGAAGGCATCCACAGTATAAAAAAAAATTAACCCTGAGATCAACTGGACACCCGAATGTGAGCCGGCCTTCCTCGAACTCAAAACTTACCTTAGCCGACCACCCTTCATCAGCACCCTTATCGAAGGCGAGACACTCTCTTTTTATCTTGCTGTTATAGACACCTCCATCAGTTCAGTGCTCATTCAACTCGAATCAGACTTTGAAAGACTATATATTTTATCTGCAAAGCTCTAACACCCGTAGAAACTCAATATTTGAGACTTGAGCATTTGCTCCTCACCCACGTCTATTCATCCCGCAAACTCAAACTACATTTTCAAGCCCACCACATCTGTGTTATAGCAAGCTATCCCCTTCGAGAAGTACTTAGCAAAAAAGAGAAATCCAGAAGAGTACAACAGTGGTCTGTGTATCTTGGTTAACATGACATCACATTTGAAAAGCAGATATCCCAAAAAGACCAAGCAGTAGCAGATTTCCTTGCTGACTTCCCGGTCGAAGATGTCGATTGGGAAGAACACAAAGACAACCTAACAGAAGACCAGCCCAAAGCAACAGACCCGTGGAACCCTAACACAGGATGGCGTCTATTCAAAGATGGATCCACTAGACCTAACGGTTCAGGGATTGGCATAGTCCAGGTCACACCTACCAATGATCGAATAGAGAATGTCAATAAATAAAACTTTGAATGCTCTAACAACTTGTTCAGAGACATTACACCGGTGAAAATCAAGTTAACGGCCGCATGACTGAATATGTTGTTATTGTTTGGACAGCGCATGGACCATTTTCCCAAAAAACTTTCTATCACCCATTACCCCCGAGGAGAAAACTGACACGCAGATGCCCTTACCTACATAATAGCTATGTTAGGCCAATCAAAATCTTGAACTCTTCATATCGAAGTACTCGAACGCCCAAGTATCCACCAAATGGAAGTCAATGCCATCAATACTGGGGGAGAGTGTCTCAATCTAGACGATTGGCGAACATCATTCCTCCATTACTTCAACAATGCTACCCTCCTAGATAATCCCAAAGTTAAGTGATCATTATTAGAAAACTATCGTAGATACACCATCCACAAACACAAGTTACATCGCAAATCCCCAAATGACGTCTTCCCTCGATGCATCTCTAAAATCGGAGTATCTACAGTTCTAGCCGAACTCCATGAAAGTACCTACGGTGCTCATACTGCTGGTCGATCTATGGCCCTTCGAGCTGTCACCCAAGGTTTATTCTGGCCCAACATGAAAAAATAAACCGAAGAGT
Source organism: Kingdonia uniflora (assembly GCA_014058105.1). NCBI lineage: Eukaryota > Viridiplantae > Streptophyta > Magnoliopsida > Ranunculales > Circaeasteraceae > Kingdonia > Kingdonia uniflora. Next base: position 268,865 of record JACGCM010000879.1, on the reverse strand, counting down.
ACGCCAAACACTTTGACAAATGACAATGTTACGCCCATGACATCCACAGCCCTTCACATGGCCTTCATTTTAGTCAAGTCTCCTGGCCATTCAAATGTTGGGTCATCGATCTCATTAGTCTTTTTCCCAAAGATTTGGGTAGCCGAGAGAATATCCTTGTTGCAACAGATTATTTTACCAAATGGGTTAAAACCATACCCTTATGTCGAACCAAAGAAGAAGAAGTCATCAAATTCCTATGGGAAAATATTATTACACATTTTGGATACCCTCATATGATTCGATGCGATAACGGTCTGCAGTTCTCTGGGAGCACAGTCAAAAACTTTCTTAAAAAATGCAACATCATCCTCTCACCCTCAACACCTTACTACCCCCAAGGCAATGGTCAGCTCGAAGCCATTAATAAGACCATAGTCGACGGCCTCAAGAAATGTGTCGATGCGATGAAGGACGATGGGTTCAGGAGTTACAGCATGTCCTCTGGACCTATCTAACAATACCAAGAAAATTTACAGGCTGCACCCCTTTCCATCTAGCTTACGGTACTGAAGCAGTACTCCCTACTCAATTCGACGTACCCACATGAGATCCCAATCTCCCTGACGAAGATAATGAGTTTGAACTCAGGTAATATATGTTTTGGATCGACGCAACTAGAGACCAAGCCATCGCCAATCTTGGTCTTTATCATCTATCCTTCCAGAAGTCATATAAAAAACGATTTCGACCACAAATTTTCAACATCAGAGACCTTGAACTTCGATGTGTCATCCAATCTTTAAAGCCTCGATATACCAGCAAGCTAGCTAAGTCTTGGGAAGGACCTTATGTCGTTTACGATAAAACTGACAAGGGTTCATATTACCTAATGAAAGAAGACGAAGAGCCTCTACCAAATCCGTGGAGCACAATGCAGTTGGTCTCATATAATAGGCCACGGCCTCCACCGTGTACACCTGATGTAAACATAGAATAATCAATAAATAGTTTTTTTCCATCCACACTTTGCTTTCTGCTCTTCAGTAAATTTCTTGGTTAAGCAAGAATATCATGTCAACCCTTCGACCTGACTTATACTTGGGAGCAACCTTGAAATTTTTCAAACCTCCAATTTTGTGCAAACTCAAGGGGCAAGGATGGTTAAAAGGCCGGACCCTCGGGAATGTATTGGGGGCGAACACGTTCTACATCGATTAGGCCCTAAGCCATCGAAGTCTAGTGAATTTCATGGTTAAGCCTGAGTATCATGTCAACCCTTCAACCCGACAGATACTTGGGGGCGACCTTAAAAATTTCAAACCTCCAATTTCGAGCAAACTCGAGGGGCAAGGATGGTCGAAAGACCGAACCCTCGGGAATATGTTGGCGGTGAACATGTCTTACTTCGTTGTGGCTCAGGCCTTCAAAATCCAGTAAATTTCCTGGATTCCTCTAAGTATCATATCACTCTCGGCCCGACTGATACTTGGGAGCGACCACAAAAATTTTCAAACACCTAACATTCGAGAAAACCTGAGGTGCATGAATGGACGAGAGATTGGACCCTCAAGAATGCGTTGGGGGAGACCACGTCTTACTTCGCTGTGGCTTAGACCTTAAAAGTTTAGTAAATCTCTTGGTTCAACCCAAGCGTCCCAACCATCTCGAAGTGCTTCAAAGTTAGATCACTCTGCAGTCATTCTATACTTACAACATATGCAAAAACAAGTATCCTAGAATATTAACAGTTTGTTACATGCGAGACACTTCAACACAGCATATATTAAAGACTCAAGTTCAGCTCAAAGCATATATCAAGCATTTAGCATAGCAACTCAATACAATTCAAGTTAACACAAATTAGTTTCAGTACAAGTCTACAGCCGAACAGAATCAGTACAGTGCAAGTCAGTTTCAGTACAGCAATTTAAAGCAACCACAAGCTCAAAGATCAAATACAAAGAAAAGCCCAACATTGTTCAAATATTACAACCCAACAGAAAAATCAGAAGAAACGGTAAGGCACCCTAATACAATACCTCATATCGGAGTGGGTGTAGCTTCTCCTCCAGCAGGCTTCTCAGTGCCAACACCCCAAGCACCTCTAGTAGAAGATTTCGACCCTGCACCATCGGCGCCCACATTATTTGTAGATCCTACAGTAGTACCTTCGATCACAAAAGCCTTCACGCCACCTTCAACAACTCCATCAGAAACATCTACCCCTATCCCCTCTGTCTGTAAAGAATCTTTAACAATAGGATCTTGGGAAATAGGGAAGCGGTGCAGAGTTTCAGGATCGAACCCCATATCCTCTATGAACTCTTTCAGTGTTTTCTTTTCCTTCTCATTCTCAGCAAGCTTTGACCTCAACACCTACTCATGATTGAAACGTTGACCCTCCAATCTCATCTCGAATGCATCATTGATAGCTGTAAGATCTCACTTTAAAGTTTTATTCTCAGACACCACCGACGCTTCAGTCCCTCGAACAATCTCCAGACTGTCAGCCACCTCCTGTAACTTCCTCTTTAGCACTTTTACCGCCTTATTGAAAGATTGTGCCCAGGCATCCGTCTGCTAGAATATTCGAGCCGTCAGTACCTCTCGAAGAATCAAGCACTCGGTAAAATATCAGAATCTCACAAACAAATAGACACTTTCCTGGTACATACTCCTCTTCATCTACTTCGACGCCTCATCTGGGTCATCGACACAGAGTTCCACCATCGAAGCAGCCACAGTAAGAGCCTGATCCTCTTGTAAGTCAGCCAATTGCTCTGCAACAAACCAATAACTTCATTCAAGCTTCACAGTGACAATGGTGTACGTTCCCTTCTCTCACTCTCTGGTTTTTCTGTAAACAGTATATTTGTTATTTCCTCTAAATATACCACCTCGATTTCCAAACCACTATCATTGTTACTACCCCCACAACCATTATTTTTTGGCTGAGATGTGTTTTGATCACTTTGCCCCTCATTACTCTTATATGCAAATCGCAGGCTCGCATTAACTTAACTTTAAACTCAAAACAACTCAAACCTCTTGATCCCCAATTGAACCTGTCTAATCAAATCCCTACATCAAATCAATCTTTTTCTGTAAAATTAGAAAACATCATGATAACCTGCATGGCGCACTGTCGCAGGAACCAGTACCGATCTGTCAGGCCAGCTGTCTGGGCTGTCAGTTTGTCCAGTCAAATCCAACATACCTTGGACACACCCACTTCTCGTACACGAATAATTGACTATATCGTGTCTTGAACATTCGTCCGCAGATAACCTCACATTCGATTTTTAAATATACCAAGTATTTGATTTACGGCACATTTGACACTCGACAGTATGATTGCCCATAAATCACCTTCGAATTTTATGTCTTTCCTACCTACATACAGTTCAAAATTCTACTTCGACAGTTCAAAATTTCCCTTTGATAGTTCAGAATTTTACTTCGACGGTTCATAATGTTACTAACACATAGTTCATATTTTTTACTTCGACAGTTCATAATTGTACTTACAAAAAGGTCAAAATTATACTTCGACAGTTACCTTGTCAATTTACAATTTCATTTTATACAGATCAAAACAGTTCAAATATACAGAAAAATCCAAAATCCAATTTCATTCCATACCAGTATATACAAATACTCAACAAAATAGTTCAAGAAGCCCATATTTATCGTCGGGACACTTCTTCTCACACTCGGCCTCAGTAGAAACATCTTCCTGGTCCACCATCTCCTTAGTAAATGACTCCAGCAGGGACAGCCGGTGGCCGGGAAACGGTCCCATCATCTGTAGCACCCCCCACCAATACGCAAAGGGCATTCCGGCAATGGGTTCCCCGGGTTCTGCTTCAAACAAGTCCGGCATCTCTGAGTCCGAGTCTTGATCACCGACATACCTCCATTGTGACTCTAACATCTTCTCTCGTACGCGCCTGACCTTTGTGGCCGCCTGGTCCTAGTGCTCAGTCTTGGGTGAATCACCTTTGATTTGAGAAGAAGAGACAGACATTATACTCAAAAACAAAGAAATAGACGTATGCAATCCTCCCAGAAACAACCTATTTATACTGAAAATCAGATACATTTTGCCTTTCCTAATCCCAAGTCACAATCATTACAGTCTTCAATTCTTCTCCTTGAAAACTCAACAGTCCAACCTCTACAACTTCCCAGACATAACCATTTTATCAGAATGCGTATTCAACCCTCTTTTCTGAGAACTTACAGTCATTCCATCACTAGTCTCGAACCATCGACCCCTTTCTTTTTATCTCCTTTAACAATCCCTATGGTACAAGCCTCAAGCTTCGAGTATTCTGTATCAGTTATTCATTATAATTGAATGCCGACCTATTTCCTTAACCAGCACATTTCAACTTAAATTCAATTTTTCCCCGAAGGTAACTGTAGGGACCAGATTTCGCAAAGCTCAAAATAGCTTGAAATCGATCCTTACACCAAGAACTACTATGACAATAATTAAATAAGGGATAACACTTAACACAGGGGATTTAACGTGGAAAACCTGTAAATAGGTTAAAAAAAAAACCACGACCTCGAGTGGAGGATTTTGTTAAAGTAGTATTATTGCTTGAGAGAGAGAGAGAATCTGATTACAAGTGTTAATCTAAGAAAAGATAACTAGAGATCAGATAATTGTATGTATCAAATTGTTTGTTGACCGTCCCGTTTCCTTAGGAGCTCTGCCCTTTTATAGACCCTGCTCTAAGCTTGACATTGTGCTTGAACACGTTCTCCTGAAAGTAGAAGTCATGGGCAGTTGAGTGTGTAACTGCTAGCTCGTGGGAGACAGTGGTATGTAGACTTGTTATATTTACATCTGTTGTGGATGACCACGTTCTACTTGAGTTCGTGGTCGATGTGTAACTGTTGACGTGTATGTAACGTGTTTGTTTATGCGTGAGTCTGGTACTGGATAAGATCGAGTCTTCCGGAGCTCGAGGTATAGATGAGATCGAGTGTCCATAGCTCGAGGGATAAGTCCCTACAGTAACCAATTTTACATGTTAGCATTCGAAGACATATGTTCGGTACTGCGCCTACAATCTATTCGCATACATGGTTTCTCAAATATAAACACACAATTTCAATAATGTTTCTTCTCATTACACCACTCCAAAATACAAAAATAGAGGAGACATCCGAGTACAATCACATAAAATTCTACAGAGATCTGCAAAACAATAACAGAAACCTTCAAAATACAGTCCCCCAACAAAAAAACAAAAAAAAACCATCACTACCACCTAGCCACTATTTTAAAAGGAGGCCGCCTTATTTTCATACGGGCCAGCTCCACTCGTTGAGCCTTGCTCCTCCAACTACTCTTCTAACTAAACGAGACATTCGGCCAAAGCTACCAGGTAAAGGTAACGTTCTTTAGCAGTGATAAAATGAAACTTCATCTGCCCTCAGAAGTAAGAATAGGACTCCCCGTTGATGGGTTCCCTAGGCTTCAACTCCACCAGGTCAGGCATGTCCCAGTCGAGCTCATGGTCACCAAAAAACTTCAACTTCAGCTTAGTTGTTTTCCGCCCTATACGACGGTCTCTGGCAAATCCCATCCTTTTCTGGTAGCAAGTGTTAAGCGTGGTATCCATAACGTTTGTCGAGTGATACAGAGGAAGGAGAAGAAAATGAACTAGCAGAAGAATGTGCAGTGTTGGTACCTTCACAACCAATACTTATAGCCTTATTAATATTACTTATTACTCTGTAATCACCAACATTTCTTAAATACCCTACTTTATTACCCCCCTCGAAAACCAACAGTCAACCGTTCAACTCCCAATAACCAACAGTTTTCTCAGCAAACGCCTCTACACCTATTTTCGAGCCCCTTGCAGAGAGGGGGCAAATGTAGTAGCCTACTCGCAGCTTCCTACCTCAGTCGAACACTCGAAGGCTACCTCGAAGCCCATTCCATCTATAAACAAGCCTTCCAAAGATTACTCAAAGATTAAACCTCGACTGTGAACAAGCTTCGAAGACAAACTCCACATCAGCATCAGATGCTTCGAAAACAAAGCCTCGACTCCACATCAGTACCAAAAAAACTTCGCATACATGTCAAACAGACAGCTCACCAGATAAGAACGGCGCCGTTATTGGTCCTGTCAGCTACAGTGACAGAACTGATAGACAGCTACAGTGACAGAACTGACAGACAGTTGTAGTAACAGAGCACAGTGACAGACCCGACATTCGCAGCGTCTACACCAACTCCAGGATACCCGCTTGATATCCAGAGGATACCCGGTGGGTACCCCTATAATATGACCTAACCTTGGTGACTCAGCCCTTCCTATGTTTTATAAATAGGAGAGGTGGGGAACCAAGGAGAGGTTAGAAAATCTCTCCCTGAGCCCTTACTGTTTACCTTCGACCACCTTGTAAAACACCCAGTACTCAAACCTTCGACTACTCGACACTAATATAAACTCTCTTAAAAATCCTCATCAGAGGTCGTGGAGCATCACATTCTAGGCCTCCACGTAAGTATATTGTCGGTAGATATTTTATACTATAGATTATACGATTGAACCCCTTTGATTGAAGATAAACCCCATGGTGTAAGAGCCAACTTCCCCTACGCTCGAAGTTAGACCCCTACAATTTTAATATAGACTCCAATTAAGATCCACATCCTTCTGAAGGGACTTGCTAAACTCACAGATGAATGTTGTTTGTTGCGGGTACATACAGTATGTCTTTGCCATCGTTCTGACTTCACAATCATCTCCCATAAACCTAATGCACCCACCTAATCCTCCATGTTCTCATGTTTAAGTTAGTTCATAAGTGCATCATTTAATTTATTTAAACCTGTGGGTTTCACTTAAGTTCTACATCCTTTTTTGATTTTAGCTAAACTTGGAATATTTACTAATACATAAATCCTTTTAGAGTTATAGGATGACAAATGAATGGGTGGAGTGTTAGAGTACAATCCAGTTTTATCAACAAAATAGATATACCGGATGTATGCCAAGTTCAACATACACAGGGTCAATCTGAAACGTTAACTCATGATATTTGATTAGTTATATTCTGGCTGATTGAAACTAAAGCAAAAAAATACAAAATCTATGCAAGTCTCAATACCGCTTTTGTTTTTCCTGTAACATATCGGTCACTTCTGGGTTTGAAGAGCGCATTCCATATATATCCTAGATATTCCCATGAATCGAATTATATCGGTACTTCAACAGCGATTATTTTTTGGTGCATACGCCCATCATAATTTCTTACATATCTCGCTGATATATCATTACAGTAACCCAAATACTAGAGTTACAGATCGAATTAACATATGTTTTGCCTGTATTTACAATGGATACAGGCAGTTATAAAAATAAATGGTTTCATATTTTCGCGGGCAATGGGCAAACTTCACAGATCTTCCTGTAATGGTTTTATTTAACCAAGCGTAATAGCTACTATAGTGGGTCAAACTCTGTAGTCGCTGATGTGACATCTTCTCGAATTATAGAATATCTTTGACTAAGTTTTGCTACCTTCTCTTTATCAAATTTGGGGAATATGCTACGGCAATTACCTAATTCTTGATACAATTACTTGTTGTTATATCGAGAAGAAAATGTCAAACTCTTTTGTTACAAATTAGAATAGGATATCGAAGTGACATGTGTGGACTGTGCAGGTCCCTTGAGCGGTTCCCTGGGAGGTTGGTTGACTGGGTTGTCAGAGTTCCAATGGATAATAATTGTTATCTTTGACTTCTTGGGAGCTGTGATGTAATGAGTTGTTCATATAAATACTTTTTGTGTACTAGATGAAGTCGTTTATAATTTGGTAAGATGGTGAGGACGAGGGCGCAGGTCTGGGAGGATGCTCTTCGTAACCATGTGCATGAAAAGTAATGGGAGCCATTGAACCAATATATTTGTAAACTGTATGTAAATGGATGGACGTTGGTACTGGTGGAGCCAAACTATGAGGGGATAAATGAGGTAGAAGTGAAGGCAGCTAAAGAAGACTATCTGTACCATCATCAGTTACAATCCATAATTCTGAGTCCTCCAGAGCGGGTTGGTAGTTTAACGAACCGTGCCAAGGCGTTAGTGACGAAAGAAGATGTTCTTGCTGCACGGGATGACTGTAAAGGCTGTCTAATTCACTATCGTGGTTGTATAAATAAATAAGCTTGTACTTTGTTATTGCTAAAATAAATTGCTTTATACAATTGTCAGATTTTGTTGTTTAAGTACTATTTTTGTTACACTTCCTTTGCCTTCTCAAATATTATAATTCTTGAATTAACCATTTGTTGTAGGAAAGAAATTTGAAGGATGAGTTATCCCCAAATATGGAGAGGGTGAAATCCCTTGATTTATGGCGAGTATAGCTATTGGATATATGCTTGGTAGGTATCTTTATAGATGAAGTTTGGGAAGCTAACAAAATTTTACATGAGGACATTTCGGCGGCTAGAGGATTATTTATCCCATGTAGGCAAGTAAATCATGTTCTTTGTTTTCAATGTAACTACGAAGAAGTATGTGATGTAATGTTTCCCAATAAATAATAAAAGCAATTTATTTTGAAGTTAGAATTTGATATCTGGTCGATGTTAGTAGTTGTGTTGGCCGAATATTGTCATTAAAATACCATTGGACTATCTTAGTGGTGGGCATAGAGAGGACCGTTGACCGATATTTGTAATTCAACAATTTTCAATGAACTACTAGAACTGTCATTAACTTGCTTTAAAGTGGTATTCATTAAAGGAAAATCACCAAAAAAAAAGAAGTTTCAGTATAAAGAAAAAAAATCAAAAGGCAAGGATCGTCTTGCGCTCTGATGCCATGTGAAAGTGAAGAACAATTATGAATTTTGGTGTTCCTCAATTGAGAAGAACACATATCTCTACAGTATATTCATTGATGAAGATGATTACAATCATGGAAATATATGGAAGATAATATACAAGATCACAATTGTGTTACAAGAAGAAAAATATTATTTTATACCGAGGTAAACAACATAACCCCATGGTAATGATAACAAAAACACTAACTTCTACTTCAAAGTATAATATTATTGGCACCTCTCGAATTGAGAATGAGGATTCCAAGCTTTTCACATGGTTTTGCAGGATAAATTTCTACTACAAAGTCTCAAGTGTTTTAAGCTTAAAATCAGAAAATTGACACCATCAACGAAATTCAAAAGGAGCAATTTGCATTTTCTCAAGATCTTTGATCCAGGAGGATCTAGGAGAAACTGGAGCTCTTACCAAAGTTGTTCGAACGAGGTTGAGAGTCGTTCGAACGACTTGAACCCTTGGGCCAAAGTTTTAGGGGAGGTGTTCGGCCGTTCGAACGACCTATGGGTTCGTTCGAACGACTATCGTAATTTCAGTTCTAGTATAAGAGTTTTAAATACCTTTTAGAGTTGGATTAGAGTTGGATTTCAAATTTGATTGTAACTAGGACTTGTAACCTCTATAAAAGGGCAAGCCTAGGCTAGAGTTAATTATCTAGAAGTAAATCATTGTTTAGAGTTTCCTTTAGATTTGAGGGATTTGTAACTAGGGTTAGTAACCTTCTATGAATGACAAGACTAAGCAAGGTTTGATCTAGGTTAAGCTCGTTTTTTTAAACAATTGAAGCTTATTTTTCCCATCGAATTTGTGTTCTTCATATTCTCTACAAACACAGGCTTCTCAATCGTATTGAGGATTAAGTGGTATCAGAGCTTTCTATTACTGTAGCAGACGTCAAAAAATACTGTAACAGTAGCCAAATTCACTGTAGTAGTCGCAAAATCACTGTAGCAGACATCATAAATCCTTAAAACTTCCCCTTCATTTGCTTGAGACGGTCACGTGTATAGACCATAAACCACAATCAAAACCTGAGAATCTTAACAAGACTCTGATACCACTTAATCCACAATACGATTGAGAAGCCTGTGTTTGTAGAGAATCTGAAGAACACAAATTCAATAGGAAAAATAAGCTTCAATTGCTTAAAAAATGAGCTTAACCTAGATCTAACCTTGCCTAGTCTTGCCCTTCATAGAAGGTTACAAACCCTAGTTACAAATCTCTCAGATCTAAAGGAAACTCTAAACAATGATCTACGTCTAGATAATTAAAGGCTTGCCCTTTTATAGAGGTTACAAGTCCTAGTTACAATCCAACTTTAATCCAACTCTAAAAGGTATTTAAAACTCTTATACTAGAACTGGAATTACGATAGTCGTTCGAACGAATCAATAGGTCGTTCGAACGGCCGAACACCTCCCCTGGAACTTTGGCCCAAAGGTTCAAGCCGTTCGAACGAATCTCAACCTCGTTTGAACGACTTTGGTATAAACTCCAGTTTCTCCTAGATCCTCCTAGATCATGGCTCCCCCATTTAGGAGGCTTGAGCTCCCACTCAAGCCAGAACTAGAGATATGGGACTTCCCTAGATCCTCCTAGATCAATCTTACAATACCATCTTTCGTTCACACAGAAAAAAGAAAAGATCTTAAACCATCCTAAAAATGTTACAAAATTACTCATTTAAATACTCGAAGATGCACACCTTCTAAAATCAAAACCAGGGAACAATAAATTCCAAAATCAATACTGGCAAGTTGAAATTCTAGTTTTGCCCCTACTCAAGTTATAATATTACAGCAGTTAATTAGCTGTTTTTTGTAGGAACGTGGGCTCCACAAGTACGAATGTCACTTTAGAAATAAATCATAATACAACTCATTTTAAAATAATATATCATGACACATGTACATATTTAATTCGCCATTATATATGTGTCATTACCTGTTTTCGTCACAAGTGTCACGTCTCTAAACAAATTTGTTATTTGTAAACCAAAACTCTGTCACCTTTTATAGTATTATTTTTCATTTGTTTCAGGGGGCAGGGCCGTGCAGGGCAAGGTTAGACTGCTGAGTTTCTCAGTCATTTGCAATTCACGCAGGGAGATAGGTTTTGGTGCCAAAAAGGGCCTAACTCGCAGTTTCTTCTAATCACACACACACGACTGAGAAAACTATCCTGATTCTCATCATCCCATTTCATTTGAGAACTCTCAACAACCGCAACAACCATATTTTCTTTCAATCATCGATTCTGGCAGGTTTTCGGTCGTCTATCTCTTCTTCTTCTTCATTTTCTCTCTCTCTCTTTCTCTCTTGTTTGTGATTTTAATCTAGTTTGTGAGAATGGAAATTATGTTTTATTACTGCCTATCAAATGTTTGATAAAATGTTATTTTGCTCTTTGTTTTCACATTAGCCACTTTATTTATAATGAAAAAGACTGATAAAAAAAGTTGGTAATGAACAATCTCAAGAAGAGGACAAACAATCTCAATAAGAGGACAAACAATATTATGAAGAGAAGCAGCCGCATGAAGGTGAAGAAAAGAAGAAGACAACCAATGTAAAAAATTATACATCTCGGTGACCAGATTTGGGGATAAACAAAATGTTTAGAGCTCTGCTTGATGAGGAGAAGGGTGCTCTTCGTGTCACCTATTTTGCACCATTAATTTTGACTGATCCAATAGCGACAATGTCTTTATTCGTTATAGAAATATTTGATCGTAATCTCGATGATACGAAGTAAAAATTTGGGGGACGATAATTCAGATGAAACTCTGTAGGGACTTATCCCTCAACCTATTCCAAACTTGAACTGCCTCAATACTAGACTCACGCATTATACACGTGACATATACAATCAGCACTGACACCAAGACCACAAACTAATAAGAAACGTGGATCGAGTACTACATAAAATATGAACAAGCCAAAAAGTTATTTATTTTGTGCTACCTGTATCATTTGTTTCTTATTATTTTACCATTTATTGTCTTTATCTTATTATTTGTATTTACAGATGGGTGCAGAACAAACAACTAAAGTAGTGGTCCAGGAAGAGGCTGAAGAAAAAGATGTTCATGAAGCTAAGGAGGTACTTAACTAACATTGGTTCAATGGTTCATTTGTTTTGTGCTAACTTATCATTTTTTCTAATTATTTTACCATTTATTGTACCGCTCTTATCATTTGTAATTATCATTTGTATTTTGATTTGTAGTCTATTTATTTACAGATGGGTGCAAACTAAACAACTGAAGTAGTAGTTGAGGGACAAAGTAAAGAAGTATATGTGATTCAAGATAAGGATGATAATGGAACTGAAGTTGCACAAAAAAACCATACCCTTAGAAAACTATAAAAGAATTAGCTGCTGGGCAGACCAATGTATGAATGTACTTTTAAATATGTTGTTGGGTTGTTGTCCATCTTGTATTTTTTTATCATTCATCTGTTTGATTTTTATCATTTAACATTTATTTTATCTCATTTATCATATCTTATTACTCAAGTAATTCATTTGTTCCAGCTTGTTTTGCCGGAGTCAGAAATCGTGGAGACCTTACATAAGTATCATAAACTAATTGACGGTGAGATTAATGAGGGAACATTTTCATAGGCTTGTAGAATGAACATATTGCAAGCTCACCTTGATGCACTTCTTCCTCGTGTATTATTCAAATTTTTTATTCAACGACCCATGGATGAGAAGATCTAGGTGGACCATGTTTGATCACTCATGAAGGATTAATTATCTATTGAGGATTAGGACTAAAATAAGAGTATATATAGGGGTGAATAAATTGTTTGCCTTATCGCTCTTGACACCTTACGTACAAAGCAATGGTTGGACAACGAGGTAACCATTTGTCATTTATTCTATGTTATTAGTCATTTATTTTGTCCATCTTTGTCTGTTGATATATTATCTTTTGTTATGTTATATTTTTCTCATTTATTGCAGTGTCCTCTGCCATTTATCAGGTATTAAATATCATTTATTTCCACTGATGTCATCATTTGTTCCCCTTCTTAGTTTCTACTCTGATGTAGGTATGCGTAGAGCAATAAGTACTTACTATATAGGGCAGAACCAAGCAACCTTGTCGTGTAAATCCACCAAGTGAAATTATGACCTTTATAACGTACCACGACTTTATATTTGTTACTCAGAACGTGTACAAGATTGAACTTGTTCACAACTGCATAACCTCTTATGTAATTCTTGAGTACAATCATATCTCGATATTATCACCAATGTTAAACCCTTTATTGAAGTCATAGAGATCTTCAGTGTACGCTGCAGATTTGAATTAGAAATCAAGAAGATCTTTCACGATTCAAACTGTAATTCAATTGAACAGATGACAAAAATGGCTCTTAGCATAATAAATTTTATATATATATAATGCTAACAACCTCATTACAAATGACAAATTCTACGTGCTTACCTGAAGGTTCAATTTTTCCAATAATAGGTTCAGGTTGTTCATTTGTAAATGGTAAATAAGCAACCACAGGTTCAATTGAAAGAGAAATATTAGTTATCATAGGTTCATTTGAAAGAGGAATATTAGTTACCATAGTTTCACTTGAGAGAGGAACTTCAGTAGGGATAGTTTCAAAAAGTTCATTTGATTGAGGAATATCATCCACTATAGGTCCAAACCTATGTGGATCAATCCCTTTGTTGTTTGTTTTAGGGTAACCCGTGTATTCAGCTTCAAGATTAGGAAATGAGCTATGACGCAAGGGTCCCCCCCCCCCCCCCCCCCCCCCCCCCCCGAGCTTCAAGCCTCGCAATACTATTTTGGGGTAACCCTTTACCTAAACTGAAATTAGAGACAAAGTTCTAGAAAAGTACTCTACACTTATTAACAAATCTATATATGAAATGGTCTGTCGGGATTGCTTTTATGCATATTGATCGTTACAATATAGTCCTGAACTAATGAAATTACAGATATACAACCATGGAAAAAATTATATAGCTTACATTCCTCATGATGGATTTCGCTTGCTTCTTCAAGGAGTGTAACGAAATCTTCAAATGATGTTTGCGCTCTAAGTGAGGTAAGTTTCGTACTTCCTCTTTTATGACTAACGATTAATCTGTTCTTTGGCGGTACGATATCCCCCCCCCCCCCCCCCCCCCCCCCCCACACACACAAAAAAAAAATAATAATAATAATAATAATAATAAATTTAACAATGATATAAAGTTTAACTCCATTCATCTCTGGAAACAAATGATATAAATTAGACATGCGATGAATAACTACAGACAATGTCGATAATAAAGATGACATAAGACAAATGGTAAAAATGCACAAGATAAATGGTAAAAATGCACAAGACAAATGATAAAGTAGTACAAGGCAAATAATTATATTGCACAAGATAAATGTTATTGTGCCACAAGGCAAATGATAAAGTAGCGGAAGGCAAAGGCAAATGTTAATGATACCCATGACGAATGATAACTTTGCACAAGATAGATGATTTAGTTACACAAGATAAATGATAATGAGTTGATGACAAATGACAAATGACAAATGACAAATGATACTGAGTCACAAGACATGATAAAGATGCTCAATACAAATGATAAGGTTGTACTTTAAACTAAGGGATATTAAGTACAAACACTACTATGATAACAATGCATATCATATTTACTTAAGATAAATGGGACAAATGATACAGGGAGACAAAATCGTTAACCATCATTTTTTATATAGTGATGCAGATGCAAAGTTAGAGATAATATTTACTTCAATGGTCGGAGATAAGGATAACAACGAGAATAACTTAGAATAACAACGATCTTTTTCACCTCAGTATGAGGACTTCAACGAATGCGCAACGATGGTTGAAAAACTGGGTACATCAAGAAGACAAACAGTGCATCTAGGGGTGAGCACGGGTTGGTTTTGGGCCTAAACTAAGCCCGAACCGACCTTAATCGGTTTTTAACCTCTAAACCCGAACAGAACCGAATTGGGCCTGAAACTCGAACCGAACGGGAAAAAAAAGGCCAAAACCGAAACCGAACCGATTTTGGTTCGGGTCGGGTCTGATTTTTTTAAAATTTTATATCAAATACTAAAATGCTTTATATCAACCAAAAAAAAAAAAGCCTTTATCAAATACTAAGCCCATTAATTACAAAAACCTACTCAAAACATCAAAGACATTTTATAAAATTTTATACAAAAGCCTACTCAAAACATTAAAGGCCTTATATCAAATACTAAAGCCCATAAATTACAAACATCAAAAATTAATGCCCTTACATCAAATATTAAAGCCCATTAATTACAAAAAATTATTCTAACATGAATTCTCTGGTCTCAAGTCTCAAATATTATAGAAAATACATAAAAACAAAGCTCTAGAGGCTCTCCTCAGCTCCCAAAATACTATTACATAATACACAAAACAAAGCTCCACAGCTCTCCTCAGCTCCCAAAACAATATTCCTGACCAAACACCCAAAACATATAACACTTCAATGACTGTCACCAGATAAATAGATCATAATATCACAAGCAAGTCTTGGTAATATATAAACAAAGCTTAACAATTGAAACAGGGATGAATGAGTAAACTTGGGAGACAATCTATGAAAATGAACAATGGCCAAGACGAAAATAACAAAGGCGATGAATGGAACAGTATAAGAGTAATGTTTTTAGTTGAGGAAAGGAAGCTGGGGTTAAGCTAGGCCCCCACCAGTTTTATTAGAAAAGAAAGAATTTACATCATGGAAAAAAGATTTTAGGAATCAGCTTTACAAACTATAGCCAGCCAATACCAAAGAAAAAGAGCAAGGAAAAGAAATACAAAAATTTGTGCAATGTAAATTCAAGTCATTGCTGCCTTACAAGAGTAATGTTTACTCTAACAGTCAGCATTAACCCTGTCTTACCTTGCTATAATAACCAATCATATTAAAAGGAAGTCTCTTGGGCTCATGTATTTATAATTTGCAGAGTAGCTAAGCCTAAAGAAATGGCTGGCCTCACAAAAAAATAAAGAAGTGGCTGATCTAAAATCAGAAATATGGTTACTGTTTTGCAGTAAATGCCTTACAAATATGTTAGACTAAACTGGAGCCCATACAATGCAACTTCAAGAAAAACCCACAGATGACGCAAATACATAGCCTATCAACAGAGATGGTAGGCTAATAGCTGAAGTTGACATGTTCAGTTTATCTCTGTGTGTTAGAAGTAGGCTTAAGCTAACCTTTCAAGGCAAAGATAGAATGGCTAACCTTAAGAAAATGGCTTTCAATGTTTTCTTCTATCAGGTGTGGATGGAAAGAAATAACAGAAAGAAATAACAGGATCTTCAAGAAGACAGAAACACCCCACAAAGTGATTCTGCTTAAGCTAGTTGATGAGATAAGAGTTAAAGCTGCATATAAAGATATGAAACTTAAAGATACACCTCAGGCTAGACAGGTTTTAGCTAACTGGAATCTTAATAGCCTGTTTTCCTTAAAGCAACCTATCAGATGCCAGTTGAGAGCTGCTCTAGCCCCTTATGTTACATTGAACACTGATGTATCTTTTATGAATAACAAAGAAGGGTGGGGTGTTATGATCAGAGAACCCTCAGGCAATGCTCTCTTCATGCAGCTGCATGGAGTTATCCTTCCAAGTCTATAACTATCTTAGAGCTGGTTTCTGCGAGTAATAGGCTTCAAGGATTGAAACAAGAACAAAATTGGTGATGTTGTTAAAGCTGCTTCTGCAGCTAAAACTGAATTGGACAAGGTTCAGGTCCATGTTCAAAGTAATCACACCAATCTAACCTCTTGCATAATGAAAACATTGCTTCCACTGTCTATACCAAGTTAGCTAAAAGGGAAGAGTCCTTTTTGAGGCAGAAATCTAGGCAGTAGTGGCTTAAATTAGGGGATTCGAACTCTGTTTGCTGTGAAAGCTAGGAACTCTTCTAATTCTATTTTTGCTTGCTATGATCAACTTGGCAATAAGGTTACTGATGCCAGTCTTATCAGGGAGAGTGTTGTCAACTACTTCAGGAGCATATTAGGGGAAGGGAAGATGCAAGTTGACACTGATTATATTAGAATGTTGTCTTTTAAAAAATTGTCAAGTCTGAGGACCATTTGTAGCATTCTTCAATTTCCTAATGCTGAGCTTCCATTTAAATACCTTGGGGTCCCTCTGATCTCTTCTTATTGAAAGACTAGAGATTGCAACCCTTTAATTGATAAAATGACAAACGGAATCCATTCTTGTAAGCATAAAACCCTTTCTTATGTTGGCAAAGTTCAACTCATTAAGCTTGTCTTGAGTAGTGTCTATATTTATTGGATTAATGACCTATCTTTGCCCATGCATGTTATATCTAATATCAACTCCATGCTATCCAGGTACCTTTGGCATGGGAATGACACTAACAAGAAGCACATTGCAGTTGCTTGGGAGAGGGTTTGTTACCCTCTTACATTGATGATAGGAGCCTTAAGACTTGGAATCGGGCCACTACTCTTACATTGACTTGGAAAATTGCAGCCAAAGAGGATACCTTGTGGGTTGGAGATATTTACAAGCCTCAATTCAAAAATACATGTACTCTCGTGGGTGATTGTGGCATTGTATCATCAGAACACATAGCTTGAAAACTCTAAGTATCAATATCTGCAGTTTGTGAATGATTGTGATTGTGGCATAGTCTGTTTTTCTTTTTTGCATCTCAATATTCCTTTGGTTTTCTGTCTGTTTTTCAACTGTACAGAGATACGTTCAACAATGTGGATTTCAGTTTTCAGTTTTCAGTCTGGCTGGCTATATTACAACAATGTGATGGATCTCTCATCTCTCCTATAACTAAACCCTATTTTTGGAGTTAGACTCTCCCTATAAATCACTAAAAAAATTCTCATGAACTCATTGCAGCAATAATAATTGTTAACCAAAAGGCTAATATAACCAAAAGTAAAATCTTTTTACCTAACTGGCAAGGCTACTCCTAATTGGGATACAAAGCAATTAGTGGACAGAATTAGGAAAGCTATGATGGACTTTGAGGATTATCAAATCTGGTACAAAGTTATACAGAGTTATACAATCTACTGGAAAAATAGATTCCTATCTTATGGGGGGAGATTAGAGCTCATTAAAACTATCTTACAGAGTTATACAGTCTACTGGGCAGCATGCTTTGGGTTCATTAACTTGTCTAGTACTTAAATTAACCTAAATTTAGTAACATAAAAAAGAGTTGAAACCATACCAAGATCTTCTGCAATTGGCATCTAAGTATCATCACAACTACCCCACCACAAAGGAACATCAAAACTACAACTGCCCAAACAAAAACCAATGATAAAAACACATTAAAATGTCAAAACTAGTATCCAAATCATCCAGGATAAATAAGTGACAAGTACACATGGAAACCGAACCTAGAAAAGGTGATAGCAAAAGCAATTGCAAAATCTGAGTTTGTAAGAAACAAGAAAACTATTTTAGGGAGTGGGGTTTTGGTAGAGGTAAGAAACAAGAGATGGATTGCAGTTGCAAAATCTGAGTTGCGATTGCAGTTTGTAAGAAACAAGAAAGCAATTGCAAAATCTGAGTTGTGATTGCAGTTTGATGATTGCAGTTGCAGAGATGGATTTGAAGAGGATGAGGAACTTACCGTTTGAACTTACTTGAACTCTGATGGATGAAGTTGCAGATGGATGAACTTGTTTGAACTTGCTTGAACTCTGAGGATGATTGTTGGATTTCTGAATTGTTGCAGATGGAATGGTTGCAGTTGCAGAGATGATTGTTGCAGATGATTTGAAGATGGATGAAGTTTGTTAGGTTTGCTGCTGAGACGAGAGAGAGAGAGGGGGAGGCGCTTGAAGTCGAAGGGTTTGGTACACTACTACTTTGGTTACTTGAAAACATAACTGATATAAATAACCGGTTCGGTTCGATTCGGTTTGATGGGTGTTAAAAAAATAAAAACCGAACCGACTAGACTCGGGTTTTGATTTTAAAACCGAACCGAACCGAGCTACTTCGAAAAACCGACCTAGTCGGTTCGGATTTTTCGGTTCCTGCTCACTCCTAAGTACATCAAGGATAATGGAGAGTATCACCAAAAACTTTTTTTTTTTTAGAAGGAGACTCTTTTAAAGTTGGTAGTTTATTTTGAGAGGGATCTTTCCTCTCTTTATTGTAGCTGATTAATACTACTCATCAACATTTAATGCATTTCAATAAATTGGCAGCTAGAGGATAGTAGGTGAGACCAGTTTTAGAATTTTATTATCAATTTGAAAAGAGCCTGGTTAAAGCATCTATTTTAGTAAGCGTGCATCTTAGAGTATTTAAATGAATAATTGCCGAAACCGTTAAACTCTCTACATAATATTACAATGCTTCAATCATAGTCCCCTCTAAGAATACAAATCATACAGTACAGTAGATAAGTAAGGACTTCACTGACACTCCACAATGTAAAAATCTTGCCAAAATGAGGGAACTTTACTCGACATCTCCTTGATCAAACAATCAAATTACTACGGCGGCATTGACCAGTAAAGATATATGGATAGTAGGTGCTATGTGTGCCATGTACAATTTTTAATATTGCATTGACCGACAATAAGAATTATAAGTACAAATTTAGGGCAATAGGATAGATAATACTCTGTTTTCTTAACAATATCACCTGCCAATAATTAGCACTTTCAGTTCTGTTAGGTTCATCATAGAAAGGCATCAACTTGTTCATCATAAACCCCATATGATAGATCAAAGACTTCGGAGGATATATTCTTAAAACAGACTGAGAAATGAAGTTGTCACTTAGGTTTTGATACAGATGACCTTTTCTTACTCCGTTTTGAGCACTTGGTACTGTTTATGCTTTCACAGCACTCGGCACAAAACCAATCCTCCTCAGGAACAGCTTCGAGGGGGGGGTCACAACAATCAATATGGGTACCTATTTCACACCCACAAGGACCATCCTCACTCCCACATATCAGCATAACCTCTCCTCTGTCACGGGACCCACAGACTATGCAGGAGAGATCATCAACTTCGTTATGCTTTATTGGCGTTGAGACCTCATAAATCTCTTCAGACCTCCTTAACAAGTTGTTGAATGAATTCTCTGCCCACATGCAAGTTCCGTAGAGCACATGTTTCTCCAGAGGGTACCCGGTCTTGCACACGTAATCCACTAAATAGTCTGCCGTAATGCAAGGGATTTCATGTCTTAAGAAATCCTGCACCCAATAATCTACACGTGGCATGGTAGAGTTGACAACTGCAAAATCTACATCCGACTTGAGAAAACGAGTATAGGGAGGTGAAGTTGCTAATATGGTGCCATCTCCAGCATTTACCACTCTCTTCAGAGTATCCTGGTTATTGATGCACCATGTACATAGAAAAGTTGATATCAGTAACTTCCAAGAGTAAAACATGCAAAAAATATCAAAATATCTGCAGATCAAAATTGCTTTTATGATTCCCATAACTTCCAGAAGTATGCAGAAAGATGATTACAGAAATTTATCCCTCCACATAACTAAACAATTAGTCAAGTAATGAAAAGAAAATACCAGTAAGGGTATAAAGTGGTCTCCGTAAATGATAATGTGCATGCCATAGAAGGCACCATAACCAGTCCTCTCTCTTAAAAGACGCCACTTCCTTGAGGCCTCAAAATTGATTGCACCATCTTTGCCAAGGCCATTATTGAACCACTCATAGGGTTCTTCTGCCAAGAACTTCCCTGCCTGGCTACTAGCAGTCAAGTACTCTTTCTTGAGAATCCATCTGCATCAGGTGAAGTAACCAAAGGTGTATCAAAAATACAAGAATCTACATAACTACATAAGCATAGCACAAGAAGAACATCATTTTTCACAAATGCGACATAGAAAAGACCACGCACATTGCAAGACATAAAAGTTGAGCTGTGAGAAGTAGTACCTGCCAGATGCTGCAGCAGCAAAGAACTTCTCTGTTCTTCGAACTGGATCAGGGACTATTAAGTGTGTGGCCTGGTAAGACCAGTTATGAGAATCTTTACAAAGTCTTCCCTTCAACTGTCTTACGATTTTCCGTGACTCCTTTCTTTGAATACGAGTTCCACTCAGTAAAAACCACACGGGTTCAGAACTTACAAGATTCGATGATTGCACTTTGTCTAGATTCGTCCCACCAAAATTTATATCAATCTCTGTAGATGTTTTATTAGATTTAAGAGTTGCATTTTTCGTCCTACTTTTACCAAAGTTCACACTCAAACTTCCATCTTTAATTGATTTGTTCTCCTTCTCCACGTCCACACTCTTCTCTTGCTTGTCTATGGATGAAGCCTTAGTCTTCAATTTACTTCCAGGACGTCTCACCCCTTTTGCCTTCTCCGACCCCATCATCTTATCAGTTTTCTTCTCGTTCTTCTCTGCATATACAGTTATATCTGGTTTGTTCATAGATAATGTTTTACTCTCTTTTTTACTTGAAAGACATTCCACCTCTTTTGTCTTCTTCAACTCCATTTTCTTATTAACTTTTTCCTTATTCGTCTCTGCATCCAATAGTTTCTCTGGATTATCAACTGATATAGCCTTAGTGTTTGTTTTATTTGCAGAACGGTCTCTCCTTCCAATAACTTTTTCCTTATTTGTCTCTCCTTCCATTTTCTCAGCAATTTTCTTCTCATTCTTGTCTATATCCGTTTCAATTCCAGATATCTCATTTTCTTTATTGACGGACACAGGAATTTTCTTACTCGAACGTGAAACATAGTTTCTCCATTCACTCAGATCTCCATTTGAGTTTGGCATCTCATCTGCGGCATCTATAGGTTTCTTCGTATTGCTCAAAGATATAGCCTCACGCTTTCGTTTACTTGCAGTAACTTGTACCTGTTTCGCCTTTTCCTCAATCTTACCAACATCAGATTTAATCTCGACCTCAACTCCGACTTTGTCTTTCCCAGATGTCTTATTAACCTTTTCCTTGTTTTTCTCTGCGTCCAAGGGCTTCTCTGGTTTGTTCACAGATATAGGCTTATTCTTAGTTTTATTCGTAGAATGATCCACCCCTTTCACATTCTCTGCTCCTATCTTCTCAGCAGTTTTCTTCTCGTTCTTGTCTACATCCATTTCAACTCCAGATAATTCTTTCTCTTCATTGACGGACACAAGAATTTTCTTACTCAAATCTGAAACACGGTTTCGCCCTTCCGTCAGATCTCCATTTAAGTTTGACATCTGATCCGCGGCATCTATAGCTTTCTTCGTCTTGCTCAAAGATAAGGCCTCACACTTTTGTTTACATGCGGTAAGTTGTACCTGTTTTGCATTTTCCCCCATCTTCACAATATGAGATTTTATCTCGAGCTCAACACCAACTTTGTCTTTCCCAGATGTTTCTGTCTGTTTCACAGAAAAGACCGGATTTTCCTTGTTTTTACTTGATATGAGTTTTCTTCTTTTTGCCATTTTTTCTCCTGCTTTTGAGTAACTCTCCTCATTCTCTTTTCCAGAGGCTGTCTTGTCTTGTTCTACCGCATCTTTATGTGAACCAGTTGTCTCAATATCCATGCTTGAAGTATCTTTATCTATCTCATTTCTTGAATGAATAGTTCCTTTAAACGTTTCTTTTATGGCTTCTTCGAATCTAAATGAGTTGCCAATCTCAACTGGCTTTTCAACTGTTTTGTCCAAGTAAAGTGAACATATAACTGTATTTGTACCACCTGTACTTAACTTAGGTCTAGAACCTGAATTCCTCTTGGCAAGTTTTCCTTTTGGTAAGCTTTTGATAATTATACATGAGATTTCGCCATCTTTCTGCAGTTTCTGGGACTCTACTGTCTGGACAACCACAAAGTCATTAAGCATGCTTTCCCTTGAATCCCCACCAGGCCCAGCAGCCACGTTGCAGTGTTTTAGTACCCTCGAAGAGGTTTCAGGTGTACTCTTGTTTGTAGCAAAGTCCAACATATTCACTTTTTTCGAGAACTCAGTACTGTCAGAAGTCAAATTTCCCTTACCAAGCTGTCCTTGTTTCAGTGATTCTTTTTTGGAGTTCAAGTATGCCGGGAGATTAGCAGACTGGTTTTCCATAATATTAGGTAAAACACTTTGATTGGAATGATTGCAGCTATTTTTAGGGAAAGGGCTGTATTTCATCTGAGGGGCACCAATCATAGATTTTTCAGGATTAGTAGTTGTTGATGGGCTTCCTGCGACACTGGATTTTAGACTTGGAGCTGTTGGTTTCAAAATTGTAATAGATCGAGTCTCCATCCTCTTTTTAGGCAATGCACTAGTATCCCCTTCCCCGTGGTGTGAGTGTATCTCATTCTTATCAATTTGAATGCCTCCAAAATCAAAGTCATTGTTAGCTTGAGGTGGTTGATTAATGTGACTCAATGTTTCTGAAGATACTGAAACAGGGGACGTCCTCGCGGATTTCCCCGTGCAACTTAAATTATCCCGCTTTCCAGAATAAGATACACCTATTTGGTTAAATGCCAACCCACTGCTTTCTGCCCATATGCTGGGAGCTCCGTTGTATGGAAAGGACACTGCACTACCCATAGCATCTCCAGAATAAGCTCCACTGACCTGAGCGGGAAGCATCTCGAGATTCTTCTTTTCTCTATCATGCAGCTCCTGTGACTTAGCAGGATTAAACTCTTTTCCAGCACTAAATGATATCTTTTTATTAAAAATATTTTTAGCGTACTCTGACAAGTTTTTAGATGCAGATACAATTTGCTGAGATTGTGAAACTTCCCATACTTGTTTAGGCAGCTCAGAAGCCTTCGAAATCAACGACGCACTCAGAATACGACTGCTTGTAAAATTTCTTTCCCCATATTGTCCAATATTTATTTCATTTTCTGCCTCCTCTTCGGAATCCTTTGCTTCAGCCTCTATCATCTCCAACTCAGAACCACTGTTGTGAGAGACAAAGAAACAAGTCAAATTACAAATGTTTGAAAACAGCTACATTATATGTGGCACAATAAATTTAAGAGGATGGCCTCTATCAGAATTCACCTCTGTTTATAATTGAATTCAGGAAGCAATTCCCATGCTTTTAAGCTGCAACGACAAATAGCATATGGATAAAAAAAATTCCATAATGGGACAAACATGCTATTCAAGATATTATATAAACAAACACCAAAAGTTATAGATTACAGTTCCTCCTGTAAAGTACAATATAACTGAAAGCACACAGAAACATAGCAATACCTGTCTTCCAGCCACCGGTGGTTGACAAGCTTTATCTTCCCCGTCATCTTCGCAAGCTTGTACTTTTCACCTATATAGAGTTAAGAGGAATGACGTACACTAAAGAGAAAAAATGACAGACACTAAAAAGTAGTATTCGATAGACAATTTTATTTGGTAAAATTCTTGATGAACGAAATAGGTTGACAATACAGTAGGTCTCCTTGTTACAGCCTAATTACAGATACATATCTATAAGTAAGATAATTCATTTCGTATTTCTCGATTAAGTCAAAGAATGCCCCATGGAAATAATATGTTACAGTAATGACTAGTAATAGAAAATTGATACAGGCTCATAATATGCAGTCTTGATATAACGTGTCTTACAGAAAAACATATGTATAAAACGCTAGGTAACAACGACACGGATACGGGTGTCGGTGTCCGACACGGGTACGGGGTGTCGGAAACGGCAGGAAATTGTAAACTACCTTGCAAATAGTGTTGGACACGTGTGTCCGAGTGTCCAGGTTCCCGAGTATCGGGGTGTCGGACACGTTTTTTATTTTTAAAGTGAAGTGCCGTTACCTAGATAAAACATGATTAACCAATATTTCAAAACAAAATTATAGATAAGGAATATCTCACTTTCAAAATCGTAGCATATTAGATGAGTCACTTTGTGTGGTACCAAAGGCTTTAAGAAGTGTGCACCCATCAGGCCTGCCATTATCTAAGAAGCAAAAGCAAAGAGTAAGAAATATATTGAGTGCAACAATGGTGTATACAATACTAAATATTCCAGCTTATCTTTTATATACCCCAAAGGCAGACAATTATAAATGAAAACACCATATACAAGACTAAATCAAAGGTGCACAACAGAAAGATAGAAATAAATGGTGCATACCATAATATCCTCACGATATTGCCTTTCGTATCCTGTCAAGCAAATACACAGTGATTTGGCACCCGGGATACCATTCAAATCTTTTACGGGTCTGAACAAAACCTGTAAGGATAACATACAAGGGGTTTTTTTAGTACATTCAAGCTCCTAAGAGCGTCAACATTAAGTAGTTAGTCTGCCTAGAAATGGGAAATAATTAAAAAAAAAAGGTAAAGGAAACACCAACACACAATACAAGATTTACGTGGGAATCCTTGCGGCAAAAAAAGTCACCGAAGCCACATTTTCGCCTATGAAGATTTTTGTTAGGGAAGGGGGTAAAGAGTTTTTGTGCGAAGACCCAAAAGAGTGCTTTCCAAAATGCAGAATTGATATGAAGGCCACAAACTCGCCAAAAACAAAAAAACCTCACACTGGATACAAAATGGCCAAAGAGTCTTCATCCCACAACGAAATCCTTATAACTTGCCACTCTTATAATTTTGAATATGGAGTTAGAAGAAAAACACGCATACATCTAACACCTCTGATTCAACTCGTCACCTACACCCACTGCCATAAGGTGATGGAAGAATGTCCGCTCCTTCTCCCAACTCCATATCCACTCATCCTTGAGTGCTTGAACCATTACCAGAGTGACTCTTTTGGCTTCTTTCTTTGTCAATAAATAACCAATTGTGCAAAATGTGATCGCATATGCGATAAGTGCGATTTATGAGACCTGCATCAAACTCATATGAGAAAAAATATTTTTCCCTTTACATTATAGTATTTCTTGACTAAGGTCCATGAAAAGGGCTCCCAAAAAGAAATAACGAAAAATAAACATAAGGAATTGTTTATCCATTTTGTTGTGGAGAGAGTAAACAAGTTATGTGTGTATATTGGAGATCTGAAATTTCAGTGGATGGATTTGGACTTCCAAGAAATTAACTGCAATAGGAGGGATTGTCCATCAAAGTCTCCCATTAATTATGTTGATCCCTTTCTATTTGGGAAAAGTATTCCGGATGAAGTTATGTTCTTGAGAATCACATAATCGTATGGTTGGGTGGGGAAGGTTTTATTTATAGTGGAGAATATGAAAGAAAACTTTAGTTTTTTTATAGAGCCAAGCCGGCGGAAGCTTCGACTTTGACAAATCCTAACTAGTTATAATCCAAAAATTAAGAAACTCTATTTTTATTAATTCTCCACGTCCATACTACAAACTAAGTAGTTCTACTATAACCAACTCAATGAAAAACTAAACCAAGGGTCTCCATTTATCAGACCGACCAATAGGGAGATCTCCCTAGCGCTAGAAACTTCCAAAAAAAATGTCTGCCTTTACTGATTTTGAGTAATTTCATATAACCCCCTCTAATATCATAAAACTTGGTGGTAAATCCCTTCTTCTACTCTTTCGATTGGCGCAGTTACTTAAAGTAGTTAGGCAATTTTAAATTTGCAGATATCTCTCCACTGTATCACCATAAAATCACAAACTTTTCTCTCAATCTCTGTCATCTCGTTTCTCTCTCTTTCTCTTCAATGAGTACATGTGTTTAATCAGAATTCCTTCAATGAGTTCCCACTTGCTAAAAGTTCATATCCTACAAGCTTGTGATGCTTTGTAGTTAGAGGAGTTTCAACGGCTCCCAAGATCAGTTTCTCGTCTCTTTCTTTGCGCACTCAAAAAGACATCCAAATCTGCATTTGAGGAACTGGTTTCCTACTCTCCCTCTCTTTCTTCGTGGATATCTTTTTTTGTTTGAACAAGTTCCCTTGTAATCAATTTGTTTGTGCTTTTGTAGGTAATCAAAATCGATAATAAAATCAGAAATTTTGATTGATTTCATAGTGGGAAGGTTTCAACAATTCTTCTCGAAGACAATGATGATTATCTCTATAGCAATGCAAATGAGAAGCTCTTGACGAGGTTTTAAAACCCATACTCATCATCATCATCGACGAGTGTGGAAGTTTTAAGGATTCTAATTCAAGACATACTTCTGTTTTTCTTCTACGAGAAGCAACCAGTTTCGATGAGCGTTGTATCCTTGTATGTAGGATTTCATATTTGGCATACTTATGTTACTTTTAGTATGTCATATTTATCCCCATGAAGTTCTAAGGACAACTGATTCCAATAGAAATTTATTCCAATTTTATACTAAGGTACTGATTCCAATAGAAATATATTTCAATGTTATAATTAGATGCTTCTTCGTTTATGTTAAATTCTTAAAGGTATTCGTAATGTTTTGAGATGCAATACTTTTTGGGTTTTATGGCTTCAGAGGAAACTATTTGTTACTTCCAGTTTGGCAATTACAGTCAGATCAAACACTTCATATAATCGATCTTCTATTTTGGCAAAATATTTGTAAATGGACATAGGTCTCCGTCGGATCCTTTAAGGTTTATGTATCTCCAACACAATTCACAGGAATGAGAGAATTTAGAGTAACCTTTAAAAGGGTCGCACACCTCCATTTAAGTTTAACTAGTTCAATTTAGAGTTCCGTTTTGGGAAAAACTGAAGTACATCAAGTACCGAGTTTGTAATAATGGATCTTTGTGGAATTTTTACTTTTGTTCCAGGGTTTTTCTTTCTTGAATCAGTGGGGGACATTGGATTGGATTCTTTACATGAAAATTTGATGGAGACCATATTGATGTCGAACACAACTATTTAGATATAAGTTTTTCCATGGCAAGCAAAGCCATTTGTTTTTCAGAGTATTGATCAATCATGGTGCCAGTAATTAACAATTGGTCATGTCTTTTTAAAATATTGCAAATTTTTTGTTTCTCCGTAGTTTTGTTTAAATCAGGAACATTTTAGGGAGTTATGTTATAAGGGTATGAAAGTCATCTACTTGCTAAGCACCATGGGGAATCCCGAAGGCGGGAATGAAGGAATGAACAAAACCTGAAGAATTGACAATGAAAGTCAGGGGTTGTCGCTAGATATCCTTTCCATCAACCTAAATTAATATATTCCTATGTTCTATCCACGACACCTCCTTCTATGTTGATTCTTATGTGATGCATTTTTTTGTAAATACATATTCCTATCAGTCTTTATACTTTCTTTCTTTCTTTAAGCTGTTTTTGATAGAAATATTTTTAATGATGTGCTCACGTAATGTCGCAAAAATGTAAGAAGAGTAAAAAAGTTATCCATTTAAAACACAATGTGGGAGAATTCGGTTACTAGAGAAGAATAAACCTTCCAACCTCCATCTTACATCACATTTATTGAATTTTAGTAGTTATGTTGTTTAGTTTAGGGTAATTTGGTTTAGAATACAAAACCCAAAACCCATAACACAATATTTTGGGGGAAGCCTATTAATTTTTTAATTTTTTGTATTTTTTATATCATTATGCCTATGAACTCTTCATTTGCTGGAGGTATTGTAAATGTTAAAGAAACTTGGAATCAAATGAAAGTTGAGGTCGGTCCCACCGGCACCCGGTTTAGTAGTACACATAAGGATCCCTTACAATTACTTCCTAGGGAAACTTCCTAATTAAACTAGGGTTATGTTTTCTAAATAAAACTAGAGAAACTTTCTACTAGGAATATCTTTCAAATATAATATCGTCTAAATTTGGCAAACTTCTAGGGAAAGACCTGAGAGGGCACGCATCATATCATCTCCCCCCTCCATAGAAATTTTTTACCTAAAATTAAGACAAATGGGGCATCCACAAATGGTCATATAATCTGAACTTATTTGACAAAATTTCAAAATCATAGCCACATTTTCCAAAATTTGGATCCTTTCGCGAAGTTTTCCATAACTGGGGATTGTACCCATGAACGGGAATACGATGTTGCCACCAACATTTTTACGTTTGACAATGCCAAAAATTCGTAAACATGGAGTCAACCACGTGGCAAAACGCTTCCCTAAAGGTATCAAATATCGAGAGTTTTCTCGTATTAATTGGCGGGATAAAAAGTACTTTCACGAATCTTTCAAATATTGGTAGTAGAGACCCCCTCGAGACCTTGGTTTGATGCACGAGGTTAGCGTCGTCTTCCATGGTCGATATTTAAAATGACAACTTCCTACCCCAACTTTGAAGTTTCTTGGATTGTTGAGTCCACGAATGGGTTCTCGTCAGCACTGATCGACATATATTGCAATACCCTCCATCGGTCTTGGAGCCGGAACCCTATTGGCCTCATTAAGGCGTCAATTTTCCTGCTTAAGCTCTCGAGCTTGCTTGCGAGTTCCTCATCTTGATCTTCTTTCTCATTATTTTACTTTTTCTTCTTCATCCCCTTCCTCCTTCATCTTCCTCTTCCTCTTCCTTTTCATTTTCTTCTTCCACTTTGTTTTCTTCTTCCTCATGTTCTTCTTCATCTTTGTCTTTTTCTCCTCATCTTCATCTTTTTCTTCTAAGAAGCAATTGAATTCGACACATATCATCACATCACGTCCATCGCTTCCTACTCCTCAAGAGTGCGTTTATGTTTCTTTTCGTTTCCCATAGTTTGATTGACAGAAACGTAAGGAATGAACTTTGCTATGATACCAAATTTTATAAAAATTAATTGGCATAAGCAACAATTATGTAACTTTTATCAAATTGAAATAATCTAAAAAATTAGGGTTTGTAGTTCTCCCTCAAACTAAGGAGGTGTTTGTTTTTGCCACTAATTAGACATAATCACTAATTAGTGGAAAAATTACTAACTGAAAGTGTGTTTGGGTGTTTGTTTTTTTGCCACTAATTAGTGATTTTGAGTAATTAGTGGCAAATTTGAGTTGGCCCCAAGACCCCCCACTGACTGGGTTTAAGTAATCTTATTGGAGTGTTCTTCCTCAAATGCCCTTAATAAAATCTAAATATTCCCACCATTTACCCTCTGGCCCTAAAGTAAAAAAATTAAGTTATAGCTATAACCACTACAACAAACCCCACTCATCTTTCTTCCCACCTCCACCTCCTTCGGTGAAAATTCTTAACTTCAGGTTTGTTATGCTATTTCATTTTTTTTTACTTTGATTCACCATGACTGAACATTTTTCAACCCCCATCTTTCATTGATTGTTAATCTTCCAATTCCATTATTTTCCTTGTACTTTTGATTATGTATTCTTTATGTTAAAAATATATTCTATGTTCTTTATTAGTTATTGTTGTTATGTTGTGACCATCACCTAGATACCTTTTCTAGGTTCACAAATGTGGTTTCGATCCTTACGATGATGCCCATGGACAACACATAGTACCTCTTTTCGTTAGCCAAAGAGATTTCCCATGCTTAAATTTTTACAATCTATTATTTGATAAGGACAATTTGGATGTTCAGTTAGTTTTACACTACTACCACTGACTGGTTTATAGTCGAATCAGATGTTCAGTTAGTTGTACACCCATTCAGATATTCAATTAGATTCAGACATTTTAAGTAAAAAAAAACAAACGACCCCTAACTAAGGAAAAGCTCTATAAAATCACTAACTAAAACTAAAGCAGCAATGCCTATCAAAAATCCAAAAAAATATAACTAGGGTTTAAATAAAAATAGGGCATGTGACGGTGGGAAATGTCCTCTTTACCCTAGTCGTGACATGTCATCTTCTATAAGAATAATTTATCAGTTATAGCTTAATGATGACCTTGTTGTGGAAACTGATTCTATATTCAAGACCGACGTCAGAGGTCTTCTTTGCGCTAGAGATGGATGCAAAAAAGCCTTTATGACGCCCGCTGTATCCGCCAAATTTAGGCGCAAACTGACGAAATTAACCTTCCCAGTCCGGTAATGACTAAGTAAGATTGAAGGGTAAAACCGTAAGTTTCTTTCATCTCTCTCGATCTTCTCCTACTCTCTCTTCCTCTCTCGATCTCCTCTGCTTCCTCTCTTCTTTCTCGATACCCCCTTCCATTTCTCTCAAATCTCTACCCTTTTCTCCAATGTCTTTCCCTCGATCTCTCCTTTCGAAGAGATAAATTATGATGAAGAGTGGTCGATTTCAGCTCTCTCTACAAGTACATATAGAAGACTCTCTCTAGATCAGCAAATCAAAACTTTGATTTATTAAGATTAAATGCGAAAACGGGGTTGCTATGGTGATCTCCCTTAACTCTGGGGTCGCTTTAATTTTACCATTTTGGTTGTTTTTCATTGTGTATGTATGATTAAGATTTGTTATCTTCGATTTTGGTGTTAAATTAGCAAGATTCTATCTTAAGCAATGGTTTGTTTCCCTAAATCATCAAAGTTACAGTTGAATTCATGTTTGATTTCACGAAGTTCTATTTTATGATTCGACGGTTTTCAAGATTTTCATAATGATGTCAAGGGTTTTCTTATGGTCTGATGTGTTTGATGGTTTGATATCAACTTGTGATTTTCTTTGATTTAATTAGTACAAAGAATATGTTTGTGGTATATCAACTTGCAAACTTAGGAAATTTCTGGTGGTCTGCCTTTAAATCCCACCGTCGTCTTAGCATAGAGAGTGAAGAAAGCGGTCGCAATGGCATGTTGGGAAGAAGTTCTTTTGGTAAGATGATTTGACATTGAGCTATACTTCAGCATGAAGAAGTCATACTTAGGGGAAAATGTTGTATGCGGGGAATGTCACAAGCTAAGGACTGCATCGGGGTTAAAAATCTATTCTTGGTTTAAGCACATCATTAGTAATAACACAACACTAATCATTAGTGCCCTTTTAGAGTAGGAGCAGAAGTAATCATTTGGAAAAGGTAGGATAAAGATGATAGATGGGGGTAAAGGTGCCGAAGGCACCCATTAAAACATACAAGAAAAGGTAGAATTATTGCACAGCACTAATCAAGAATAAGTATAATTAGGAATTGTGTTATTTGTTGTGATACTACTACACGCGGCGGTGCCAAAGTAGGCGGTGTGGTGTTGAAGGCACGTCATTTTGGCATTATAAAGCATCGTGTCGGTCTCTCCACCGTTTAGCGGTATACTAGTCTGCAGACTGGTACAACAAGAAAGGGATTGCAAAGTATAGTGGGATATGGGAGGAGATTATTCTGTTGGGAGAGGAAATGTTGATTGTTCTACTTCATATCTTCAAAGAGGCAAAAAGCACAGCAGACAGTTTGGCAAATATTGGTAGCGCTCAGATAACAAAGGTATTTTGGGACATGGTAAGCCTGCACAGAAGCACCAGATTTACTCTTATCATGGATAAAAAAGGGGTTGCAATGATTAGACAATAATTTTTATTTTTATTTACTTTAGAGGTCAGGCTTGTATTTAATTTTTACAATTAATACAATCCCACTTTCTCCCAAAAAAGATAAAGAATACAGCTGAATGATGAGTTGTTCTTCAAGAGGATGAGAAGTGGGACTATGTAGTATAAATGGATTTACGTCATGAATATCCTAATTACTAATGGTAAAATTTGTATTGGATGATGATCATAACTTCGAATATGGATTTAAGTAAGTGGGGACAAGGTTGAAAACATGGACTTGAGATTTACATTATTCTTGATTGTTCTTGTATTTTCTCCGTTCTTCCAAGCTTCGTCATCTTTATTTGCTTTGTTATATCTCTTCGTCATCCACTCTGGGAAAGTAACACATAACACTTAACCCCATCCCACAACAATTACCGTCTAAACTTAACAACCTCCCCTCCCAGTACAAGTAAATTAACTTTGATCATAGCTTTCATTATTTTAACAGGTGTGCTTCATGTGAATTTTTTGAAGAAATGAAATTAGCCACCTTCTTTCATGGGAAGCTACCACAACTGATAAATGATCCTCCTCAAGTTGCAGATCTGGTTTGCTTTACTAGCTATTAGAATGGAATACAGAAAAGTGATCTTTGAAGGGGATACCCTTCAAGTTGCGCACTAAACAAAAATATTCTTGAAGTCAAATTGTACAACAGTATCAAAATACTAAAAAAAACAGGGCAACTTAAGAGCATAAAAGGAAACGAACCAAGCTTGGATCAAATGTCATGCCAACATCTAAACTATAATCAACCCATAACGCGGTAATAACTGTTTTCCCATCACTTCGTGCCGCAACACAAACAGAATCATCCTACATCATCCAAAGAAAAGAAATGACTTGGCCAACATCTAACCCCAATTTGATTTGTTATTCATTTAAACTTAGAGAAAGACTTACATAGAGAATCTTGTCGACGATTATATGCGTACAAACGGGGCCGTACTTGCCTACATCAACTCCACCGCCAGCGACGAGCTTTGATCGAACCTCAGATTCTTGGAGGGGAACAAATCCGTGGAGAAAAAAGCGGATACCAAGAAAAATTCGTGAAGGATAAGGTAAATCTTCTTCTTCTTCTACTTCTTGCATTGATCGAAATTAGGCAGAGGATGATGAGGAAAGGGGTTTTGGTTTTAGACTTTTAGTTAAAAGGAGGGAAAGTCAAATCCAAGGCGGGAGAATATGATGCCAATTGGGGGAACCCCAAAAGTTAGAGAAGAGGGGCTAAGGAACAGTTACGCTTTTCTGAACATTGCGCATTTATGTACTTAGTTCACACCTTAGCCAGTAAAGTAGTAGGCATTCTGATCTTGATTTATATTTTAGCACCCGCACCAAATTGGAAAATTCATTCTGCTTGTCATATTGAGAAATCTTTATAGATCAATTGGTGAGCTTTTTTTGTTTTTTTTTTTTTTTTTTAATCCAGAATTTTGTTTGGTTCATAACTTCCACCATTCTCCACACGCTCCATATTAAGTTGAGATAAATCCTGCTATTTATCCAGACATTTCAATTTAATCTGCATGAAATTTGTCATCATTTGAGGCATCTGCAATAGCATTCTGGAATGTTACATCTGTTTTATGTCAGCAGTATTGGCTTGTAATAGAGAGTTAGTCTGAATTCTCATTAAGCTCAACTTGAAATATAAACAGATTGAACATCTCTACAAAATATCTGGCATACCATAAATGGATCGTTGACCTGTCCATCTACGAGCATTTCTTTTACTCTAAGAACTTCCAACATGCTCAGCTGCTGCACAGTGAGTTCAATGGCAATAACTCCAATATATTACTGGGTTTAGCCATATCCGTATAGCAACAAACTTGGGCAGAATAAAAGCTTCCTGACATAATTATCCTATCAGTGCCGCACAATTTACATGGACGTTTTAGAACCATTCCGTTGAGTCTAGAAACAGTTATGACATACCAAGGTGGCATTCTATTTAACGGTAAATAAATAAAGGAATTGGTGAAACAACATCATCTTTATCTTTCTCAAACTGAAGGAAAACAATGTGAAGTGATAGACATTAAACAGAATGCGCAAATAAGATAGAGAATGGTGAGGGAGAATAGACCATCACAAGTATCCAAATCCTGGGGTTCTAATCCCTGCATCCCCACCAAAAAAAAGCTTGGAAAAAAAAGTATCCAAATCCTGGGCATAAATGTTTATGACAAAACTAATATATATATTTAGAAAACGAAAAATGGACACAAATGTTATAAGATGTAAAGACAGAATTAATAAACTTGGTAATATCATGTCATTCTAGATAAATATATGCAAGATGAGAATATACACCTGTTAAATGTCTACAACTAAAATTTGGACAAAAAGATGAGACTGGTTTCAAAATACGGATAAAAATACTGCCATTATCCTCGGGCAATTTCACAAAAAGAGGATTAATTTCAAAGCTGCATTCTACTT
This sequence comes from Kingdonia uniflora, assembly GCA_014058105.1. Lineage (NCBI taxonomy): Eukaryota > Viridiplantae > Streptophyta > Magnoliopsida > Ranunculales > Circaeasteraceae > Kingdonia > Kingdonia uniflora. The sequence goes on along the minus strand of JACGCM010000879.1, from coordinate 234,142 downwards.
TGTAAGATGAGCCCCAAATAAAAGGTCAAAGATGGCCAACTTCATAAGTTTGAGGTATTGGGTGGCCAGTTTAGGAATGTGTAGCCTTGAAGTGATGGTGGAAGATAAGTCTGTGATGATGAAGAGTCGGGGTTGTGTGGAGGATAAATGTAGTCCTTCCCGTATCCAATGTCTTTCATTAGCTTTGTGGGTGCATTCCTAAGATGAAGTGGCACTCCCTCATTCTGACCACCAGACTCCTTAACCACATTCAGGGCTGCCTTCAACGCCTCATAAACAGCAACTGATTTAGGAGCCAAAGCCAAATATGAAACGCACTGTGCGAGGTTAACATTGCACTCAGGAATGCCAAGAAAATGGCAAGCTTGATAGCAAGCTATAGCTTGAAAAATAGCATTTGGATCAGCCATCCCAACATCCTCACTTGCAAATCTGACGAGCCTTCGGGCAATGTACAGAGGTTCTTCCCCTCCCTGTAACATTCTCGCCAGCCAGTAAATGGATGCATCGGCGTCGCTTCCCCTCATTGATTTGTGAAGTGCACTTATGAGATTGTAATGTTCATCCCCATCCCGGTCGTAGGAAATGTGCTTACACTGGAGAGCTTCTTTAACATCATCCAGAGTCACTAAACAAGACGAACCATTTTCACGAGTTGCTTTTATTGAGGCTATTATAGCAGACATCTCAAGGGCATTCAATGCCACCCTTGCATCTCCGTCACAGTGCAAAGAAATAAAATTGAAGGCTTCCTCTTCTACCCGAGTACTCTTTCCCTGGGGTACACTTGTGTACAATCCCGTGTCGGGGTCATCTGCAGCTCGCCTAAGAAGACTCAAGATGGTATGTGGCTGTAAAGGATTGAGCGTAAAGATTCTGCATCGCGATAACAATGGGGTCGTTAGATGGAAAGAAGGATTCTCAGTGGTGGCACCCATAAAAACGATACTCCCATCTTCAATTACATGCAACAAAGAATCCTGCTGTGGTTTGTTAAACCTGTGAACTTCATCCACAAACAACACGGTTTTCTTCATCTTCGTCTTCTGCATTTTTCTTGCTTCCTCCACAGCTTCTCGAACATCCTTTACTCCGGCAGTTACAGCAGATAAAGAGATGAAATGGTAGAGCGAAGAAGAAAGGGAAATAGCTCTTGCAATAGAGGTCTTACCAGTCCCAGGGGGACCCCAAAACACAATTGACGGCAATCGACGGTCACTGCAATCACCAAGAAAAGAAAGAAGATGGTCTTGTCCAAGAACCTCCTTGATGTTACGAGGCCGCATTCTCTCCGATAAAGGTTGTTTATCAGCATCATTATTAGAATGTGATAATTTCGAACGTTTATTGTTATTATTAGAGGGAGTAATGGACAGAGGTGATCCCGGTTCTGGTTTTTCTTGTTGTTGTTGGACAATAGGTATGCATTGGAAAAAACGATCAAGTTTGGGTTGGATTTGAACATTGGTATTGCAGCTCTTAGGGCTAGAACTAGAACCACGACAAACTAGGTTGTTATTTTTAGGTCTTTCTTGTTGGCTGAAAATCCACTCAGTAGCTTCAATGGTGGAGTTGCCTCCGGTAGCTGTTAATGCTTCATTAGCCAACTCTTCAGAGAAACCCATATTTAGTAACTGCTCCATCACCTCCTAATACTCCTTTTCACTCTCTTTTCTTCACTTGACTAGTATAGCTCCTTTGATTCAATGCTTGTAAATCTCAAGACCTATTGGAAAAAAAAAATGAGCTTAAATTGAGAATGCAAATACACTGTGAGATGTAAATTTAGAGCAAAAATTAGATTCCCTAATGAAACATAAATACAGTATTAACATGGAAATTGAAAAAAAAAACTTAAGCAAGAAAAAATACAAACTGTGATATACGGCCACAATGCCACAACTAAAAAATTTTAGGACCTTTAAAGAATCATGACTTGTAAGCATTACTGAAGACCTCACTTACACCAGTAGTAAAGTAAATTCACGTGTAATCAGCTCTTAAAGTACTCAACAATCAATGCTCAAATCAGAATCTCAACAAAGAAACCTCTAAACTGAGGCACTATAGTGTGTCATTTTTCTTTACAAACAATATGCAACATGATAATTGTAAGTAGATATATAAACTTTACAGTAAAAATGTAAAATGACACCCGTACAATCAATCCAAGAGCCATAAACAAGCCGTGAAATCTTGAGATTTGGCCTATTTGGTGTGCTTGCGATGGGCAGAGAACAATCCACCCTACCAAATCGAAACCATGATCTAGAAGATACGAATAAATATCACCATTTCATCACTGGCTAATTAGCTACCTTATGACCCTACACATATAGTCAAGAATCTTTTACTATCTCTTACGGAACAGAAATCCGAGAACAAATTGTGAAATCCCACTCAAACCCTAGAAGAGAGGGTTAACACAACCCCAGATAATGATAAAAGTAGTGAAATCAATCAACAACAACTATAATTCTATCAAGGAAGAAAACAAGTTGTGAAATTTAAAACATTTCCAATTGAGAAAAATGGTTAAAATTTTAACTCACCAGAGACTTCTTACTTACGATGAGAACCCCAAGGCTCAATAGCACTGAGAAAGAGAGTCGAATCCTAGTTCTGATCGATTTATTTATAACATTTTAGATGTGAGACAATTATGATAATAAATTCTAAAAAAAACTAACTTCCCAAAATGACCCAGGGGACAATAAATTCTAAAATCGATATTGACAATAGAAAAAACCAATTTTATCCCTACTAAAAATATAATATTACAGCAGACAACCACCTGTTTTTGGGCTCCACAAGTATGAATGTCACTTCCAAAATAATAAAAAATTATAAAACTAATATATCACGCCACGTGTTATTACTATTTGTTCATTATCATTTGTTAAGAAAAAAATTGTCATTATATCACTATCAATCAATTTCATTTGTTAAGAAATCTTTGTCATTTGTTTTCTAAAAACTTTCTCATTTGTTCAGAATTCTTTGTCATTTGTATCACGATAACGTTGTCATTTGTTCTAAAAACATTGACAATTGTTCAAAAAAATATTACCTGTTTGAAAAATATCACTTGTTTTATGCAGGCACGTGGGCTCCACAAGTACGGATGTCACTTCCGAAATAATAATATAAAAAGTTTGAATCATTTAAAAATATATTATCATGCCACGTGTCCAAATTTAATTCCTCGATATACTGTCACCATCTCATGCATTACTTGTCATTTGTTTCAAGACAATTTGTCCCACCTTTTACCATATTTGATATTCGTAAGAAGGCAGACTCTGTCACCAATTCAGTTAATATTTCCCATCTTGTTTAGGGTTATGTATCACGTGCGATTCACACGAATTCGTCTAGTTTTTGGCGCCAAAAGAGATCATGATTCATCAAACATTTTCTTCTTCTTACTCGACTACAAAAATTGTAAAAACCGTCCCGATTCTAAATATCGTATATGTGATTATTTGTTATAAACTATTTTCTCACAATTCTCAAGTCTTGTGTGTGTGAATTCAGTGTGATTTCAGTGGCAAATCGTTTGTGTGACTACTACCTACCAAGTGTTTAATTAAAGACTGATACTCTACTCATTGGGCATAGAGGAAATAATGGTACTCTACTTCTGAAGATGGTATTCTACTCTACTTATAAAACAAATGATGGCAAATCGTTTGTTCAGATGAACTATTCCATTCTTTTAGATATTTATGTCATTTGCTAAGAACTTGTTGTCATTATCAATCCCAACTTTCTCATTTGTTCAGATTTCTTTGTCATTTGTTTTAGCATAACTTTGTCATTTGTTTAAAAAACTGTCACTTGTTTGAATATTACAGTAGGTTTCTAGGCCGTAGGCTCCACAAGTAAGGTCGTGGGCTCCACAAGTACGAATGTCACTTCCAAAATAATAATTAAAAAAGTTTGAATTATTTAAAAATATATTATCACGCCACGTATCCAAATTTAATTCCTCGATGTACACACGTCATTACTATTTTGAGACGTGTAAGGCATACACTATCACCATTCCATGCGTTACTTGTCATTTGTTACAGGACAATTTGTCACACCTTTAACCAAATTATCTATATTTAATCATGCAGACTCTGTCACCAATTTTGTATTATTTAGCATTTATTTAGGGTTAGGTATCACGTATGATTCACACGAGTTTGTTTGGTTTTTGGCGTCAAAAACCTTCCATATTCCTCAAACAGTTTCTTCTTACACAACGACTGTAAAAACCACAAAAACCGTCATGATTCTACACATCGTGTATGTGATTGACAACTGTAAAAACCGTCCATATCGCATAAACCATTTTCTCACAGTCATCGAGTCTTGTGTGTGTAATTTCAGTAGTAAAACGTGTCTATGATTACTACGTATCAAGTGTTTGATTAAAGTCTGGCTTTTCTTTTACAATGAAGTATGATAAAGAAGTGAATAAGTAATTTGATGAGGAGAACCAAACACATGAGGGTGGAGCCAAAAAGGTCATCTCTAATGCTAAAAATTATACCTCCCGGTGTACAGGTTTGGAACTTCACAAAATATTTAGAGCTTTGCCTGAAGAGGAGAAGGGTGTTCTTCGTAACACATGTTTTGCACCGTTATTGTTGATTGATTCAATATTGACGATGTCAACGTTGGTTGTAAAAATATTCGATCATTATCTCAATGATATAAAGTTCTAATTTAGGGGGACGATAATTTAGATAAAACCCATTCATGTTTGCCTGATTTTGGGGCTACATATTTTTCTTATTCACAATGATTTCTTATTTGTTAATCCTAAGTATGTAACGAATTTCAAGAAGAGGCAATTCCCCAAGAAGAAGAATATATATGGGTTGAAGGAAATTGAGAGGGCTTTAAAACAAGCGAAATTGGAAAGATATCATGGCAAAATTCTAATTTGTCATTTGTTGGGTTTGCTTTATCATTTTTCTGCATTGTATTAGTTACCCCAAAATTTTATGTATTGTATTTGCCATTTTTGGGTCTTGCTTTACTTTATTTTAGCATTACTTTATGTATTCTTTGTCATTTGTTTCTCATTCTTATTCTTTGCCAGGTGTGACTTTGTTTTGCAAATGATGTTCTTTGATTAAATTTGTTAAACATTCTACTATCCTTTGTCCTCCCAAACAAGGGGAGAAACATTGAGGTGAAGTATATTGATCTGGTAGATAATCTAGATCAATTCAACAGATTCCCCTGGGGTGAATAAGTCTAAAAAATTTTGTGGAGTCAAATAGTAGAGTTTGTCGATTATCGATCGGCTACTAATAAAAAAATGGATAAAGCTTTATCACTGCACGGATGTACCTGAGTGTTGATGATATGGGTTTTCCTCTGTATTTCTGGTCTGAAGTTTCCAAGAATTCAGGAAACCAAACATTTGTTCTCTAAGCTACAGGGATGGAGGATGACATCATTTAAGCGTCACCAAATTGTGACGTTTAAAAAGTTTTTTACTAACACCAAATTGGTGGTAGTAGTTTTGAAGCCGTCTGAGACTGGCATGCAATAAGAACTTGTACAATAGGCCATGGTAATCTTCCTTTATTTGTATGAATGATTCATTTTATTGCTTCCTTATCATTTATTTTAGGTGTTTTATCATTTTATTCCTTTAAGTTTGGCATTTGTTATCTTCTGCTTATCATTTGTTTAATTTTTTTCTCTATCATTTCCCCTGTTATTATTAAGTACATTTTTGTCCTTATTTTCTTACCTCTTGTCATTGTTAGATAGTTTGTCTGCCATTTCTAAATTACTATTTGGCATATGTTTAAATATATTAGAGAAATCACATCGAAGCACCTACAATCAGCGGTGTACCTGCAATCGAAGCACCTGTAATTGGTGCACTTGCAATCCATAGTAGTTCTTCTACCACTAATATCAGAACTGCAGTGGTTAAGGTATGCTACCAGTTGGAGGACCATGGTAAAATGTTATAGAACCATGATAAAATGTTGGAACGAATTTCGATGTCTACACTTCGATACGGTACTCTACTCCTTAGGCAGTACTAGTACTCTACTCCTAAGAAAATTGTGAAACACAACGAGAAAATGAATGTGATGAGAAAGAAGATGGAAATAGAAAGAAGGCGGGGATGAGAACCTGGCAAAGAGAGCTCTGACAAAAAAATCAAAAAATTGATGAGAAGAAAAATGCTAAGGGGGAAAGAGAGAAGGCAGAAGAACATAGAAAGAAATACAAGACTAATACCAACAAGAAGAAGAAGAAGGTAAAAGAAACTAATGTTCAGGTTGAAGGCATAAAGAAAAAAGCTCCCACTGATAAACAATTGGATAATGTCCCACTGATCATTTTGAAATCCTTAATCCCCCAAGGGAATCAAGGGTAATAGAGCGTCAAGGAAAAAATGAGCGACAATCTCAGATCTAAAGTCTGATAAAATTTAATCAACTGCAAAAAATTTAATTCAGCAAGTTACCCCTGGAGAGGGATTGGAGATGGAAAAATATTTAAAGGTAGATGATGAAGTTGAAGTTGAGACGGAAGTAAATTTGGAAGCTATATCTTCTGAATATGGTAGTGATCATCTGGAGGTATTATCCGTTTACGACTTCTTATCATTTATTTGTTTTTATTTGACTTTTGTTTTTCAGAATATTGTCATGTACTTTGCCTAAACTTTGTCATTTGTTCAGAAGTCTTTGGCATTTGTTAGGACGTATTTGTCATATTTTTTTTCCATAACTATTATTTGTTCAGAAGTCTTTGTTCATTTCATTTATCGTATTTGAAGTAGAAGAAGGGTACAGTGGAAGATGAGGAACCTCAAGCTAAAGAAAAAGACGATGAAGATGAGAAAGTTAAATCTATCCAAGAAAAGCAACCTTAAATTGTTGATGAAAGAGGAAGTTTAAGAGGTATTTATCTAATATTTGTTTTGAGCTATCTATCACATTTATGAATGCAGTCCTTACCATTTATTGTGTGCTACCTGTCATTTGTTTATTTAATTTTACTATTTGTAGTATGTATATCCTATTTTACAGATAGATGAACAAAAAACTATAGTGGTGTAAAGATGTAGTAAAAGAAGTCAATGAGGTATTTAACTAGCATTTGTTTTAAGCTATCTATAATATGTGTTCAGCTATCCTTACCATTTTTTATTTGTTTCTTCTTTACCATTTGTTGTACAAACTATAGAGGTTGCAGACCAAGAAAAAAATAGAGTAGTGTTCTTCCACCACGAGGAAGATGTTGATGAAGCTAATCAGGTAACTTATCACTTGTTTCTGATTATTAGTCATTCGTTTGCTGGTAACTTCTTATTTTTTTCTATTTATTTTACCATATCTTGTATCACTCTTATCATTTGTAGTGTGTTTATTTACAAATGATTGTAGACCAAATAATGGGTGTATCAGCTGAGGAATAAAGTAAAGAGGAGGTGGTTGAAGGCAAGGATGATGATGATAGAACTTTACAAAAAAAGCTAGACCATGAGAAAATTATAAAAGAAATGGTTGTTGAGCATACCAATGTACATGAAGTACTTTTAAACCAGACCCTGAATAATATGATTTCATGACATATCTTATTACTCATTCTCATGTAATATGCAAATTTATATTTTCTTATTACTCAAGTAATTCATCTATTCCAACTTATTTTAATGGAGTCAGAAGTGGATGTTGTAATAGCCTAATTTCGGGATTCAAACTTAGCATTTACACCAAATGTATCTAGAACGGTAAACAATAAACAACAAGATAATTTTAGCGTGGAAAACCTTTGAATAGGTTAAAAATTACGACCTCTCTTGAGGATTTTGAGAAAGATAAAATGATCTTATTAAAGTTGCTAACTTATTACAATGAGCGCTTTGAGTATGTAGAATTTTAGGGTAAGGATTCTTCTGTATGGAATTGCATGTTCGTAATCTGTAATTCTTTGGTCATATTTATAGGTCTTATAATATGGCCGTTTGATAACCATTAAGATTCTTAATGGTGGACGTTACAAAGTAGATATAAAATATTCTTTGACCAGATGATATAACGTTCTGACCTCTATTGTTGTATAACGGCTCTATTGATGACTGTACACTTGTATAAATGGAGCTGTTGATGTAGAGGTCGAAAGTGATGACTCGAACTGAGGAATACTGAATATATCTTTAGCAATGTTTCTTGTATGCTGATGAGGTCGAAAATGAATCTTGAGTCTGAGATAGAAAATAAGTTATTACAAGATAACTCTCAACCAAGAGCACGAGGAGCCTCATGGGCGAGTGGTGTTGGTTGAGAAATTCATGCTTTATTTGCTTCTTAATGTTACTGCCTTGATTCTTTATGTGCCACGTGCTCTGTTGGTGAGATCAAAAGATCGTATGTGATTCAAAGGTGAAGTAGGAGTTCGAGATGCAGAATAAGCCATTATAACCGCCCCCTCTCAGCCAACAGTACGAGAAACCTTGCGGGTGAGTGGTGTTGGTTGAGAAGTGCCATTAATACTGCAGTTAAAATCTGGGAATCATTTCCAATGTATATTCATGAGTATTTTTTGGTGTCTGTTGGGTTTCCTATAACCAATGGTTTTAGTCAATATTGTTGGTATAAGAAATCCTTCTGACTTTGGGAATTTGAAGATCTGCTTTAAATGCTCATCATAGTATAAAAAGCATTCAAAGGTGAGAGTGATGAACCAAGTCTTTGTCTATGATTTTCTTCTTCTCTATTCTTGACTGTTGAGAAGAACTTGGCTGCTGAGAGTATGGTGACTACCAGGAACCAATCTTTGGAGTCTAGAATTAGTAGAAAAATGGAGGAAGTACGTATCTGGTACTTTGGATACCAACCTCTGTATTTGCCGACACCGATTCCTGTATCACCTACCTATCACCGTATGTCATATGAAGAAGTGATATAAACGGGGGATGATTAATATCAGATGGCGCAGTTTCACTATCTACTGACATCTGAGGCAGAGTGCCAAAATGGGATTCGTTTGCTGGCAGAAGAGGCTGTTACAACTGAAGATGAATCAACATGCATTCGTCCGAGGGAGTCTCATTGGTATCCTGCTAGTGAATGGGTCTTTTCTAAAAAAATAGGACCTTTCGTCTATCGCTAGCATACGGGGTGGGGGTTATGGTGGAAGAGGTGGCGATGATGGAAGAATCATTTTTTTCCATGGACCATAGATATTGGCCATGAAGAAAATCTTTCATCTGTGATTTACAGTTCTAACTGTTTCTTATACTTTATAGCATGGGATCAGAGTTTGGAAGATGCTTTAGTTTTTCATCATCTTCCCTGTGAACTGCTATAAGCAATTCAAACTGCAACTTTGTAAAGTAATCTGTTGGAATTATTTGGAATATTTTATTATCTGTAAAGTATTATGTAAGAGAAATCTTTGAACTAATGAAATGTTAATGTTCTGGTATTTTGTTTCCTTGTATCAAACTTGTTTGTGTAGTCTTCTGGTGTAAAATAGGGGTCTGTTAATAGGAATTAGTTATGGAGTATGATGGGAAAAAATGAGTTGTAAGAGTTCCGGGTGCATGATGGAAAATGGTAATGATTGGTGAATTTTGAAAATTTAGAGGAGTATGAAAACGTGACTTGGTGGAAGCAATTATATACCATTTTTTACGATCTTTGTACTCAAACTATATGATAGAGTGTTTCGAACTGTGAGATAAGGTGGATGTTGATCTGTAGGTGCTATTGTTGGGAAGACCTCAAAATAGAGGTAAAACATTATATTCATACGCCTCTCCAACTACCACATTATGTACAATATTTCGAGGTCTTATTCGTAAAAGATTTTCCACATACTGAACAATCATCCACAGCTTTTGATTTCTGAAGCTGGATTGGCAAAAAAAAATTGTCAGGTTTGAAACAAGAGGGGAATTAATTTAATTGATGATTATACCTCCTCCATCAGTCTTTACTCTAGTGCCATGATACTGGGATGGAACATGGTCCCCCTCAACCTCTTGCCCTATTGAATGTGGACATCATAGAAACTGAAATATTCAATGATAGGTATTTTTTTCCAGTATTTTTATTATTATTAAATACATGCTAATATATTTCAACATATCTTGCATCAAGTCTTTATTAACTACTAATCAAATAGACAATAACTAATTGTACCTTCCAATGATTCAAAAGAAATTGAAATAACTCCAACCAAAAGGACTAGACGATATAACAAAGAAATGGTAGAAGACCGGATTTCAATAATGACCCTAAAAAAGAATGTTTTCGATCATTTAGGGGCAAAGGTAAATGCAACTACCAACATTACTTATTCATTTTATTATAATTGAATGAGGCTTTCATTTTAAGAATTCAATGATTAATTTTATCTTTTCAGGGTTCAATGTTTAACATCAAAGGAACAATTTCCATAATTTATCATGAATATGGCTTATATTATGAGTCATGCAGCAACTATAAGAAAAAAAATTTAACAAACAGGTGAATAATTTATATTGTTACGGATGTGAGAAAATAGTCACAACCCCAATACCAAGGTATTGTACGTATTTACTCCTACTATTATAGTAGTCAATTTCTACATATATATCAAATGCAGGTATAAATTACAACTAGATATTCAGGATGGTGGAGGATTTATAAAGATAATCATGTTTGACTCATAAGTTCAAATAATCCTACCTAATACAGCTGCATAAACAAATGACATGATGAAAAAGGTAATAAATTATAAATTTTAATATAAAATAATTCCATGATTAATAATATGCTTTGCTAATATGTTCAAAACTCTGGTGACTCAAAAGTAATGTACTATTTGGAGAAGAACCTATTGTGTGGCAGAAACGAGTATTTTAAATATGTATAGACGACGTAAAGATCGGAAAGCCATATAGTACTTATAGAGTGTATAACGTGTCTATACTTTCATAATAGAAAAAAGATAAACCAGAAGAAAAAGTGATACGAAAATATTTTCAGCCTGTACTTGCTAAAACAAAGCGGAAAGCTCCTACAACAAATTAAAAAGGGGGAAAACAAGAAACAAAGAATCACTACACAACCTGAAACTGAGGTTAGATATATATTACATATATGTAATAATAAATAAATATTATATAGTTTACATCCATAATATTATTTCATACAACTAGGAGATGATGGTTCTAGTAGTCCGAAGTCCCGAACCATGTCAGAATTAGAAAATATTCATGTTAAAACTTTTACTACAAATGCAAAGTCGAAGAAAAGGAAATAACTCGCCAAACAACCGTCCAAACATAAGGTTAATTGCATTTTACCTATTAATATAATCTAGATTTATTATTAACAAAATAATTATATATCATAAACATTTTATTTTTATTTTTATTATTTTTTATAGTCTTTAGAAGATAAACTTGATAGTCCTAGATCCCCAACTATGCCAGCTTTGAAAGACGTTTCTACTAAGGTATACAATATAAATAATACACAATATCTTAGAATTTGTTGCTTACAATTTTACAATTAGAACACTACTAACTACTATATCTATATATAAATTTTTACTAGGAAATGCTTGAAAATGACACAACCACTATTGCTTCAAAGAGAGAACCTACAAATGAAAACCCTATCTTAGAAAAGCATGTGAATCGTGAACTTTTTAGCATTACTGAAAAGTCTGATACAACTACGTTTGATAATATGAAAGATGTTAAAGATATCAATGATGATACCTCACGCGATGGCTCTAACAATGATGTTAAAAAGGATGATAAGGAAGAAAATATAAGTGAAGATGATGACACAAACTAAATATTATTTTTACTATTATGCAATATTTTATGATTTAATTATGTGTTATAATTTCAGATAATCTATATTTTTCCAACAAAAGGTTGACTATATTTCTTTCGTGCTCTATATTACAACAATTCTTATTTGATAATAATGTTTCTCATGTAAAAATTAATATATAACCAATATCTTTATATTTTGTTTAGATAAAAAATTAATAACCAAAACCAGCTTCAAATATACCTTCAACAATTAATGCTTTTCTCCAATAAATACAAATACTATTCACACGTAATGCCTAAATATTTTTTAAGCATAACGGTCTAGCATGCGCGTTAACGCATACCTCAGTGCTCGTATATACTTCTATAAATTAGTATTTGGTCCTAATATAGATATCTCTAACTTATATTGGTACAGAAAGCACATATTGCAAACATCGATCGCATCCCAATATTGTTGAACGCAACAAATTCCTTTACGGACCACGCGAATCCCATATGAAATCTACACTCTATTGAGGACTACCCAAACATGGACAATATTAGCGATTGAATTCAGAATAACTTATTTAATCGCAATATATAACCTTTGTTAACAAGTCCACAATTAAATTCCCAGAGAGTGCAACGACACGTCAAAGGCGACGGGAAGTAAGACACAATCGCACATATAATGAACGTGTGATAAAAAAGCGATAGGAAGACATTTTCTTCGTACTATTTCAGATATGCTATATTTTGATAACGATACTTCAATTGCGATAACCTCTGTTATGAATTAGTCAATCACCGTTAATAATCCATTATTTAGGTACCCCATGAAGTCAAAAGCGAAAAAGTGATGAGTAAAAACGATAAAGAGAATAAAAGTAGCAAAGTAGTATGTGAGAGAAACGTCGGGGGCAACATATATAAATCTAAGTATCTTAAAGGACATAAAAGGAAATAACATCAAATAATAGCATATTAACCAATTGTGTTGGAATGGACTTTATTTGTACAGTGGCAAAGTTTTAATTAATCGACATACCTAAGGGCATTAGTTACAGAGAAAACGTGTCAAAGTTCTAAATTATGAATGCATCGATACAATATTAATACAAACTCACCCTGAGATATTTACTTTTTTTCAATGCTTCCTATATGTGATGCCCTAGCGAACGCCGAGTAAATCTACCTAAGCGTTTTAAGTTCTGACCTTGGATATATGTTATTTATAACTTAATATAGCTGCACGCCAAGTTTCGTTCAAAACATAATTAGTTAAGGGGGCGAGAAGTGCCAGTACGCTTCGTCTCCACTTTTAATGTTTCCTTTTGGAAATTAGCTATTTACTTAGTAGCTATATTAAGGAGGAACCTTGGTCCAAACCTCAAGCTTTATAGCTTGGTCATCTTGGACCCCGGACTCATGGGTTATCCACAACGAATGTTCATGAGTTCTCCTTGACTTAGGAAGGGCTAGAAGACATTGCCTTGTAATGCGGGCCACTTTCCCATATAGGGATTTAGAGGGCGCCACTATGCCGCTAATATCCCCCACAAGCCAACCGAGACGCATCTCCCCATATAGATGGATTATGTAACTAGTCCAGGCTCATCGCCCCTTTATATATATATATATATCATATATCTAGAACCCGTCACATTAAGGTATCCTAATCCGTTATATGATAGGTGTACTATTTGTACCTCGTGCCCAATCACGAGAGATTACACTGTAGGGATTATTGAGGGAACCTTTAGCGTTGTCGCCTATACCGAATACCTATTTGATGACCCCTCACGAGTATCCATGATTATTCGGATATCGTTCTAGTACCCGTGGCTCTATTCCACTAGCGCCGCCGTGCTTACTGAAGAAGACTTGTGCATGTCAGCCACACGTACATGTACGCCGTATGACCTCATATTTTGTTGTGCTCCGGGCACTGTAGTGCCTGCCCCGAGTCAGGCTATGATAGTTGGTATCATAACAAGGCTAGGTGGGCCTATACTTATCAAAGCTAGATCAGTTTGGTCTAGGCTTATCAGAGCGAGTCAGGTTGGTTGAAAGGAATACCTACTTGACAATATTTATCTTCAGAGCCGATGTTGCTCATGACATATGATCCAAGCACCGTTGTGAACGCTTGTAGAGCGCGTTGCCTACATGTCAGTCGATATTGGGAATGCGAAAAATACTCCATATCCAAGAGTAAGATTACACGAGTTAACTGTACTTTGGATAATGATGCTAAGAGGAAGGACGGATATTTAAGTTGGACGCAGTGACCTATATCGTTAGTTCTCTCAAGAAGGCTGGTCAGTATAGCAGATGTTCTATGAAGTATAGTAGTAGTAGGGTGATCTAGCAGGTCGTAATTTGTATTCAATCCACTTACACACTGTGAAGTATAGTAATAGTTGTGATCAAGGACGATGCCCATCTTAGCAAATATCGATATGGTCAGTGTTGTATGCCAAGTACTTACATGTGGAATCCACAAAGTTTGGTTAGGTTGGAATTCCTTAGTGTCTACAGAAGATTGAAGAATCCTGGTTGATACACGTTTTGATTATCCCAAGTTGGACATAGAGACGTTCTAGAGCTGAACATCATGATCCAAAAATGAAATAACAATAGTAGAAGATGAAGTCATAGTTTGAGTTCCAAGTTCGTACAATGTAATTTTTGTCATGAGAACAAAGTTTCTCTTGGTTACGCGACATGAACTGCGACCCCCCAAAGTTGGGTTGTTGCCTATTTTACAGTTTATCTCAGAATACTTTGACAATGCTTTGCTCACTCTAAGAAGGCAAATAAGGCTGAATAATGCTTGTTCTCTGGCTCCGTAGTTGAGTTTCAAGTTTATCGTCGTACGGGTACTCTAGCCGAGTTCATCCTTGTTATTTCAAGCTCACAGATTGGTGAAGACTCACGTTTCTGAATTGCAGTAAGTTACGTGGTTGCCGCAGAATAGAGTTGAGCTATAGTCAGTTGTGCGGGTTACCTCAGACATGGTCTTAGATGGATTAATGTGTTAGGATGAAAGATCCCGAGCGGAATTAGATGTTAATTCCTAATTCCTTATCACATGGTGGTTGACGGTAGGGTCAATTCTCGCACCTCTTTGTATTGATGGAGTGCCTTTAGAAGACCACATCTGAATGACCGACAAGAGTTGGCTGTATTTATAGAAGGTAGTTCAGAGTCACATAATGGCTACACTTCAGTTTAAGATGATTGCGGTAGTATGAAGGTTTTGGTATTTGAGTTTGATAGCAGTTGGAAGTGGCGAGCCAAGGAGCTCAGGGCGACATGTATAGTAGCAGTATCCTGTTCCAAAAATTCCCCAAGTTACTCAGGTTAAAGTAGGGATGAAGAAATGGAGAAACATTTTAGTCTTCAATCAGATATATGTCACAAGATTTGTTCTCGATGAGGACGTCGAGCTTATTAAGTGTGGAAATAGCTATTAGTTGTGACGCAGTTGTACGCAAATTATAGCAGGGTCATTACCACCAAAGTTTTGCAAAGTACCAGTGTTAAGTTCTTGTCAGGGAAGAGGCATTGAGAAGTTCTAAATTTGAGAGACCTTGGTGATGCCGGAGTAGCGATCATCCTTCCTGCAGCCGAGTTAGGTGCAGATGCCATTTATCGCTCAATAGGTTAGATGAAGGGGTACTACAAAATTTGGTAGAGCACAGCGTTGCCGTATAGATAGATGTCTCATAGGTTTTCCAAGTTCACACAGAATGCCTTTATGGTGGACCTCGATGGTTTTGCCGGCAGTAGGGTCAATCAGAGTTCTCGCGCCTTGATTGGCTACCACGATGGTTTGTTGGCGATATGATAAAGTGTTCGTGCCTTTGTTAAGAATATGCTACTCTCCCTCATCTATTTGAACAATGAGTACCAGTTCAATTTTATACTGGTGAGGCAAGAGTACTGCATCTTGATCTTGTGTCCCAGATGTTCCGTAAGAAAGGTGGGCACAGTTTGAAGACCTTTGCAGATTTAGTTGAAAGAGAAGTCATGTAGTTTTAGAGTGTAGCAGGTGTTCTGTAGCAGATGGAGATAGTTTACCCTGGGTTTTTAACAGACTTGCTCCTTACTACTTGCAGGAGATGAGTGTAGTTTAAAGTCTAGATTTATAGAAAATTAAACTCTCGAGCAACAAAGGCATTATGCGACTCGAAGGAAGAGCTCACCGATGTGACTTAGAAGGGAGCATACCTCATTGATATGATTACAGATATCCTCGTCGGGCTGTCCAAAGGAGATGCCAGGTTTGTCAAGGGAGAGGACACTTTGTAGCAGGATACAACGCAATTCAGAGGGCGCGCTACAAGAAGCGCCGCCCACATATATATTAGAAGGCTAAAGGCCACGGGACAGTATCCAGAAGAAAAGGCTGACTCCAAAGTTTGAATGAAGCTCCAATCACCAACGTACTTCAGTTTGAAAGGCCAAAAGTCAAAGCTCAGTTGTCAAGACCACAGTTGTCAACATTGAGACTAGCAGTTTAGTTCAGTATTCGCCAGTCTAGAAGAATGTGCAGTAGTACTCTAAGCTTAGTGTGGGAAATTGCTAGTTTCTTGATGATATAGAAGATGGAATCCTTGCAAATCCATGTTGAAGGGAAGTTTCGACGAGGATGTCGAGATTATTTTAAGTGCGGTAGGGTGTGACGCCCTAGCGAATGCCGATCAAGTCTACCCGAGCATTTTTAGTTATGACCTTGGATATATGTTCTTTATATCTTAATATAGCTACACACTAAGTTTCGTTGAAAACATAATTGGTTAAGGGGGCGAGAAATTCTAGTACGCTTCATCTCCATTTGTTATGTTTCCTTTTGGAAATTAGCTATTTACTTAGTAGCTATATTAAGGAGAAACCTTGGTCCAAACCTCCCCATGAAAAGTAAGTTTTAAAGTTTGGTCATTTTGGACCCTGGCTCATCGGCTATCCACAAGGGATGTTCATGAGTTCTCCTTGGCTAAGGAAAGGTCAGAAGACATTGCCTTGCAATACGGGCTATTTTCCCAGATAGGGCTTCAGAGGGCGCCGCTATGCCGCTGTTATGGCCTACGAGCCAACCGAGACGCACCGCCCTTTATAGATGGACTATGTAGCTAGTCCAGGCTCGTCGCCCCTTTATATATATATATATATATATATATATATATATATATATATATCTAGAACCCGACATATTGAGCTATCCTGATCCACTACAGGACAGGTGTGTTAACCGTACCTCGTTCCCAGTCACGAGAGATTACGCTGTAGGGATTATTAAGGAAACCTTCAGCATTGCCGCCTATACCGAATACCAATTCGATGACCCCTCACGAGTATCCAGGACTATTCGGATGTCGCTCTAGCATCTGTGGCTCTATTATACTGGCACCGCAACTCCCAGTGAAGAAGGCTCGTGCATGCCGGCCGCACATGCATGTACGCCACACTACCTTATATTTTGCTGTGCTCTGGGCATTGTAGTGCCTGCCCCGAGCAGGGCCATGACACCATCCATCAATCATAGAAGGAACTACACCCTCTCACGTTCATTTTCCTTGACACTATCTTGTTATTTTCTCGAAACATGAACCACAAAAAACCAACATTCCATATGATTTTGGCCTCTTCGTCCTCGGTGAAATATTTAAGCCAAACGAGAAATTCATGATAAATGTTCACGGCCATGATTGAATTTGTGATATTTTAGATTTACTTCAGCTATCGAGTAATCATTAATTCTGACGCGATATCGACGACCATCAACAGAAGTTGCAACAGACACCGCTTCCATTCTTGTTATTGATCTCTATGTATTATAGTTTATTTAGGTCATTTTCTATTGGCTTATTGGATCCCTAGTAAACTAGTTGACATTGCACACGGCCACGCGTGTGCACCCCAAAAAATGGCAGTTCTATAAATTTTTACAACTTCGTGGGCAAAAATGTTCTACTTAGATAGACATTGTGTAGCCATGGCAGAACTGGTAAAAGCAATTTTAAATACACCTCAAACTCTAAAAGCTCACCCCATCCTATTATTCTTAAATTCAAAAATATTTAAAGTCAAGTATGCCCCCAAAATAAAAACATAACTATTTTCTAATCTAAAAATTCACCCCCACCCTAATTCCTATTGCCATAATTATTCTTTGGTTAACCCAACGAGTTCTTCTACTCTAACTTAGTAACGTAAGAAAAACAAAATGAACATTTTCAATGCTATATAAGTTCGATTAGTCTACTTTCTCTATATCTAATTAAACAAAGCAAGTAACGCATAATTAAGAGTACAACACGGCTACTTAAAGGCTTACAAGCCCTTTTTAGGAAGAAGAATGCTAAAAGAGCAAGAGTGCGGTCAACTATCTATTTATAAAAAAATTAGCTTAATTTTGCATTTAAAAAAAAAAGATGGGGTGAGCTAAAGAATGGGGTGTATTTAAAATTTATCAGTTAGTAATTTAAGATGTACATGACAATTTAGGTATTTTATTAGCATCTTTTGTTGACTCTTAAAAAGGTATAATGACGGCATATGCTTACAATACTCGAAAATGTGGTTGAATATGAGATGTTAATAGAAACAGATCTACGGTCCATATAACGCAACTTGCGGAACCGGCTCGGGGCCAAACTATTGCTAAGTTGTCACTTGCACTCCAAACCGCACTGGCTCTTCAAGTCACATTAGAAGTAGTAGATTTAGAGGCTAGATAGATAGATTGAGGTTGGGTGCCCAAAGACCTCTTTCCAAATCCAACCCAAAATATGTTGCCAGCCAGACCCGATGGAAAAAAAATTAACTCTCTCCTGAGCCATCAAATAATAATTTCTCACCCTTAAAATAGTGATATGTGTGCAGGAGAGAGAAATAAAAGTAAGAGAAAAGTTTAGTTATAGAGAAGAGCTGGAAAAGATTGACCATAAAATTAAAAAAAAACCAGAGGTAAAATCTTCTATGGTAGGTGATGTAATGGCCAAATTCGATAGCTCGATACGATTAGGAATTAGCTATCACATCAATGATTTTGTAACAATATGATAATGGAAAGCAAGAAATTGAAACATGTGTTTTTAGCGTGGAAAACCTCTGAATAGGTAAAAAACCACGACCTCATGTGGAGGATTTTTGTAAAAGTCTCTTTATAACTTTGAGTGGATATCTTTATTATAAGTGATCTCTAGAATATAGAAATGCCTTTAATCTCGTAAAAAAAGAAGTTTGAGTAATTTTTCTGGTCCCTGTCTCTTTTGGAACTTCTCTTTTTTATAGGTTTTTCCCATAGCTCTTCGTCGTGCTGGAGCATGTCTTCCGAATAATATGGTTAGTGATAGTTGATTGCTTAACTGAAAAGTTCATAGGAGACAGGTGTCTTCGACTGAATAACATTTTCTGGGTTTAGCTCAATGTAGTTTCTTATAGAGTTCGTGGGGTTGGTTAGAATGTTTGACTGAAATGTTGTGTGTTGAAATTGCCTGAACCTGAGATGGAGGTAATTTGAACTGATTGAGATCGATTACGAGTAAGGTCGAGGAAGTGAGCTCGATTACGAGTGAGGTCAAGGAATAAACCCCTACAATTGCCCCCTCGCAATCGAAGTCACGGGTGGCTTTGGTTGAGAAAGAACATATAAAAAATTGTAATCTCAAAATGGAGCAATAATGGCGTTTGACTGGGTGGAAGTTACGTAGTTTTGGGAAGTGATGGGTATTAAATGATGGTGCGGATGTATGTGACGGTTAGAGTTTGAATAGTCACGTCCGTAATTAATGATAACGCTTGGGAAAATGTACCTGCACAATAAAGTTAGGGTTATATAAAGAATACCTTTACCACCTTATTTGGGTAAATTCTTACATGCGTAATGCTCTCTAAAATGGTGAAAACACGGAGTATGGTTCTTGAAGAGAGAATTGCGTCTGAAGCGCAGTGGTTGAAGTTGAAGTACTTTGGTGATCATTCTCTGGAAATGGCGGTCCCAGCGCCTATTCCTCTGACGTATCGAGGCTTATCAGGAGAGGAAGCGGTTGAAGCTAGGAAGATTTCAACTGGAAGTAGAGATTTCATGTCTTCGTCTTGACAGGTGAGGAACGTTGGGCCTGTCTCCGTACCCTTACGGAAGACAGGGTTAGGGGTTCATATGCAGGGAAAGGTGTATTTGCGGGGCAAATGCACTGATTTTTTGTGGTGCTAGAGATTCTAAGGTCGGGCCCTCTTCATCTCGACCAACTCTGTAGTGACAGTGGTTATATAATAGGTGGTGGTGGTAGTGGAAGAGGAAAACTGGTAGGAAGGTTCTGCTAAGGCATTTCCATCGCGGTTTTGTTCTCTGAAGATCTTCCATCTTGTTTTGTGGGAGCCACACTGAGTCTACTACTTACATAATTTTTGGTTGAAGTCCGACTGTGCTTCAACCGAGCCATGTGAGGAGGGCTCTCTGCTGGTTCCACTATTTTTTTTGCGTCAGGGTGAAACATCACTGAAGTAAGAAGAACTGGAAAAGTTGATGCCTTACCATCCCAAGTTGACCTGTAGCTTTGAACAAACAGGGAAAACTTGTTATCAGTAAAGTACCTGAAGTTCGGTGTTGGATGGATAACATGTTGTTGTATTCCTGTATGAAAACTTGTTATCTGTAAATCATGTTATGAGTAATATGAATATAAATTGATTCTCACTAATTTTAGTATAGAATTTTCTTGAATCGACTTGAAATGTGTTAGTTGACTAACTATTTAATAAGTGTCGAATCAACGTTCGAACTGAGATGAATATTTGATATAAAAGAGCTATGTGTTAACATAAAATAAAATAAAAATTACAGAAATATGTTAATTCGAGCTACTTTAAGGTCGACAGAGATACTACTCATAAGGTCGATCGTAGTAACTAGTGAGTGTACTAATAAGGGGATAAGTTATAATAAGTGAGTCCAAGATCTTGGGTTTCTATTACGCGATACTAGGTAATAACTGAGTGAAATAAGTAAGTGATTAGGAAATCTTATAAATACTGATAGGACGACCTACAAAAGCTCAGGGGAAGGTTAGGATGGTGCGGACTCGATCTTAAAGGATTCGTCATGTTGCTGAAGGTTGACTAGCCATAAAAACTGCTGAGGTGCGGGAGAAATTTTTTGGCTCGCTCGGTTATGATGCTGAGTTACCGATGAGGGTGTGACAGCTCGAAGGGTTAGATATCAGGAGTAAAGAACTTGAGTATGCTCGTTACTTCTATGAGTCATTCTTTCCTATATTCATGAGGGATCTGGCAGAACGACAAAGGGTGGTGGGTCTGATTGCTAAAGTAGAGATCGATTTTAAAGATATGAGGATTGGTGAATGATGTATGTTGCTAAAGTTTTCATGATCGTGATGGATACTGTTTAGATGTTCTTATGAATAAGCTAAATGTTAGAATGTAACATAAATAATATAAGTCAATTTGATCCTCAATAGGGGGGATCTGTTTTAAAATTATTAAATAAGCAATTTGAATAAATTTGAATACTTGTATGATTCTGACAATGATGTCAATCACTATAAGTATGATAAACAAGTTCTGTGAAACAAAAATACGTGGGTGCAGAAGCTTCTAATTTTGTTTTGTATAGAAAATAATATAAAGCTTTGACATCTCATATTGCAAATCATCATGAGTGAGGGGACGTTGAGAAAAGAGATGGAAAAAGGGCAACAAAACACGTTAATAAATGACGAGAGTTGTTATGATGGAAATGTGGTTTCATCGAAAAGGTATACGACGTCTGACATGGTGAGTGGAAAGGACGCCTCGGTTCTTGAATCGAGGACGGCTCGTGCGAGGGGCAATAAATGCCAGCCGCATGAGGGAGAAAAGATAAATAGTTCTTCTTCATCTCCAAACAAACGTTTTACCACAAAAGACTTAGAGAGCAATCAGAGAGAAAGATGAAAGATCAGGGGAATAAATCTAGAGTTTTCTGAATACGATAAACGATTAAAGAGGGCAAAAGGTTCGGGATCTCGTAGGTAGGAATATAGCAGTGTAGTGAGGAGAAAGCTTGACTCTTCAGTCGATTCGTATCCGGATATCGAAGGTTAATAGAGATACGTTTGCAATATACTTTGAAATTTTATAGTGTGAATATATGCGTTATGCGTAACTTTTTATTAGAGATATATGTTGAATATATAGATGTATACGTATACATAGATGGAAGAATGATAAATACTTTAATCTGTATATAGGTCGATCTGAGAGGCATCTGTGTAGGTCGAAATAATCCTGTAGAGTCTGATTAAGATGGGTAGGTCATCTGTTAATGAGGTTTTGACCTCTGGTAGGACGAACGAGTCTGAAAGTGAAGGGGAGGGAGGATTGGAACAATTTCCGAGTTTCCCTGGTCAGTTGGTGTCTTATCCTTCGGGTTCTGATGCTTTTAGAAAATTTTGTAAAGCCAAGGGGGCTATAGGAGGTAAGTGGGGTAAATATATAAAGTTTGCTGGTAGGCAGTTTAGGGGTTGTACTGTAGCGGAGGGCGAGGAATATTTTTACCTTTTGGCAGATTTGGAAGCAGAAAAACAAGATAGGGGTATAAACGAATCGATCTCATTAGAGTATTTCAATGGAGATATCCGGAGTAACCTTTCAGAGGGTTTTCTATGTTACCTATCTCAATTAGAGTATGGGTTGTGCCTCCCCCTCACAATTTTGGCGAAGGGGGTAATGAATGCAATTGGGGCATGTCCCGTTCAAATGAACGGGAATATGTGGGAGGTCATAACTGTATATGACCATCTGAATTATAGGTGGGAAAGAAAGAACAAAGTGAGGAGGATAACTCCTGAGGACATTCTACAATTTTATGGGGTGAAGAATTTTAAGGCCAGTGGGGGGTTGTACTTCTGTGCGAGCGTTACTAGGCGTCGTTTTTTTGATCTGAATTCAGCAGGGCGAACATGGAATGACAATATCATATGGGTGAAGTAAGTAAAGTAAGTAAAGCAAAGTAAGTAAAAACATGCATAAATAGAATTATCGTTAGTGTGTCTATGATGAGTATAGTTGATAGAAAAATGTGTTTGTAATAGGTGTGAAGTCTATAGTATAATGGAAAGAGTCTCTGTTGGATGAGGTCACAGAGGAGGGGACTGAACTTGAACTAGTCTTGGGGGAACTCGGCCTAAGTAGAAAGAAGAGAGTCAATAGTAAGTCAAAAAAGGTTGCAAAGGCTCAGTCTGCTAGGTCGATGGCGGGTGTCGATGAAGGAACAAGGCAAACAAGCGGGGATGAGGTTCGAGCTAAGATTCCTAGGTCGGGCAGTTCGGCTCAACCGAACCTTACGACGAGCATGATATACCTCAAGTTTCTGAAGAGACAGATAAAAAAAGATTTACTGGCCTCTGGTACCACAGTCAGTGGTGAGGTCGCGCAAGGGAAGCGGAGGAGGGTTGAGCCTTCTGGGGGCTCAGGAGAAAAGGTCGCTGAGGGGTAATCTGTTTCAGTAGATTATCTCAAAGAGGTCGAGGAAAGGGCTAAGTTAGCGATTCTATAAGGGAAGGAAGATACAAGCCATATGGTAAGTTTATATTATAAGATAGAAATGTTTAATATTCTCGAGCTAGTAACTGAGCTCGATATGATTTTTCTAGGTTGCTCGCCTTGTCAAGGGGATTTGGCTCGGTATAGAAGAACAGGAATCTGAGCTAAAAAAAGTGAAGAACGAGCTGGAGAAAAACTTGGCTCGAGCCAAGACTGATGCTTTGAAAGAAGTCAAGCAGCTGAAGGCCGCTCATACCGTGGCGATCGACCAGTTACAGTTAGAGGCAAAGGCCAATTTAGACGAGACGGCTGAGGATCGTGACAGACTAGGTCGTTACCTGATGTTGAAGGGCTACTCTCCGGAGGAGGGGGAAGTCATTAAGGCTGATACCTATACCGAGGAAGAAGAGGAGGAAGCAGGATTACTTGGGGTTGTGGATGGTTTGGACAGTGTCTCCCCTCAAACAATACTTGATAACCAAGGGGATGATGTAGAGCTCCCTGAAGAAGGGAGTGAGAAGGTAGGGTATACATGTATTTTCTGAATATTTGTAAGTTATAAACTTTTGTGGATTGAAGGAACTGCTGCATGTTAACTTTTTTTATAAATCTTTTATAGGTAGTTAAAGAGATGAGTCTCAGGATAAATGACTTAGAATGTGGACTTGCCAGGGAAATAGAGACCTCAAAGTCCCTGTTGTCTGCATAAGTGGAGTTGCAGGTTAGATTTGAAATAGGTTGCTCAATCTTCGTGTTATACCATCGATATGAAGTGAAGTAAACAGGGTAGAAATGCATAGAAAAAATCTAACGCTATTAATACTAAGTGGGATATCGAAACTGTGTACCTTGTATGCCGAAAGAGTGTTAGTGAAGTGCTCACCTGAGAATGGTCCTTAAATGCTTTAATTTAAAAGTATTCGGGAACCAGACGCCTAGAACCCAAGTATTCCCCCAAAATGTTATATGTGTTTGTAGAAATGATACATTCTGAATCAAACTGTACTAAAACGTCATTAAATGTCTCAGGCCGAATTGGATGCATCTTGCGTACGTGAGGATCATGTACTCATGTGTAATTAGGAATTTACGGAGCAGTTCGATAAGATGAAGGAGGCAGATGAAAACTCGGAGGATTAGTTCGTAAAAGCATACTTCAGACTAGAAAAGTTGAATCAGGTCGTCTCTGATCTGACTCGTCAGGTCGAGGAGAAAGATTATGGGATTAATAAGGGATTAGAGGATTTATCCGAGGCGACAAAGCGTACTGAGAATCTTCAACGTCAGGTCGATGCGTTGGCTGTGAAGGGTAAGTAGGCGAATATGGCTCAATATCGTATCCAGACATTAGAGCGAACTAAGGAATTGTGTCGATCTTATCTTAATAGTTGTAGGATCGAGCTGGAGTGAATGAGACAAAAATTCATTGGAAAAGATGACGAGTTGAGGGTAGTTCGAGAGAACCTATCGACGTCGAAGACTGCAGCTGAGCATTTGCAGACAGTCCTCCCAACCAAAGATATGGAGTTCTAACAAATGCAGCATAGGTGTCATGGCTTAAGCGAGAGAGTCGCTTGACTTAAAGTTGAAAGGGATCATGCCATTGCTCATCCCAAGAAAGCTGAGGCTAGAGAGCGCTCTGGGGGAAGTAACAATGTGAATGAGGCTCCTCTAGTTCAAGGGGATATCGTTAGTCTCTCAGATTACATTAGAGAACTAGAAGGTGATGTATCACGAATTCAGAGGCATGTTTAGAGGAGAAATGCAGACTTGAGGGAATGTCAGCATAAGCTGGATGCTACTCTTATCAGAGAGAAAGTTTTAGAGGGGGAGATAAGAGCTAAGGATTCGCTACTGAAGAGAAAGGATGATTTATTGAAGGATCTGCCTGTGAGAGAGAAGTTGGAAGCTAAACTTCGAATGTTTCGTGATCGGGTAGTAGAATTACAAGCCACGAACTTGGCTGAGTTAGAGCAGTGCATTGCCAAATTGAAAGAATGCATCATTCACCACGATAAGATTGATGAGGATAGAAACCCTTGGAATGATACTTATGTCAGTGTAAAGGCACGTTACGAGAGGTTGAAGGTTAGGTTCGCAAAAGCGGTAATACCTGATGTGTCTCGATCTGATTTGTTAATGGTGATTGTTGCATACTTTGTAGAAGAAGTAAAAAGGCTTGAGTTAGAATGAGATACCTTGCTCAAAACTCTGCCAGATAAGGGATGCACCTGTAGAGCTGAGATAGATTGAGGCAACTGTCTGGGCGTCATGGAGACCCAATTGGGCCCTCGAACTGCTGACTTAGTAGAGCGAGGTAGGGCTGTTGTGGCCTGTGAACTAAAAGATAGACCTCTTGATGATATGGTGGAGAGCATTGCTGACACTCTACCGGTAGAAAACATTCTTTTGTAATATGATTTTGACTTGAAAATAAGTAAAAATGTTGCAGACACATTGTTATAGATGAAAACAAGTATGACCTTTGCCTTATCTTATGCCTGGTTATGTCTTTGATGTGAGGCAAGCTTTTACACTGGTCACAATCGCAGAGCTGTAGAGATTCAGCTGAACCAAGCTGTATGCTCGATCCAGCCTACCGTTGTAGACCAAACAAGTTGTAAAAGATGAAGACTAGTATCAGCTATGTCTTATCTTTTGCTCGGCTCTTTGAAGTTGAACAAGTTTTTACACTTGTCTTCCTCGCAGATATGTAGAGATTCAGCTGAACCAAGTTGTATGCTCGATCCAGCCTACTGGTATAGACCAAACAAGTTGTAAAGGATGAAGACTCGTATTACCTATGTCTTATCTCTTGCTTGGCTCTTTGAAGTTGGACAAGTTTTTACACTTGCCTCCCTCGCCGATATGTAGTGGTAGAAGCCAAGGAAGTTCCTCAATATAACTTATAGAATGTGGATTTCAAGCTAGTATTATATATGCTTGAATATGTGGAATGTGAATGACTGTTTTGTGAAGAGATTGACATATATATATATATATATATACTTTCATTGATAAGTTCAGAATTTACATTGGATGGAGATAAGAATCTCACTTTTGGAATTGATAACAAACAACGAAACATGGAAATAGAGTAGTGAGGCAACTAACGATAGTATCTCTTCAGTCGCATAGTATTCCAAGGATTCAAAATGGGGATTCCCTCTTTTGTCATGAGATAGTATGATCCCAGGCCTGAGAGACCTGTAATAATGAATAGACCATCCCAATTGTCGGCTAATTTTCCAGCGTGAGGCTCTTTGCAATGTTGAGGAATTTCTCGCAGGATGAGTTCTTTGATTTGGAAGGTATGGCTCTTGACTCGGTTATTGTAAGACCTAGCTAGCTTATGATGGTATCGACTTAGGTTAGCGATGGCGTGTTCCCTGGTTTCATCTATCATATTGAGGTTGCAAGCCAATTCGAACTCATTTTTCTCGTCAGTTAGAGCGTAATCCCGAACTGGATGATGGTATTCAGAAGGAATAACTGCCTTAGTGCCATAAGCAAGGATAAATGGGGTACAACCCGTGGACTGCTGGGGAGTAGTTTGATACGCCCACAGGACATGAGGTAGTTTGCGAACCTAATTGCCTTTTTTCTGCGAATGAAGCCATTTTTTGAGTCTATCCACGATGGTTTTGTTGGTCATTTCGGCTTGGCCATTGCCTTGAGGATAGTATGGATTGGATGGTGAATGGATGATATTGTGGTGATTTAGAAAGGTTATGACTTTTTCTCCTCACGAATTGGGGCCTGTTAACGATACGAATTAGGTGGGGGCACCTGAATTGAGTGATTATGTGGTTCTAGATAAAAGAGATGACCTCTTCTTCTCTAGTTTGACATAGTGAAATTACTTCCACCTATTTTGTAAAGTAATCGGTAGCTCCGAGTAGGTGGCGGCGATTATCTAAAGAGTTAGGGAATTCACCGACGAGGTCTAGTGCCCATCTTTTGAATGGCCAGAAAACCTTGCCTGGATGGAGCTCGAGCGCAGGGGCGCGTATCATATTTCCATGTCTTTGGCAAGTGTTACATTTGCGGAAATATTCCTCTGCTTTCTTGCGCATGCCAGGCCAGAATACTCCTTGAGTTATCACTCTGTTTGCTAATGACCTATCTGCGGTGTGAGAGCCACAAGTTCCTTCGTGTAATTCGCGAAGCAAGTCTTCTGCTTTTGATTTCGAGAGGTACTTGAGGTAAGGCCCTGTAACGGATAGACGATAAAGCATTCTGTTCTGAGTAATATAACATTTCGAGTTGTTGATCAGCTGTCTGCGTTCTTTCAGATCTATTGTAAGTGGTATTTTGCATTTGTTGTCGACGCCGAGGTAATCTAAGAAAGGCTTTCGCCAATTATCGTTTCCCCCTTTGTCGCCCCCAGTGTTGATCGTGCATACTGATATGTGATCAATGCTGGGGGTTGAAATGATTTCGATATGGAGATATCGAGTTTCCATTCCCAAGACCCCGACTAGATACGCCAAGGAATCGGCGTATCTGTTCTCCCCTCGAGGAAGATATTCGAGAGTTGCTTTCATAAACTTACTCATCCTATCTATAACGAGGGCCGCGTATTCGATCATTTTTCTATTCTTCTTGTACTGCCCGAAATAATGATGAACGATGAGTAATGAATATGTGTAAATTGGGAGTTTGGGGACGTTGAGCTCAAGAGTGAGGTCGAGTCTATGAATAAAAGCTTCATATTCAGTAATATCATTTTAGGCCTCAAAGTTCAGGAGGATTGAATTCTCAATTTTGTCATTTGAAGGAGTAATCAAAACGATCCCGATTCCAGTCTCTACCCTGACGTGGTGATCCAGTCAGCTCGTTTATCAAATAGCTTGGGAGGTAGATTGTCTGGCGTGCTTTCAGTAAGGTCCGGATCGTGCTCCTCCCACTCAGGATCTTCCACAAGAAAATTTGTGAGGAAATCAGCAACGGCCTGACCTTTCTCTGAGTGACGCTGCTTGAACTTTATATCTTGTTTGCCCAAACTGACTGACCACTGTTGCACTCGTCGTGACTTCTATTTTTTGGATAAAACTTCTTGAAGTGGGTAGTTCGTCATCACTTTGACGGAATGTGCTTAGAAGTAGTACTTGAGTTTCTGCGAAGTGTAAACAAGGGTGAGAAGAAGTTTCTCAATTTTAGAGTACCTTCTTTCTGCTGGTGTAAGTGTTTTGCTGATGAAGAAGACTAGTTTCTCAATTTTCCCTTCCAGACGAATGAGAACCGAGATGAGAGAAGTTTCGGTGACTGCTAGGTAGTTAATCTATTCTTCATTAGCTACTGGGGTGCTCATTATGGGGGACCTCTCCAAATAGATTTTAAGATCCTGAAAAGTTGTTTTGCATTATGGTGTCCATGTGACTTTCGCGGTTGGTTGGACCTTTCCTCTTTTGGTAAATCCTCGGGGTAACAGGAATAGCCAACGGCAGCAGTCTGAAGATTTAGAAACAAAATGGTTGATCGCGGCAATTTTGCCAACAAGTTTTTAGACGTCTTTTGTTGTCTTTGGAGAAGGCATGTCGAGGAGGGCGCGGATTTGATCTGGGTTGGCTTCAATCCCTTTCTTGCTGATGAGGTGGACTAGGAAGTGGCCAAAATATACTCTGAATTGACATTTATCTGGGTTGAGACGCATTCTGTAAGATCGAAGGATGTTGAATATTATGCTGAGATCTGAGAGGTGATTTTCTGACTGTATGCTCTTGCACAAGAGATCATCAATGTAGATTTCAATAATTTTTCCCAGGTGAGCTTTAATTATTGCAGTCATCAATCGTTGGTATGTAGCCCCTGCATTCTTGAGCCCGAAGGGCATGACTTTATAACAGTAAATGCCACTTTCGGTGATGAATGTTGTCTACTCTTGATCTTCTTCCAGAAGGGGTATTTGGTTGTATCATGAGGCTGCGTCCATCATAGATAGGAGGTCATGGCCTACAGTGGTGTCGAGGATCTGATGAATATTGGGAAGAGGGAAACTGCCTTTTGGGGTGTGTTTATTTAGATATGTAAAATCTATGCAAACGCAAACTTTTCCGTTCTTCTTGGGGATAGCGACAATGTTGGATATCCAGTCTGGGTACTTGGCTTCTCGAATGAATCCCACTTTGATCAATTTCTCGATCTCTATGTTAACTTCATCTCGAAGATGTGGTGAGAGTCGTCCCTGTTTCTGTTTGACTGCTGGGGCGTTGATGTTGATAGCGAGCTTGTGGCAAGCCATAGCTGGATCGACTCTGGGCATTTCTTCGAAAGACCAAGCAAAAACATCTCGATTGAGTTGCAAAAACTGGATGAGAGCGTCTTTCTCGTGTTGAACCAACTTAGTTCTGATGAATGTGCCTCTGCCAGGCCCATCAATGTTGATGTATTATGTGGGTTTCTATGTAGGTGGTTAGCCGCCGAGGTGGCCCATTTTCTGTAATTGTTATGCGGTAAATTTGTCTGAAGTATTGAGGATGGCGGAGACAATATTTTCTCAAGCTCGAGAATGTTTATGGCTTCCTCGAATCTCATAAATACCATTGTTGTGTTTGAGGTGGAGTGCTTGGTGATAAGTGAAAGCGGTCACTTCCATGTTGTGTATCCAGCAGCGGCCCATAATTCTAAGATAGTGAGACTTGGCATTGATGACGTAGAAAACGACATTGATAGTGGCTGGCCCTGGGGTAATAGGTAAGATAATCTTGCCTACTCTTTCTTCTCGAGAGTCGTTGAATTTGTAGATATTGGTGTCACTCTGAATGACTTTGTCGGCCAATCCCATCTGGTCGATCGTACTCTGAAAAAAAAATTCAATACCACTTCCAGTATCGATCATCATTGTGTGCATGACAAACTGCTTCATCTTGAGCATAATGACTAACACATCATGATGCGGAAATTTGACATGACTAGTATCGCAATCCTCAAAAGAGATTCCCAGCCTGCAATTGCTTAACTCGGGAAGAAGTTTGGTTTCTTTGTCTTGAGGTGTGAGATCACAGTATTCGGATAGCCTTCTGCACTTTGGTCAGATGGAATTGTCGATCTGGTTGATTTTGATCATATTGCTGAGGCGCATGTAGTAGAGATGCTTCTCCTCAGCCTTGTTGTTGACCTGAACAACCTCGAGTTGTTTCTTATGGTTGCCATCCTGGTATGACTTCAGGTCGACGATGTACTCGAGCATCCGCCCTTCCTTAAAAATGAGATCAAGCACCCACTATATAGCAAAGCAATTGTCAGTAGAATGGTGATTTACCTTATGGTGCAAGTAAAATGGCTGACCCTCAATGGGCTCCAGTGGTCGAGAGACGTGGTAGAGCGGGTACTTTAACAGTAGTGGAAAAAATGTGGAGACTCGGATGTTCAGCTTCGGGAGTACGGGTTTGTTGTGCGGACCGCTTCTCCGAGGGTTTTTAGCATTTCCCTTGGTGCGTTTATGATCCCCTTGTTCCTCCTTAGGCTCGCTGGTCCGTTCGGCAGGTGGGGATTTGGTGGAGAGGACAGACTTAGTAGATTTTTGTCGTTCAGCCATCATCCTCTCTAAGTCAACGTAACCGTTCACTTTGGTGATCATCTCCTCCAACGTCGTAGGTTTATTAAGGAACAGGTACTCCTTGGCTTTGCAATCGAGTCGGAGAGCATTGGTGAACGCGGTCATAGTTGTCTTTTGGTCGAGGTTATCTACCTTTCGTGCAAGCTCCAGGAATTTCTTTGAAAAATCTTCGAGCTTCTCCCCTTGTGATTGCTTAAGACCAATTAGAGAATATACATTCTTCTTTTTGTCTCTATTGTGGGCATATGTTTTGATGAACTATTTCTGCAGCTGCTCGAACGTCTAGATAGACTCTTTAGGAAGAGTGTGGAACCATCAGAGTGGTTCTTCTTATAAACTTATAGCGAACAGTCGGCAGAGAATGTGGTTGAGATTGGAATACAACCCCAATGAATCGCAGTATTACTGGATATGCTCCTTTGGGTCTATACCTTTGTATTTGTGAATTTGGGGAGTATGGAAACCTTTTGGTATTTCCATATTGAACAGTTCTTTGGCAATTGGACTTCCTTGTAATGTCATGGTATCGCCGATAGTACCCAAAGCTTGCGCCTCGATCAACTTCTTAATCCGTTGATCCATATGTTCTTTTGTGACGTAATGACGTATTGGTTGAGCGGTTGGTCGTACTGGTAGGGGATGATGAGTCCCTGTACCTTCACTCAAATGGTCTCGTACTGGAATCTGAAGGGGAGGTCGTTGGTCTTCCTCTTGGTGAATGGGAATCTGGTAACCCCGACTGATTTCTGATTGGACTTCTCCTCCTAAATTGATGGAAGGTTGCGGCCAATGTGGTAGAGTTTGGAGATTGCTTTACTGGTGACCCTCTTGGTCCTAACCTTTCTCCTGCCGAGATGCGGGAGGTCTCTGGAAGATGATCGTGGCCTCTGGTAGGAGGGGCCCACTGGGTATTTTGTAGAGCCTCGAGTGTAGTCTGCATCGTTGTCGTTTGATCTTCGTGTCGTTTGAGCACTGTCAAACGAGCTTATCGTTCTGCATCGAGCTCCTTCTCTTGGAGTTCGTGATCCTTTGTCAATTAAAGTTCGAGCTCCGTGCATTTCTCTACTTTAGCATGAAAATTCGCCCATAACTCGGTGAGTTGACCCGGATCCACAGAAATTTTGAGCTGAGTTCCTATGGCCTGTCATCTAGAAGAAACCATAGTTAAAAATTGTAATGAAAGACTGCCTTAGGATATCATGGATATGTAATCTTTCCCACAGACGACACCAAATGTAATGGCCAAATTCCGTAGCTCGATACGATTAGGAATTATCTATCACACCAATGATCCTGTAACAAAATGATAATGGAAAGCAAAAAATTGAAACAGGTGCTTTTAGCGCGGAAAACCTCTGAATAGGTAAAAAAACCGCGACCTCGTGTAGAGGATTTTTGTAAAAGTTTCTTTATAGCTTTGAGTAGATATCTTTATTACAAGTGATCTCTAGAATATAGAAATGCCTTTAATCTCGTAAAAAAAGAAGTTTGAGTAATTTTTCTCGTCCCTGTCTCTTCTGGAACTTCTCCTTTTTATAGGTTTTTCCCACAGCTCTTCGTCGTGCTGGAGAATGTCTTCCGAATAATGTGGTTAGTGATAGTTGACTGAATAACTGACAAGTTCATGGGAGACAGGTGTCTTCGACTGAATAACGTTTTCCGAGTTTAGCTCAATGTAGTTTCTTATGGAGTTCGTGGGGTTGGTTAGAATGTTTAACTGAAATGTTGTGTGTTGAAATTGCGTGAACCTGAGATGGAGGTAATTTGAACTGATTGTGATCGATTACGAGTGAGGTCGAGGAAGTGAGCTCGATTACGAGTGAGGTCAAGGAATAAACCCCTACATGTGATATCATGTAATAATGGTCGATTTAGGTCATTTCAGTATCTTCACTTTGTACCCCTACAAATTAAATTATTTTGCTTCCTATTGTTCTCATTCCCATCTAAATCATAATTGAATCACCCTCTTCTTTGAACCTTAAGACCCAATCTTAAAAAATATCAAATTTTAGGGAATTTCAGTTCCTGAGTTTACAAAAATTATCTCGCTTCAGGCTTTGATACTTTTATGGGACTTGGAAAACCATGTACCCTCTCTCTCATATCTCTGCTATGAGTTCAATCATACTTTTGTATTTTCATCAAGTTACCAGAATTCCCTCTCTAGCATAAGTAAAATCAAACTTCTTTTTTTTAATGTGTGTTTGGAATAATAGGTTTGGGGATAATCTAAATTAATGAAGCATTGTGGTGTTTGGGATTAATGGAGGATAAAGTTGAGTTATTTGTGTGAGTGAATGTTTTTTTTAATTTTTTATGCGGAAATTATGAGAATAAATGCTACTTTATGCCATATTTTCAAAATCAGACTCAGAGAACAATAAATTCCAAAATCGATATTGGTAAGAGGAAAAACCAATTTTGCCTCTTCTAAAGTTGGAATATTACAGTAGACAACCATCTATTTTTGTGCTCCACAAGTACGAATGTCACATCCAAAATAATACAAAATTGTAAAACTCATTTAAAACTATTATATCAAGCCACGTGTACGTGTACGACAGAAGCAAACAATGATATCATCGAAGCAAACAAATGAGAAATTCTTTGTGCACAAATAGCAGTTCAGTAGCAAATAATGATATAATGGAAACAAACAAACAATTAATTCTTTTTAAACAAATGACAATTATATTTAGACAAATGATGATTTTAACAATACTGACGATAAAGATCATTCAAACAAATTATACATAGAGTACCCTAAATCATTAGTGTAAACTTATTGCAACATCTTCATATGGGACGACAGGTGGCTCAATGCTTATCGTAAAAGGCGGTGTCATTGTCGGATGGGATTGGCAGAAGCTTACAGGAATTATGATTATGTTCGTTTTTTTTACAACTACTATATAATCATAGTTTAGTGACAAGACTAGGCATTTGTTTCTCTTCTCTTCCTTTGCGTGCAGAACGACCGACTCAAACTGTTAGAATAGGAACACAAACACGTAGATCAGTTTTTAAAATTTTCTACTGCTCAATTCCTCTTATAGGAATCCATATCGGTTTATAAATAGCCTTGTATGTATCATTTGTGAAGTACTCAGAGACACGTGTAGTTGGATCAACATTACCAAGACCGAGAGCACGCACTCCATGCTCATAAGATATACCCCATCGTTTACCACCAACGACAAGAAAAAGTACCATCTTCAATATTTACTGAATCGGTTCTGCCATAACTAGTCATCTGAAAATAGTGACGTGATGTACGTACTGTGTAGGTTAGTAAATCTGCCACAAACTTTTTGCTCTCACAGTTATCCATAGCCCATGACGTTAAGCGAGCTTGACTCATCTCAGTTTCCTTCCTCTACGTGTAGGACATTTCTGAATAGATTTTATACAATTTCTCAATAAATACATAGATAGAGAGA
This sequence comes from Kingdonia uniflora, assembly GCA_014058105.1. NCBI lineage: Eukaryota > Viridiplantae > Streptophyta > Magnoliopsida > Ranunculales > Circaeasteraceae > Kingdonia > Kingdonia uniflora. Next base: position 199,791 of record JACGCM010000879.1, on the reverse strand, counting down.
ACTCTCACTTTCAAAATTGCATTATTCCAACTCTCAAGATGATTAGTATAAGCCACTCCGTATCTGAAAAAATGGCAAACAATTAAAATAAAATGTCAAATGCGTAAAACTTGATGACAAATGGGATCATACAACTACAAAAGGAATAATAAAGAACTGATGACAAATAATGGCAAAAAAATGATAAATAAGTATACAAATGTAGTAATAATAACCATTCCTGAAATAATAAATAAAAAGTTGATCAATAGAGAGTGACAATGTACCTACTGATTGGAATGTATAGATTATACCATGTTTTCTTGAGAATACCTAGTATGTATTAAAGACCCACTGGATCCATATTTCGGATAACATTCATGTGTTTATCGAAATCAATGTTGGTTAGGGCCTCTGCTGCCATCCTAAATGTGATCCTCGTGCTTTCGAGGGTAATTTTAATGCTGTTTGATATGTGGAAGGCACAAAACGTATGGATTGCAAATGGAAACACCTTAGGTACAACATTAATAGTTTCGGCGTTTCTATCAGATATGACGACGAATCGAGTGTCATAACAGTATAAATTAGACCAAAACATCTTTTGGAAGTATGTCTAACTTTCGGTGGTCTCCGAGTCTATTATCAAAAATGCAAGTGGAAAAATATGATTGCTTGGGTCAATGACGATGGCTATTAGTAGAGTCCCACGATATCTCTATTTTAAAAAAGTTCTGTCAGTCACAACAATGGGTCTCAATAGTTTAGAATTTTTTTTGGGAGGACCAAAACACCAAAAATACCTTGTGAATCTCTTATCCTTAGAACTCGTAGTTTGTATGTCAAACACCAAATCTGGGTCAACCAACCTCACTTCCGCAAAGTAGGGTTGTCAATGGATTGGATATAATCCGAAATTCGGTCCGAAATCCGATTCCTTTTTAGGATATGGATGTCATTTTTTCTGATCCGAATAAGGAGCATCCAAAATAATTTTGGATTGGATTTGGATGGTGCCTACTCCAATCCGATAAATATCCAATTCGAAGTTATATACCGATATATTTATATTTTATCAATGTTAATATTCTACAACTATTATAAATATATTATATACAATAAGAAAATAGATTATAACACATTTAGCTTTGTGGCTAAGTGGTACTTATTTCTTAAAACCCATAAAAGGTCTTGGGTTCAAGCCTTTGTATCCATTTTTATTCATCAAATAAAATTATGGTCGGATTGGATTTCGGATTCGGACCTCCGAAAATAGCTTCAGACTGGATTGGATTCGGATGTTACTTATAAAGTTTCGGATAAGATTGGATATGGATGTTACTTATAAAGTTTTAGATCGGATTCGAATTTGCATCAATCCGAATCCAATCCGATCCATTGACAGCCCTATCGCAAAGTAATTTGTTAATAGTTGGTATGCGTACTCAAAGCTGCCTCACATCTGAAATAATTCCGTAGATCAAATGATAAATATATACGTACAAATGAGAAATATTGACGTATAAATGAAAAATATTGGTTGACTAAATGACATTCGATAAAATAATAAACATTGTTGTACAAATGACATAAGATGATGATACCTATGCGCGAGCTTTTTCATTCGCGCGCTAGGCAAGATTGTATATTACATGAATATTGTGATTAATTTGTATATCATAAATAATTTTGGAAGGTTTGTAGTTTGGCTCTTTTCGCAGTTTTTGCTTGATTATTGAAGGAACCCATCTACTAGACGCTGCCTTATATGCGTTCCCACCATCAGTTTATACTCGGATGCATGTATACACGAAACAATAAGTACTGACTCTAAATAGGGCAGAATCGAGCAACCTTGTCGCGTAAATCCGCCAAAAGCATTTATGACCTTTGAAGCGTACCACAATTTTATATTCGTTGCTTATAATGTGTTCGAGATTGAACTTGTTTACAACTGCATAAGCTCTTATGTGATTCTTGAGTATAATCCTATCTCGATATAGATCACCAATATTAATCTCTTTACTGAAGTCATAGATATCCTCCGTGTACGTAGTAGATTTGAACCGAAAATTTACGAGATCTTTAACATGTTCGGGCTATGGCTCAAACCGAAATTTAGCTGAATAAATGAGAAATATGTTTCCTAGCATGATACAAATTTGATAAGAAATGTTAAAATACACCACACAAACGAATAATTCTATGAGCTTACCTCAAGGTTCTGTATATCCAATGATAGGTTCAGGTTCAATTGAAAGAGGATCATTAGTTAACATAGGTTCATTTGAAAGATTAACTTCAGTAAGGATGGTTTGAAAAGATTCATTTGATTGAGGAACATTAGTTAACATAGGTTTATTTGAGTGATGAACATTTGATTGAGGAATACTAGGTTCATATGAGGGAGGAACATCGACACAAATAGTTTCAAACGAATCATTTGATTGAGGAACATCATCATCATCCACTAAATGTCCAAACCTACGTGGATCAAGCCCTATGTCGTAGTTCTAGGAGTTTTGGGAGTTATGGGAAGGTACCCTAAGCTCATTAATAATTTATATGTGAAAGGGTGTATCGGGATTGCTTTTATGCATATTGATCATTACGGTAAAGTCATGGACTGATAAAATTGTGCATGTACAACCATGGACGAAGTTGTACAGCTTACAGTCCTCACGATGGATTTCGCTTGTTTCTTTGAGGAGTATAACAAAATCTTCATATGACGAGTGCGCTTTTAGTGAGGTAATAAAGCTGAACTCCATCCATCCCTTAAACAAATGATATAAATAAACAATTCTGGTAATAAAGTAGCAAAAAACAAATAAGACAAATGACAATAAAATTTATAACGAAGTAGAAGATAAATAATATAAAACTCAACTCCAGCAATCCCTCGAACAAATGATAGGAATCCCGAAGTAAATGATATTAATGAACAATTCTGGTGATATAGTATCAGATAATAAATGTTAAAAATAATATAAGAAAAATAGCAAAGGATAAAGTAGCAGAAGACAAATGATAAAGTAGCTTTAGAAAAATAATTATGTACAAAATGTATTGTCTTGCATAACATTTTTCTTAAGAAAAAAGCTATCAAATCATGATGCGGATACAGAGTTAGAGATGATATTTACTGTAGCGGTTACTTCAACGGTCGAAGAGAAGAATAATAACGATCTTTAGCAACGAGAATAACCTAGAATGACAACAATCTTTTTCTCCCCAATGACCTTTGTGTGAGGACTTTAGCGAATGAACAACGATTGTTGAAAGACTTGGTACATGAAGGAGATAAGCAGTACATCAAGGAGAATCTACTTTGATTTTTGTAGAAGCTTTATTGTTGAAGAAGAAAAAGCTTTGAATTTTTTTAAGGTTGGTAGTGTATTATGGGGGGAATCTTCATTCTTCCCTCTTATTATTGTTCTTATTACTGTAGCAGATTAGACTACTCAACAACTTCAGTAGGAATAGTTTCTCATTTTTTATGTATTATTTATCATTTATTTTGCGAGAACTTTGGCATTTGTTTGGATATCATTGTAATTATTTTGTATATATTTGTCATTTGTTCAATAATCTTTGTGAGTTGGTAGATTTGTTACTATAAAAGATTAGGCTACCCATCAACATTTAATGTTAGAGAATATGGTGGCAGCTAGGGGGTAGTAGGTGAGACCATTATCGATTTGTTAATTTTTGTATCGACTTTGGAAGAGGCTTGCCAAAGTATCGATTTTGTAAAGATTGTAAAAAGTAGTATTTTTTTTCATAATTTTTCATTTTTTATGACAAAGGGTTTAAAGATTTAACATTGACTAACTTTTCTATTAGTTTTGTTTGTCTCTTAGCACATACGACACATTTTTAAGGGTGAGAGATTGTTATTTGATGGCTCAGAGAGATCATTCTCTCCCTCCCCTTCACCGCCCCCAATACTGCGCCGGTTGCGTGGTTGTGCTCTTTCACTTATGGCCCACCTGAAGCCCATCACCGTTCTACCTACTGGGTTTCTATTGCTAACCTTGCGCGCTCGGTGTATATCCCCTGGCTGATCATAGGAGACCTGAACTCTATTATCTGTAAAGAGGAAAAATTTGACAAGATTACTTTTGACAACACGACCACCAACCCCCTCGAGGACTTTATCTTTGATGCCTCTATGATCGACCTGGGATCCACCGACATCCCTTTTACCTGGTCTAACAAGCGGAGGGGAACGACTTGGTTAAGCAACGTCTGGATCGTACGCTAGCCTCTATCCCGTGGCGAACTACTTTCCAGAACACCACCATTCAAAACCTCCCCATCATTGGCTCTGATCATGAACCGATCATCCTTAATACAGAGCCTTCTAGAGCCTCCCTCCCAAAATAATTCCACTTTCAATCAGCCTGGGTGAATAACGAGACCTACCAAGAGGTCATCATCAAAGCCTGGGCTGAAAATCAGCGTGGTTCTAGACAACTCTGGCTCTGTAAGAAGCTTCGCCACACCAAAAAGGAGCTTATTGCCTGGAACAAGAAGGAATTTAACTACAAGCCTATTAACCTTCTCTTCGCTGATGACAGCTTCATTTTCTGCAAAGCCAACCTCGAAGAAGTAGGGGCCCTTAAAGATGCTCCCAATCTGTTCAAACAAGTCTCTGGCCAAGAGATAAACTGGGACAAATCTTGTATCCTCTTTAGCAAGAATTGCCATCACCGCTATCACAAACTCATCCAGAAAATTCTTCACATCAAAAAGGATACCTCGGGCGAAAAATACCTCGGAGCCCCCCTGACCTTTGACCGCTTGAAAAGTTTAAACTTCCAAGAGATCATATCCAAAGTCTCTAGTAGAATCGAGGGCTGGAAAGCAAAGAACCTGCCCCTAGCCGAAAGGCTTGCTCTTATTAAAGTTGTTAACTCAGCAATCCCATCTTACGAGATAGCCGTTTTCCCTTTCCCCAAGAAAATCTGCAACAAGCTGGACTCTTTTAATGCCAGATTCCTCTGGGGCATTAACAAAGATGGCAAGTCCAAAACTCAACTGATCAAATGGAAACATGTTTGCAGGCCGCCGAAATTCGGGGGCCTAGGCATTCGTACAACCTTCCGCCATAATCAAGCTTTGCTGGCAAAGCTTTTCTGGCGCATTATCAAAGAATCTGATAAACTCTGGGCTCACAATATGCGTACCAAGTACTCCCCCAAAGCTTCTCCGCTGCTCGCTACTGCCCAGCCCTCGAACTCCTGGATTTGGAAAGGTATTATTAAAGCCAGGAATCATATTTGGCCTGACCTCTGTTGGCACATTGGTAATGGAGTGAACGTGGACCTTTGGCTAGAACCCTGGATCTCAGGAATTAGATTTGGTAAACCGTAGGGCCTCTCCCACTCCATCGCCCCATCACTCGGGTCTCCGATCTGATCTGTGAGAGTAGCCGCACCTGGAAAAATCAAGTGGTCCGATCCATTTTCCATAGAGACATCGCTGACCTCATCACGTCTATCCCTCTCAGCAGATTCCCTGCTAAGGACATCATAAGATGGAAGCAGGAACAAAATGGTATACTTACAGTGATCTGTTCACAACTACTCCCTTTTGGACCAGACTCAGGGGACTAACCCTATTACCACTGCAGACAATGACGGTTTCATTTGGGACAACATCTGGAAGATGAAAGTGTCCTTCTGCATTCAACTTTTTCTTTGGAAAACCATCCAGGATGACATTCCGACAAAGAATAGGCTTTGGCATGGCAACGCGGGCTGGGATTCAAACTGCCCAAGATGTGGCATCGAGACTAAAACCACCACGCATGCCCTCTTTTTCTGTACCAATATTCAGGCTATCTGGGCCCGATCGGACCTTTCTCTGGACTTCAGGAACTGGAATTATTCTGACTCTGTCAGCAAGATCATCCAGAAGTGCTACCAGCTGTTAGGAGGTACATCTGGGCTCCCGACTTTCTGTAGCAGGCTTAGTACCATTATGTACTTCATCTGGTTGACCAGAAATGAGCTTATCTTTGAACAGAAGCGCACACAACCAGACGAGGCGCTAAAGAGGGCAAATATTTATACCTTTCCTCAAACCCGTATCCCTCCCCATTCTTTTGTTCCCAGGGCTCCGCGTTCCGTTCAAGAACGGTGGCACACCATCAATGTGGATCCTGCCTGGACTAAGCCCGACAATTCCGGGGGAACATGTTTCATCATCAAAACTCATTATGATGCTATTGTTTGGGCAGGTTATGATTCAGCCAGAGCAGCGGACTCTGAAGAAGCTGAGGCGATCTCAGTGATCCGAGGGATGGAAGCGGCTCACAGGCTAGGACTTTATCGGGTTCTCCTTCTCACAGACTGTCAGAGCCTGGTTAAAGATTTTTGCGACCGTTCTGAGGATCTCTCTTGGGGTGCCCTCACCTTAGCTCCTGACATGTGTGCTCTTGCGGGCCAATTCTAGGAATTTCAGTTTGATTATGTTGAACGCTCTAGAAATGTTGTTGCTGATTTATTAGCTGCGAGGGGTGTTATTCCCCCTAGTTTTGTTTGTTCGGTGCCCTATGAGGCCTACATTTTTGTAAACTCTTTATTCTCGCACCATTAGGCGCTTACTATATATTGATCTTGCTTTCAAAAAAAAAAAAGATGGCTCAGAGAGATATAAATTTTTTCCAGACCCGGGCTGGGTTTTGGATGGATCCAAGGCCCACGGAAGCAACTAGGGTTTTAAACTTTCTGAACCAGATTTAAAACCGCCTCTTTCAATCAGACCTCCTCTTCTTCTCAGAATCGCAGCCACGCATAGAGAGAGTGGGAGAGAGAGACCTAAAACCGCCTCTCTCAACCAGACCTCCGCTTCTTCTCAGAATCGCAGCCACACACAGAGAGAGTGAGAGAGAGAGAGACCTGAAACCCTAATCATGGTGAGTGAAGCTAACTTGGGTTTTACTTTTATTATTATTGATTATTAGCAACCCCAAACACCCTCCCTCAATTACTGATATATTGATCTAACTTTGTTTTGTTTCATTTGGTTTTGATTTGTAGTCTCTGGTTGCGAATGAAGATTTCCAACACATTCTTCGTGTTCTCAACACAAATGTTGATGGGAAACAGAAGATTATGTTTGCCCTAACTTCAATCAAAGGTATTGGTCGACGTTTCGCCAATATTGTTTGCAAGAAGGCTGATGTCGACATGAACAAGAGGTAATTTTGGTTTACTTGTCATTGATTGAGGGAAACTATCAGTAATTTGTTAATAGTAATATTTCTCAGTTTTGATAGATTTAGGTCTACCCTTGGGGGAATCTGTGAGTTTTGTTAGTAGATTTTTATGGATTTTTGGTTATGGTAAGAATATGAGATTTTGGGATTTACGCTTTAGAGGAATGAAAAAAGTTTGTTTGTAATATTTCTGGGTTTTGGTAGATTGTAGGTTTACCCTTTAGAGGGATCTATGAAGTTTGATGGCGATTATTATCGGTTCTTATAGATTTTAGGTTTTACCCTTTTGAGGAATGTATGTATGATGTTTAATATCAATAATTATGGGTTTGATAGATTTTAGGATTTACTTTTTTGGGGATTTTATGAAGGGTGTAGCAAATTTTGGGTTTTCATAGATTAGAGCATCACTAGCTGGTTAAGAGTGGGAGGTTTTTCCACCAACTCATACTACTTCATGCCCCACCCAGTAATTGTGTAATAGTATGAGCTGATTATGACTTTCTCATACTTAGTACGATTTATGAGACACCACAAACTATCAGCTACGTGGCAAAGTAATAGCTGCATTACTTAATTACTTAATTTAACAAGTCCCAAACATCAGATGTACATAGATTTCAGAGGGTATTGGATTGGCTGACACATTTTTTCGCGTCACAACTAGCATATCTTCTCTAAACCATTTTTGATTGATTTTTTTCTTGCTTTTGGGTATCAAATCTTCTAGTCCTGGAAAAAAAACTTGTGGTTTTGAGTTTGGTTTTGAGTTTTTCTCACTCACAACTTACTCTGCTGCGGTTGCTGTATTAGGTGCTTCTCTATTATTTAGATTCATTTTAAGGTGATTTTATGTAGAAATACATTTATTTCACCATTTTATTGTCTATTTAGCTTTATGATTTTTTTTTGTTTCGTTACAGAGCCGGTGAGCTGTCTGCTGCAGAGCTAGAGAACCTCATGACGATTGTTGCAAACCCTCGGCAATTCAAGATCCCTGACTGGTTTTTGAACAGAAAGAAAGATTATAAAGATGGTAGATACTCTCAAGTTGTTTCCAATGCCTTGGACATGAAACTGAGGGATGATTTGGAGCGGTTGAAGAAGATAAGGTTTGTTTTTTTGTCTTTGAATTAGTTTTATTATTATATTTTGTGGTGGTTAACTGTTTCATTGGTTTTTTATTATTCCAATTCATAGATTTAATAGTCACAAGTCTATACTGTCCGAAATCTTTATTTTTCTACTGAGTAGGAAAACTACTTTATAGGTTTTTATTCAGGTATTTACCGGCTCCAAGTTTTGTGGTTTCATATGGGACTGAAGTTTGACTCTTTGGCTTTGATTTCATGCCTTAGGGATGAATGCAGATCCCTATATCAATTTTTCGGTCTGTCACTAAGTTTTATTAGGCTATTCACAAAGCTAGCAGAAATACTTGGGAGGTTGAAACATAGTATTTATAGTTTTACCTTGAACAGTAGGAAAACTTATTTACTGTAATTTTTTGTCTGTTCTTAATACTTTGCTGTTCAGAATCTCCGCGTCTCATTTATTTGTGCTCATTACTTTAGTTGAAAATTTCAAACACTTGTTTTTTTCTTCTTTACAACGACATTTTCTGCAGGTTGAGTTTGCCTGTGGTTTGGTTTACATGGTCTGTCCATTTCATTTACTTCCCCTTTCTGTTGATTATACTTCCTATTGGGACTGGAGTTTGACTCTGACGTTTTTATTTTTATTTTGTACCTTAGAGATGAATGCAGCTCCCTAAACTAATTGTCCTGCTTTCACTAACTTTTGCAAGGTGCTTCTATATCTAGCAGAAATAGTATAAAGCTGGAACATTTAACATAAAGATTCCAATTATCAAATAATCCTTCATATGGTTTAAGATTGTATCGTTCTTTTCTTTCCGGCTCTTGGAAAAGAGCTACAAAGTACTTGTATTCCCAACAGCTTTCTCTGTCTAAACCTCCCTTGTATATTTTATTAATTGTGTAACTGGCATTCTTGTATGTTTGCACTTATGGCTCCAGTCTTTTTGTTATTTTTAATTTTCACTTGGCTATGCTCTTAGTGGTTAACCAATTTCTGTTTTTCGAATGGTGCAGAAATCACAGAGGTCTACGTCACTATTGGGGTCTGCGAGTCCGTGGACAACACACTAAGACAACTGGTCGCAGGGGGAAAACTGTTGGTGTGTCAAAGAAGCGATGATAATATCGTATTCATATTGTTTGCTCAGCTTTCTGCACTTGTCTGTTTGTTGCAGTTATTTCTAGTCACTAAGGTTTAAAAGATAACAGTACATTTTTCTTGTACTTTTGATAAATCCATGGCTGTTTTTAGATATGCTCGTGTTGTTTTTCTTTGTTATGCAAGAATAAGTTATGAATCAATGGTTATTTGCAACGTGACATCTTGTTTAGAGGATTCCTCAAGTAAATGTTGTGTGGTGATGGGGTTAGGAGGATTATATTTGTTACTTGTTAGAAAAACAAGTATGAGGAAGTGCCAATTGTGGGCTGTATATATGACTGATGCTATTCTTGGGTTGTATGTTAATAGCGTTGCTTTACTCATACCCATGGGCTCTTATTTAATAATGGTGCATAGCTTTGGTTTTGCTCTGCTGTTTTACTGGTGCTTTTGGTTTTTCTTCATTAGCTCAATTTTGATCTCTTTTGGGAAACATTTGCAAGTTGCATGATTTGATACTGGGACTTTTGGTTAATAAGCTATTAAATTAAAATTACTGTAGCAACTGCTTCTGCCTAGGGTTAAGCCCCTCAACTTGCTGCTCGAACTATCTTTTAACATTATATCTTACTAGTACTACCCGGGGTTTGCTGCGACAATTATGTCGACGTGCCATTAACGAATGTCTAGATAATCATAGAAGGCGAAAAAATGTCATGGTCTTCGAGATATAATAGATTCTGGAGGGAGTTTAGTCTGGAAAGTAACCTAAATATAACGAGTAACCTAAATATAACGAAACTTCCATTATTAAGAGTATAATAGCAAGTATAAACAAAACCCTAAGTATATCACAAATTAGAAGAAATCAAAACAAGTATTAACAACTAGTATAAAAATAACCATAAGTATATCACAAATTAGAAAAAATCAAAAGAGCAAGTACAAACAACACACCAACAACAAGCATAATAGCAACTATACTTTGTTAAAAGACTCATGTGAAATGGAGAAGATTAATGTATATAAAGTTAACAACAACTATACTTGAAAGAAGACTCGTGTTAAAGCATAACAACTACACTTTAAAGAATATTAATGTATATAAAGTTGGGAAGGATTTAGAGGCACTAAAGTCTCACTCAATAGAAACTATCCATCTAATAGAGATGAGTGGCTCTTATAATAGGGAGTTCCTATATAAGAAATGAGGTGAAAAATCAAGTATTAGGTGGAAATGAGGTGGTCACATGTCTCTATCCCTCTCCAATTAGTACGGTTTCAATTTGAATTTCAAATCTCTCCTCCCTCACATCACTATCACCACCGTCTCTCTATCTCTTTCATTTCCCCTCTCTCTCTCTATCATTAACAAAAAATTTTCTTTTTCTTTGTTGATCGAAGCACTAAACCCAAAACATTAGTCTGGTGTGAGCCACATCAAGGATTGGTCACTAAAATCAACCCTAGTTACGATATCGTCGTCTTCTTCAACTTATGTCATTATCAATCTCGTCTTATTTGGAGACCAGAACTGTGGTTTGGTTCAAGTTTAACTCTCAAACCTGTTGGTAAATGTACCATTTTGTTGGTTTATCTTTGAATTACAACTGTGAAATTTTTTAGGACACATTTTGTTGTTTGGCTGTTTATTTCCTTCCCTCTACTGCCAAGGTGCCATTGAAACCAATTTATTTGATGTTTTTGATTTAGGGTTGAAATAACTAGTGATTGTGATTTGGGGTGACTTCAGTTAATTGGTTGGAAATAAGCATATTTTGAGAATAATTTTGGTCAGAAACTGATTTGGGGGTTTCTGAAATCACTGAAGCTTTTAAATTGTCGATTTGAACCGTTGGTCGACAATTTTTTACCACACTATTGTCGATTTGAACCGTTGATCAACAATTTTTTTACAATCGATAATTTTTTACCACACTATTGTTGATTTGAACCGTTGAGCGACAATTTTTTACCCTACTATTGTCGATGTGAACCGTTGATCGATAATTTCTTATTGTACTATTGTCGACTCACAAAAACATCGAAAATGTTACATGATTCTTGATAAGATTCGAATTTATTTTCAACAATTTTCGGTTACATATCCCGTCTTATAATGACTACCATGTTTCCTTACGCAAACAAGATCATTAACCATGAAAGGCATGGAGGAAGCATAGACTGCCTCCCTCAGAAAAAGGATTAAACAAAAAAAGAGAAGATCGAGTGTGACACGGCCCTAGCCGGGACCGACTCTACAGTGCCCGGAGTGCAGCGGAATAAGGGACCGTGCGGCGTACACGGACGCGATGTCGGCGTGTACCAGCCATCTTCACAGGCGCGGCGCGCCAGTGGCATACAACCCACGGATGCTAGAGCGACATCCGGATTATCCTGGATACTCGTGAGGGGTCATTGAATATGTATTCAGTAAAGGCAACAACGCTGAAGGTTCCCTCAATAATCCCTGCAGCGTAATCTCTCACGACGCGCGCGAGATACGGAAGCACACCTGTCCTGTAGCGGATCAGGGTAGCTCAATATGCCGGTTTCCACCTTAGGGACTCATATCTCAAGGGGCGACGAGCCTGGACTAATTATACTGTCCATCTGAAAGGGGCGGTGCATCTCGGATAGCCCGCGGGGCATAGCGGCGCCATATGAAGCCCTCTAATGAAAACCGGCCCGCATTGCGAGGCAATGTCCCCTAGCCTACCCTAGGCCTAGGAGAACTCATAACTATCCCTTGTAGATAGTCCATGAGCCGGGGTCCTTGATGACCAAGCATTAAAGCTCATTTAGTCATGGGGAGGATCGGACCAAGGTTCCTCCTTAATATAGCTACTAAGTTAATAGTCAACTTCCAAAAGGAAACGTTAAAACATGAGACGAAGCGTACTGGACCTTTTCGCCCCCTTAACTGAATCCGATTGCGACGAAACTTGGCGTGCTGCTATATTAGGGCATAGAGAACAAATACATTCGGACAGAACTCAAAACGCTCGGGTAGATTTGGCCGGCGTTCGGTAGGCCGTCACACCCTCCCGCACTTAAAATAATCTCGACGTCCTCGTCGAGGACCATCGCCAACACGGCTCTGCAAGGATTCAATCTTCTGCATCCTCAAGAAACCAACAACTCTCCCGTACTTAGTTCAGAGTACTATATCTTCTTCTGTCCTAGCGGATACTGAGCCCAACTGCTAGTCTCGATGCTGACAACTGTGTCTTCAGAACTGAACCTTAACTTCGCCCATTCCAACTGAAGTGCGTAGTGACCGAACCTTCATACGACTGGAGTCTGCCTTCTCCTCTGGGTATTGTCTCTTGGTCTCGAACCTTCTGAGAAAAAAGTATGGGCGGTGCACCCTAGCATCGCGCCCTCTGAAATGCGCTGCATCCTGCTGCAAAGCGCCTTCTCCCCTGACACTGTGGAATGTCGCTCTTCTCGACAAACCAAGGGCGTCTCCTCCGGACAGCCCGACGAGGATATCTCCAATCCCGTCCAAAAGTGCGCTCACTTCCAAGTCGCACAATGCCTTCGCTGCTCGAGAGTTCAATCTTCTGTGAATCTCGGCTTCAAACTTCACTCTTCATCTGCGAGTGGTAAGGAGCAAGTCTTCTAAAACAAAGGGGTAACTCACCCCAACTGCACGGAACATCTGCCGCACACTGAACTGCCTGACTGCCCTTCAATCAACTCCGCGAAGGTCTTCCAACCTTGTCCGCCCTTCTTACGGACCATCGGGGGTACAACATCAAGATGCGGCACTCTAGCCTTACCAGTATAGAACTGAACTGGTACTCATTGTTCACTTGGGCGAGGGAGGGTAGCTCCTAGAAGGTAGCATACTCTCAACGAGGCGCGGGTACTATGTTCCCTACCGCCAACAAAACCATCGAGGCAGCCTATCTAGGCGCGGGTACTCTGTTCCCTACCGCCAGCTAACCATCGAGGTCCGCCATAAAGGCGTCCTGTGTGAACTTCTAAAACCCATGAGACATCTATCTGTGCAGCCGCGTTTCTGCTCTACCACTTCGTAGTAGGCCATCATCTAACCCATGTAACGCTAGATGGCATCTGCACCTAACTTGGCTGCAGGAAGGGTGATCGCCACTCCGGCGTCCCCAAAGGTCTCTCCACTCCGGAGGACTCCAATCTGCCTCACTCTCCAAGGAGGTCTTCTTAATGCCTCTTCTCTAACGAGGACTTCTCAATGCCTCTTCTCTGGCGAGGACTTCTCAATGCCTCTTCTCTAACGAGGACTTAACACTGGCATCTGTACTTGCCAAACTCTGGTGGTAATGACCCATGCTGGAACCTGCGTACCTCTGCGTCACAACTTACAGCTCTTCCCACACTCGATAAGCTCGACGTCCGCGTCGAGAACAAAGCTGTGACATATAACTGACGGACTACTGAAGCGTTTCTCCATCTCTACATCCCTACTCCAACCTGAGTACTTGGGGAACTTGGGAACAAGATATTGTCACTGTACCTGTCGCCCTGAGCTCGTTGGCTTGCCATGTCCAACTGCTATCAAACTCGCGGAGACCAACCTTCATACTGTCGCAATCATCTTTGAACTGAAGCGTAGCCATTCTCTGTCTCTTGAACTAGCTTCAGCAAACGCAGCCAACTCTAACCGGTCACTGAGATGTGGTCTTCTAAAGACACTCCATCGATACAAACAAAGAACGGGGCGCGGAAACTCTATCCCTACCGCCAACCACCAAGTGATAAGGAATTGGGAAACTAACATCCAATTCTGCTCGGGATCTTTCATCCTAGAGCAATCTTCCATCTGAGATCATGTCTGAGGTAACCCGCACAACTGACTGAAGCTCAACTCTGTTCTGCGACAACCACGTAACTTACTAACCTTCGGAAACGTGAGTCTTCCATCTGAGAGCTTAAAATTACCCAGAACCATCATGTGGAACAACATGGATCAACTCGGCTAGAGTACTCGAATGCCGACAAACCTGAAACTCACCTCGGAGCCAGAAAACAAACATCACTCGACAACTTGCCATATTTGAGTGAGTAAGCAGGGTCCCATGTAGCTGGGGACCAACTGCGGATAAACGACAACCCATCTGGGAGGTCGCAGTTCATGTCGCGTCATAACGAATCACTCTGCCCTCGACGTCTACCTGACGACATCACTGTGTGCAAACTCGGGACCCAAACCATGTCTTCATCTCTTACTTCATGCCGCTTCATCTTCGGCTCATGACATTCACCTCTGGAATGTCTCAATGTCCAACTCAGGACAATCACAACGAGTATCTCTCAGGATTCTTCAATCTTTAGTAGACACTAAGGAATTCCAACAAAACCAAGCATCGCGGCTTCCACACGAAAGTACTCGGTAACTGACGCTGACCATATCGATCTCTGCTGAGGGGCACCGTCCTTGATCACACCTGTTACTAAACTTCGCAGCGCGGATACGGACCAAATGCAATAACAACCTGCTAGATCGCTCTATTACTATTCTTCATAGAGCACCTGCGATACTGATCAGCCTTCTAGAGACAACCAACGATATAGATCATCGCGTCCAACTCAAATCTCAATCCTCCTCTTAGCGTCATTGTCCAAAGCACATTTAACTTGAGTAATCTCGCGCTCGGATATGGAGCCTTTCTCTTGCGTCCAATATCGACTGACATGTAGGCAACACACTCTACAAGCGTTCACAACGGTGCTTGGAACATCTCTAGGGAGCAACTACGGCTCTGGAGAGAACAACAGCCAAATGGGTAACCCATACTACCAACTCGGGAATCATTACTCCGTTTACTCCGACGGACGTAGGCACAACCCATCTACGCTCTGACAAGCAAACTCCCAGCAAGCCTTGCTCGGATAAGCCTAGACCCAACTCTGTCTAGCTCTGGCAGACGTAGGCACAATCCATCCACGTTCTACCAACTCAAGAGCTAAGCTTCAACAAGCTATTCTCGCTCTGATACCAACTGACACGGCCCTAGCCGGGACCGACTCTACAGTGCCCGGAGTGCAGCGGAATAAGGGACCGTGCGGCGTACACGGACGCGATGTCGGCGTGTACCAGCCATCTTCACAGGCGCGGCGCGCCAGTGGCATACAACCCACGGATGCTAGAGCGACATCCGGATTATCCTGGATACTCGTGAGGGGTCATTGAATATGTATTCAGTAAAGGCAACAACGCTGAAGGTTCCCTCAATAATCCCTGCAGCGTAATCTCTCACGACGCGCGCGAGATACGGAAGCACACCTGTCCTGTAGCGGATCAGGGTAGCTCAATATGCCGGTTTCCACCTTAGGGACTCATATCTCAAGGGGCGACGAGCCTGGACTAATTATACTGTCCATCTGAAAGGGGCGGTGCATCTCGGATAGCCCGCGGGGCATAGCGGCGCCATATGAAGCCCTCTAATGAAAACCGGCCCGCATTGCGAGGCAATGTCCCCTAGCCTACCCTAGGCCTAGGAGAACTCATAACTATCCCTTGTAGATAGTCCATGAGCCGGGGTCCTTGATGACCAAGCATTAAAGCTCATTTAGTCATGGGGAGGATCGGACCAAGGTTCCTCCTTAATATAGCTACTAAGTTAATAGTCAACTTCCAAAAGGAAACGTTAAAACATGAGACGAAGCGTACTGGACCTTTTCGCCCCCTTAACTGAATCCGATTGCGACGAAACTTGGCGTGCTGCTATATTAGGGCATAGAGAACAAATACATTCGGACAGAACTCAAAACGCTCGGGTAGATTTGGCCGGCGTTCGGTAGGTCGTCACAGAGTGCATCCTAATTACAATGTTATCGTGGATTCCAGTAAAAAGAAAACCGCCCTAGTTCCAGTAAAAAGAGAAGATCGAGGCATGAAGAAAGCATAGATAACTTGCCCTTGCAGAAGTCTACTCCCCTAGAGAAGATCGAGTGCATCCTAATTACAATGTTATCGTGGATGGTGGATTCCAGTAAAAAGAAAACCGCCCTAGTTCCAATAAAAAGAGAAGATCGAGGCATGAAGAAAACATAGACAACTTGCCCTTGCAGAAGTCTACTCCCCTAAAGACCAAGCATTGCCCCTGTTTGGTTGTGCATGCGACTAGGCAAAGCGAAGCTAAAGCCGCCCTAGTTCATGCCCCTGTTTGTCCTCTTTCCACAAAATGTATCTTGTTCATGCCATATCAAGTTTTCCCCCTTTCCATTCCTTATGAATGCATGCTTATTTTGTACTCTTTCTACAGAGTGTATCTTGTGCATCACCATTCCTTTTTATGAAAATTGTTTCTCCTCTTTCCACAGCACTAACTGCAAAAGACATTAGTTAATGAGTCTGGCAATAGTGTCAACATCCCCACTTTTATGAAAATTGTAGTCAACAATACCAACCCACTTGGTAAGACAATTGTCAAATTACCTATTTATCGACAATAATGACATCAACTTAGGAAATTGTCGAATTACGGACCAACTCTCTTGGTAAGACAATTGTCGAATTACCTATTTATCGACAATAGTGACATATCAACTTAGAAAATTGTCGAATTACAGATGAATCAACAATAGTGATACAATAGTTAAGTCAACAATTCTATTGGCTAATAATTATCATAATAGTGACCAAATTTGAGAATGAATCTCCCCTACTGTAATGGCTAACAACAACTTCAATATGGATGTAAAATACATAATTTATAAAAGGGTCACAATACTTTGGTACATGCTATTGTCGCTCGATCGCATCATTGAGGATCGACAATTCCATTTGTCGATTACTATTTGAATCCATAATGTGGTTAATGAAATTCCCGATCACCTATACAATCGATGAAACCCTAGTTCGCTAAATTGTCGACGATCGACAATTCTATTGGCAATTACTAATCTGAGATATAAATAGAGAGAGAGAGAGGGGGGCTTCAAAAACTAGGGTTTCTTCTATAGAGAGAGAAAGAGAGAGAGAGAAATTGGCAAACTAATTTTCAACACCAGCTTTGTCGTTCTTCAATTCTTGACTGATTTTTACTCTTCACTAGAGAGAGATGGAGATCAAGAAACAAATCTCAATATGATCATTCTTAATTTGAGACAAAGAGATCTAAATACATCCCATTGATGATATTTAGTGAGGGAGAGACGGACAAAGAGAAAGAGAGACTGAGAGACACTGATCTTACCAAATTTGATGAAGAGAGAAAGAGGTTTTGTTTGAAATATGAAGTACAGAGGAGAGAGAGAGAGTCAAATCACGTGAAGAGAGAAACTGTCGATAATTATCATAATATGTGAAGAGCAAGAGAGAGAGCATGTCTCCTATCTGACAAGTGCCAACTCATTTCCACCTAATACCGTTTGGTTTCTCACTTTCTACTTCCTCTATTATGAGGATCACTCACTCATCTCTATTATTGTCGAACCCGACAATAATATTCAAACTCGACAATTTCGAGTATACGAAACTTGCATGATATGAACTGTACCCGACAATAATTGTCGAACCCGACAATTTTGAGTATGCGAAACTTGCATAATCTGAACTGTACCCGAAAAAATTATCAAACCCGACAATAATTGTCGAACCCGACATTTTCGAGTATGCGAAACTTGCATAACCGATTTGTTGAGTTCCGAGAGAGGTAATTCTTATTTCATAAAATGCGTTCTAAAAAGAAGATGATCTTCCTTCTCAAATGGCAGAGACAAGGAGAGAGGATAAAAGAGTGTATGTGGATATGACTTATAAGAGAGAGCAAGAAGATTAAAATTCAACACAACCTAAACATAACTTGATATGTCAACATCGATAAATTCATAGAAATGGGTTACAAAGCAATATCATTTTACATTGACATTAAAACTATATGTTAAAACCACAGTGATGCACAATCTATATAAGAGCACTCCAAAGCACAATAATGCTCCAACAAACCCTAATTATAATGAACAATAATACTCCACACACTCCACAACCAACAATGGGAGAGAAAAACAAATCTAAATAGCAGCGATCCTCAATTAAACCTTAAAAGAGAGAGATTTGTCACGACAGTGTCACTCGAAGATAAACTAAAATTTTCTGCCATTATTCTTCACTGAGGTAGAGAGAGAAAAAAAAAGAGATCTAAGTAAAAGAGAGAAGATTTATTTTCAAAATTGAAACTACTGAGAGTAGAGAGGAGTGAGGAAGAGAGAAATATGTGCCTACGTGAAGAGAGAGAGTATGCGTGTATATGCCAACTCATTTCCACCTAATTTTATTTGGGTTTTCTTTTCCACCTCTTCTATTATAAGAGCCACTCATCCCTAGAGATGTGTGGTTCATTTTGAGTGAGACATGAGTGTCTCGTTTTTGAGTGTCTCTAAATCCTCCCCGTTAACAACAACTATACTTTAAAAAAGCGTAACTATACTTTGGATTTCTTAATTTTTCTCACAATCATCTTTGATGGATTTTTGTGAACATTAGATTAGTGTACCGGAAGTAGTAACAACAAGTATAATAAGAACCCATAGTGACAGTAACTTCAGAACCCATAGTGACAGTAACTTCAGAACCCATAGTGACAGTAACTTCATCCATGACGAAAAACTTGCGGAAGAACAACAATGGCGTCCTCTATCATTTGGGATTGATAATAGTAAATTAAGATAATTATCTTTCTTAAAACCTACTAAGGAGTAGCCCCTTTCCTCACAATAGCCACACACCCACTCATATTCACCCCTAACGCCTCTAACACCCTATAATCCTCCTTCTTACCATAATTCACAAAAACCACCTTCCCAAAAACCGACCCAGACGGTGAATAGGCGTGATAAGGCACTACAACTCTCCACAAATAACCCAACTCACTTAACTCCAATTTCCTCACAACACCGTCACTCAAATGCACATCTAACGAAATTTCCCTTGGGTAAGATAACAAAGCCTCAAATTCAACATTATGGTTCTCTACGTTTAGTCCTTTAAAATGGTTTTCGACGTATTTTATAGTCTCTAACGAAGCTTTGGTCCCGGCTAAGTGTGGGTGAAGGGTAAGGTCATGAAGGTAAGATGGGATGGTGTAGTTGTTAGAAGAGGTGAGGAAGAGTGTTGTTGTTGTTGGGGTGTTTAAAGTTGGATGGTAAACTATGTACAGACCTGAAACGCAGGGAAAGGTTATGAAAGCTAGAATGGGCGAAGATGATGGTAAAGCTGTGAAGATGGGTCTGGGTGTTGAGTTAGGTTACGCCATTAGAGATAAATAGAGAAAGAAAGAAAGAGATGTTTACTTGCTTTGGTGAAGCATTTCCATGGCGGAGGATAAGGATGTCAATGGATTGGATATAATCCAAAATTCGATCCGATTCCTTTTTAGGATATGGATGTCATTTTTTCCGATCCGAATTCGATCCGATTCGAATAAAGAACATTCGAAATAATTTCGGATTTGATTCGGATGGTGCCTAGTCCAATCCGATAAATATTCGATCTGAAGTTATATACCGATATATTTATATTTTATCAATGTTAATGTTCTACAACTATTATAAATATATTATATACAATAAGAAAATAGATTATAACACATCTAGCTTTGTGGCTAAGTGGTACTTCGTTCTTAAAACCCATGAAAGGTCATGGGTTCAAGCCTTTGCATCCACATTTTTATTCATCAACTAGATCGAATTCGGACTTTACATATAAAGTTTCAGATTGGATATGGATGTTACTTATAAAGTTTCGGATCGGATTCTGATTTGCATCAATCCGACTCCAATCCGAACCATTGACAACCCGAGAGCGAGAGATAGAGAGAGATAAAACAATCAAAACTAATAACAACAATCAAAATCAACTAGTATTTTGTAGCAAGAAGTAAATCTACCAACAGCAGCAGTAGCAACAACAACAACAGAGAGAGAAAAAGAAAGAAAAGAGTGAGGGAGGCGCTAATGGGAGAGATGGAGAGACGTGATGGGAGAAAGAAGAAAAGTCGGGCTTAGGAGAGAGAGACTAAACTACCCCTTTTATGTGCTATGTCCAAAGTACCCATAAACTAAAGAGTTGAATAAATCTAGGCCGTCCATCTCTTTCTTTCCCACAAATCCCAGCCTCTCTTTATCTTTGAGACAATGGAAAATTTGTCTATTTGAAAAACATCGTTCTCTAATGTATAATAGACTAGTTGTACCCATGGCCCACCACGTCTGCACTCGTTTATGGCCACACTCAATCTAGAAATTGATGAATTCATCACATAAGTTTCTATGGAACCGGATCGCTTATGAAATTGATGAAAACTTACATAAGTTATAACATTTACATACAAATATATATCCGTAGTGAAATTTCTCAAATAGTTCTAGTGTCTTTGTTCAACGGAGCTAAAGACTTATATTGATGGTGTTTCTTTGGAACCGAATGGCTTTAAACCATCAACCTCTCAACTTCTGAGCACTCTTACCACTTTGAGCTTAAAGATCTATTAGCAAAAATAAAATAAGTCATAACTTCAAATATGAGTATTATATATTAGGGAAGTATATATTATGAACATCACCAGAAATATTTGGCATAAAATTTGATGAGTTGCAATAACCAAGTAAGATCTATAAGGCTAGTTGATAATACAAATTATATAGGAATGTTATATTGTTGAACTTCATTTAGCAAACTACAAATTCCAGATAGAGATATATTTTGTTGAACTTACTAACCATTGGAGAGAGAGACCTCTTACTTAATGAAAATTAAGAGAATTAAGAATTGAGAAATGAGTTTTGATCACCATTGATCTAGGAGGATCTGAAGAAGAAAGGAAGCTTTTTTTTTTCAATTTCTAGGTGTTTTATTCGAATAGATTAAAATCTATTAGAATACATTTTATGTTATTTTTCTGTTCGAATATACTTTTATATGTATTCGAATACATTTCGACCTGAGGTGTTTTATTCGAATAGATTAAAATTTATTCGAACAGAGGTGCAATTCAGCCTTTTTCTTTAGGCGTTTAAGGGCATATTTATCATATTTTGTAACTATGACTTGTAACCCTTATTAAAGGGGCAAGGCTAGGCATTGTTAGGTTATGTTAGATCTAGAGGAGTTCTAAGGAAGAAACTTAGGGTTTAGAGTTTATTTATTGTAATTACTTCGTTTATACAATTGAATCTCTTATTTTTTCCATCCAATTTGACGTTCTTCGTACTTTTCTGCTAATTAGAGTTTTTCTCTATCGTATTGTGGATTATGCCCACTTGCTAGTAGGTAAATAAATATACAGCATGTTCTATGATTTATGAATAGCTAAAAAAAAAACGCCTTGTCTTTCAGATAATGAAAGCTAAAATAATGCTAAAAATGATGATATTTCTCGCTATGCATAGCGACTTGGTCCATGTTAGTGCGCCTAGGGAGAAGACATATAAAAAGATTATAGTAGATCCTTTTAGAGGGGGTAGTAGTGACTAGATCGCGCCTACTCAGAGCGTAGATGGGTCATTTTATTATTTTGTTTATTTCTTCTCCTTGTATACCATTTGGGAGGGCGTAGTGCCTAGTATGTGCACTCTGAAAATTTCACTCACGTGGCACACGCTACTTTACATTACCGAAAAAACCACTTTACAATATTCTTCGCTACATATTAGGGTTTCTGCATACATGGCTAGCTAAGTTGCATTACCTGTTATGAATATTCTAAGTTCCTTAAGTTTGTTTTCCTTAGTTGATAATGATATGCTAAGCATTTGTAGTCACTAGTCTCCACCATTTCAATCTTCACATTAGCTTGTTGTCAAATTAGTGATCCGTTTACAGATTTTAGGGGCATAGACTTTTCGTTTTCAGAGTTTTTTTTTCCGTTTTCAGAGTTTTCATTCTCCCCGCTAATGGTTAAATGAAGCTACTTCAGAATGGTGCACCGAGCAATGAAAAGTCCCATGAAATCAAAGACGATACCTGATTAATATTTGTAGGATCTACAATAACCTACATAATCTTGTAAACGATTGGTAACCAAATTGTAACTTCTACAATAGACATCAAAGCCTATGGCCATAAAATGTAATCCTGCTGGATTTTTCGTTTCACCGGCTTCATGGGGCTGATTGTTCAGATTTCTGCTTTTTGGGTGAGCTTGAAAGGATTTATGTTCTTGGATATGCAGGCGAGTCAATATTAATAAGCATTACAAATTATAAGTTCCCCAGTTGAAATAGTCTAAGTTTATATTGATAAAACAGTGAAATTTTTAGTATCGGGCAGAAATTTGAGGGTAGAACATACTATTGCACCGGAAGAATAGAGACCAAATCCATATAAACAAGTAGAGCTTAGAGGCTAGAAACA
Organism: Kingdonia uniflora; assembly: GCA_014058105.1. Lineage (NCBI taxonomy): Eukaryota > Viridiplantae > Streptophyta > Magnoliopsida > Ranunculales > Circaeasteraceae > Kingdonia > Kingdonia uniflora. Next base: position 177,040 of record JACGCM010000879.1, on the reverse strand, counting down.
AAAAAACTTGTGTTTTGCCTAGGATATACCAAAGAATTCCGATCCATCGCACCTCGGGAAGATCCAGTTAATTCCGATCCACCGCACAATATGGTCTTCAGTCTTGAATATAGATTGATTGTGATGGTGTTAGGCCTTCATTAAGTAGACAAATTGGCATCCATAGATTAGCTCCCCTACCTTGATCATAACTCACAACTTACATTAGGCAACGGTGTTTTTCGTATAGATATATCTGCCATTGTCTCAAGGATAAAGAGTGGCTGGGATTTGTGGGAAGGAGGGAGATTGACGGCCTAGATTTGTTCAACTATTTGGCTTAGGGGTATTTTCGACATTGTCCCTGTCTTCTATTAAATTACAACTCTTCTTCTTCTCTTCATCTCTCCTGACTCTTCTTCTTCTCTCCCTCTCCAAGTACTTATCTATCTATCTCTCTCTCTTTATCTCTCTCCGGACTCTTCTTCTCTCTATCAGCTCTCTCTCTCTCTCTCTTTGTTTTGATCAATACTGTGAATGGAAACGACCCAATCTCTCGTCTTCTTACGTCTATCAATCCCAAAACATCAGTAAACCCCTCTTACCCAAAACCCCCAATTTGTTAGGGTTTGTGATTTTGATGTTTTTGTTGGGGTTGATTGCAGTTTTTGAGCAATTGGAGATTGATTATGTGATTGTGGAGAGTAATAAGTTGTTGTTGTCGCAGTCTTTGGGTCCGGCTGCGATTCTTCGGTGTTACAAAAGAAGGTTTGATTTTGTCAATTTGAGTTTTGTTTTGTTTGAATTAGTTTTTATGAAGTGAGATTGAGGAAAGCTGGGGTTTTGATGTTTGAAACTTTGATTGGGTTATTGGAAACGGGAAAAATGTTCATATTTGGCTCCCTTCTCCCCCTTTTTCAAGAATCATGGAACCCTAGCTAGCGACCTCACCATCCCCTCTAATGAGTCTCCCAATTAATTGACCAAGACACTAAACAATAGAATTCTTCTCTCTTATTTTCTAGGTTTCTGATGAGAGCTTCTTCCGTGCTAACACTTAGCATTTGCGGCTATCGGTAGTAAAAATGGTAACCTGGCCGTCTATATTTGGGAAAAATTGCTTTGTGTATCTCTAATAAACGGATGGAGCAAACCGTTAACAAATTGAGCGGTATGTTGATCGAGTCTCTTACAGCAAGGTGTGAGTAGGCAAGAACAGGTGTCAGGTTTTACCGTTTTAGTTTTCCTTTGTTATGGCCTGCCTTTTCCTCGCTTCTTAGTCTTTGTATGTTTTTGTTGTCAAGCAGTTTTCTTTGATGTTGGTTCTAATGCAATCATAGTGTATGTTTTCCCTTAAACTTATCCAAAGCAAAAAAGGAAGGAAAAACAACTTCAGAGTAAAAATTAGATAAATGGTGCTCTTTCCAAAAAATGGTTGTCTTTATTATATCCAATGGATCTTTATTGATTTTAATTTGTAAGTAGTTTCTGGTTATAGCCTTTCTGATGCATGTCAAAGAAGCCTTTAGATTTTTTGTGCTGCTGCTTGATAATTAGAAAAGTTGTTTTTCTATGTTGAGGTTTACATTAGAGACATCATGGCATCAATATTGCAGAAGACATTGGAGGCGTGTCAAGCCTCAAAGTTTGTCTCCACACATGGATCTGCATATTTGAAGGAGACATTGGAGCAGAACAAGCAATATATCCAGGATCCCCCTACTATTGAGAAGTGCAACTTACTCTTAAAATAATTGTTTTACACTCGCCTTGCAAGGTAATTTCTTCAATATTAGACTTTTTTATTTGTTGCTTCTTAATTGGTTGTCAATGAATGATGTGGATCCTGCTAATTGATTATATCGGGAGTTTTACTGTATTGTCATTTTTCCTAATTTGTTTGGAATAATCACTGTCGCAAGTTTACATGAAGATCAATTACTGATCCTTACCCCAATTTTTTTTTAAATTTATTGAACAGACCATGCAATATTACCATGTATCTACCTTCTACATTAGGCAACTGTGTTTTTCGTATAGACATATTCGCCATTGTCTCAGGGATAAAGAAGGGCTGAGATTTGTGGGAGGAAGGAGATGGATGGCCTAGATTACTTCTACTCTCATTACCTAGGGGTACTTTCGACAAAACATGAAAACTCTTAACTAAATCCGACTCTTCGAACTCTCAATTCATCTCTCCCAAAGCCGACTCTCTCTTCTGCTCTCTCTCTCTTATTGTCCTAATTTCTACAATTTTATCCCCAATTTTGCTTCAACCCTAAGTTGTTCAATTAAGGAGGCAAGCCCGCTAGAAGAAATTGAAATTATGTGAAAATCCAGATTGGTACAATCTCTCTCTCTCTCTCTCTCTCTCTCTCTATGTTTGGTTCTTTTCAGTGATTCCAATTTTTGGATTTAAAGCGAAATCAGGTAGTGGATTAGGGTTTGATATCGAAGCTGCCATTAGAACCGCTAATGATACCGTCTCTGGCACTTTCAATGTGTAAGATCTCTAATCCCAATATTTATTTGAACTGTATTTAGGAAATTGTGCATAATTCGTCAAGTTTGTTTACCATGTTGTAGGGTTTCAAAAGGGGTGAGGGATTTGCCTGGGAACCTCCAGTCTGTAACTAGCAATATCCCTTTTGGGAAATCTCTAACGTCCTTTGGTTTCCTTTTAGGCGCTAGAGTGTTCTTTGTTTTCATTGCGTTCACTATGTTTCTTCCAGTCATGGTGTTGATGCCTCAAAAATTTTCCATCTGCCATCTGATATGATCCTTCTTTGCACTTAAAGGTCCAAAGAATCATCTCCAACACATGCTATCTCAAGAAGTACTTTATAATGTAAAACAATTGCATATTAAGAATGGATTATGTTTATAATGTGATAATTGTGTGTTAATTTTTTGTGGATTCAAAAATGAGAGTGTGAGTTTGACGACTACGAATTTCATGCGACTACCATTTATTTAAATGATATGAAATTACCATGTCTTACCTTATTTTGAACTAATTTTAGGTTCATTAATCGAGACGGAATCGACTTTTTAGATGCTCAACAAATTGGATTGGAGCGATGCTTCGTGATCTACTATTGGATTGGAGCGATTCTTCATAAGAGTTTCAAGGGTGCGAAATGGTTATCTTTCAACCCTAATTTTGATTATTTTTGTTGTTATTTTGTAAATTGTAAGTATTGGGATTTAGGGTTACTAATTTGGGGATTTGTTGCGGTTGAATTGTTGTAGCAAAACATCGTTGAAGCTTGCGGTGGCGAGAACGAAGCTTTTGAAGAATAAGAAAGGGTAAAGTTTGGTGGTAATGAAGAGGGAGTTGGCTCAGCTTCTTGAAGCAGGGCAGGAGCGAACTGTAAGCTTCAACGATGTTTTTAGTTCTTGGGGTTTAATTAATGATCTTATTGTGGTAAAATTAGTTGATTAGGCTAGATTTCTTCAATTTTGTTTAGCTAAATCGTGGTTTATAGGTAGAAGTGTTGGGGGGAGTTTGGTTACCATAGTTTTAACCATGCAACAAAGATTAAACTGTCAGTTTATCTGTACACAGTTACAATATGAAATTATGGGATTTTTTTTAGGAATGATTGAGAATATTGAGTAGTAAGTTTTTAAAGTTGGGGTAATTTGTTTGTGGAGTCTACAAGATCAGAATTAGGAGGTAATTTTGGTGAGGATGGTCATGGGGGTTTACAATTTCATCCCCAATTTTGCTTATAATTCCCCAAATTGATGTTCCCTTTTTAGGCTTTGAGTAAGATTGCTGCGAATCATCTTCAAAAAGCGCTATCAGAATGGCAAATGAACTTGACGACCAGAAGGTAACAATTTCTCCCAAATCAATCTCATTTTTTTTAGTATTTCAAAACCCTAGATTTTAATTTTGTATTTATTTACACTTAATTATGCTTTCAATCTGATCGATTTGGTTTAGTTTAGATTTGAATTGTTGTTGATTGACTGAGTTTCGTGGTGTTTGATTGGTTAGTGAGGTGATCTAGAGTGAAAGATGTTGGGTATTGTAAGGCAGAGAATCGGCTTTATTTCATTGGTAAAACTAGACTTCATTTTGTTTGATTACGTTTGATTTGATGTTTGTAGTTAATGCTGAGAATTTATTTAGGTTTGATTGCGTTGATTGTATTTGTATTTGTATTGTATTTAGATTCGTCCGGTAGAGGTCCGGTAGAGTTCAGAGCGAGAAGTTATGCGCCGTCCACGAAAGAGGTAATCATTAGTTGTTTTAGATTGTGTGGTTTCATTTGTATTAGCAATGTGTTATGAATTCACGTTCGAAACAAAAGAGGTAATCATGAGTTGTTTTAGATTGCATGGTTTTATTTGTATTAGCAATATATTATGTTATGAATCAAGTTTGAAACATAAAAAAATGCAACGTAACATGTTTTTATAGGTCTGATTAATATTTCGGTGATTTTACCTAAATGTTCTCTGAATGTTTATGTGAACTTTTGGTTCAGTCAAATGGCTTAGAACGTTATTATGGGCGGTAGTTGAGTTAAAATTCATGATCGTGAACAAATAAGATTCTAACCTAGGTTATCTTAAATTTAGGGGGATTCAATGTGATTTGTGATCTAGCGGGTATATTTAAGTTTCTCTTGATATTCAAAACGGGTAGTCCTTGGTCCATTTACAAGTTTACGATAGTGGCTTTGATTTATGAGAATTTGATCATGGGGTTTCTCAATTTATGTGGATTCAGATATGGGTTTCAACTTTCAAACTTTCCAATTTCAATTTGGCTTGATTTCATTGCTAGACTTCCAAATTAGCTTATCAAATTTTTCGATAGAAGATTGATCTCAACATAGGTAGTTTAAGAACGGTGTATGTTTGAATAGATGTCACATGAGTGAGTGAAGATTTTTGGTATGGCTGATGGAGAAGTCAATGCAACTCAAGGGCATTGGATGAAGAAGACCAAAGGTTTGTTGCTTTTGCTGATAAGCCAGTAAGAACTATGGTAAACATCCGCTGCCCCAAGTTCCTGGTTTTGTGGATGATGATGATGGTGATGTTAACCAAGAGATTATTCGCCAAGCAACAACGAAGAAGGTTCTCAAGGACGTAAGTTTTCCCTTTCAAGAATAATACCTTTATGTACTCTCTTTTTTATTTTATAATCTTATCAATTATATTGTCGAAGCTGCAAAGTCTAAAAGAAGGCCAAGATACATAATATTACAATTTTTTTGTATGTTTTAATCTATTTTTTATAAATTCATTGCTTGATCATTTTACACTTCTAATTTTATATAGGTTGAAGAGCAACATTGGAAAGCATTAGAGGAGGATCCGTTGGTTTTTTATTATGATGGTGCATACGATGAAATAAATTAGGCAGTTATCCGCCCAGCTGTACATGATCGCCATGAGAGAAAGGTATGCTGCTTTCATTTGTAATTGACTTGCATAACTAATGATACTTCATGATTTATTGAACGTAAAATCTATTACAGAAAGCAATAAGAATTTTTCACTCAGTAAATAGAATTCAGAACTTATAAACCATAAAGCATATAATTGATCATAGTGTGATCTAGCACATTTTTCTTTTCTTTTCATGTAATCAAAGACAATGAGCCAATGACGGTTGGTCAGCAGAGTGAGTTTAGTATGCTAAGCATACTAAAATCATGTTGAAATTAAGGTAATTTAGCATTGACATGTCTACTAATACTCATGTTATATGAGTTTCACATTCACCTAACAAAGATTTTATGCACCATACATGCTGAACACTACATAGTTCATAGTTTACATGCAATGTCTACTTAACTTGGGGAATCTGGGTATTAAAGGTTCTACATTTTGGATTTATAGTGATGCTCTCCTGCGATAGTGTTTGCGGGATACATTAGTTTGCTTCATTATTCCCTGTAAGGTTACTTTCTTATGAGGGGGCAAAAGGTAAATTTTCCATAAGATCTTGAAGACCACGGAAGATTATTGCCTTTGACCAGTCAGACTTTAGTACCTGCACTTCTTTATAATTTCTCCACCACTAATGGCTCAAGTTCACAACATTTATCCACTAAAGAATCATCTGTTTCTACCACATTACAATAGACATTGCAACAGTCGAGGGGGTTCGGCAGTGAGTTCCGGTTTGCAGAAGCTGGAGCTGGGTCTGTCGCTGCTTCTGACGCTTTTGTAGCTCCTGCAGCTGTTGAAGAAGATGATCTCTATAGTTAGATCCTTGTCTTTCATTCATCAGTACCTTCTGACTTAATGGATTCTACGGATATTATATATGTAGTGCCTTCTGACTTAATGGATCTCTATAGTTATGATCTCAGTTACGTAATTTTTGAAGTCTAAATTTTACAAGAGGAATGGTGGTGTGTCAACTTGGCTTGCCATCAAAGAAGTCATGAAACAAATGCAACCACAGATCTTCTGGAGGGTAGGCAATGGTGAAAAAACAAACCGGCTACATTATCACTGGATCGGTGAAACAGCTATACAAAACCAGGTTATTGGTGAATACAGATTGCAGAAAGTCTCTCAAATAATGCATGGTGATGGATAGGATATCCCAGGCGATCTTCAACACATTTTCAACCTTCTGCAGATCGATCCCAATATTATTCATACAGACAGCTCCAAAGAAGATACTGACATCTGGAAACAAGACAGCAAAGGCAGATTCTCTACAAGTAGTGCCTATGATTGGGTTAGAGAAAGAAGACCAAAGCAGTGGTGGTGCAGCTGGGTATGGAAGTCATATGTTCTCCCTAAATTTTCCAATTTTGGTTGGAGATTCATAAACATGGTCATTCACACATACAGTGAACTGTTGAAAAGAGGAATTAATATTATATCTAAATGTCAAATGTGTGCAGCAAATACTAAAACTACTCAACACTTCCTCTGGGACTGCAGAGTTGCTTATAATCTAAGACAGTGGGTATGCAATCTTTTCAATATGTAAAGCTCAGCCTCAAATCTCAAAGAACAGATTGACAAAGGAAGAACTTTCAGTCCACTGCTTAAAGAGTTAAGGAACTCCATTAGCATGGTCTCAACATATCACATTTGGTACAGCAGAAACAAATCTCTCTTTGATGGTCTACATGTATACTTCACTCAATGCAAAGAAAGATGACTTAAAATATGGGGCATTCAATTCTAAAGCTAACATACATAATTATGTACTGGAAACTCTTAGAAGACTCGATGTTCAGGGTAAGTCTTGGACAACAATTCAATCTCTTTCATGTTGGATTCGTCAATAAAGTTTGCACATAGGAGTGTAAGAGACGCTGACATCCGCAAGTACCAGGCATTTGCACAGACATTGCAACAGTCGAGGGGGTTAGGTAGTGAGTTCCAATTTGCAGAAGCTAGAGCTGGGTTTACCGCTGCTTCCGACGCGTTTGCAGCTCTTGCTGCAGCTGCTGAAGATGATGAACTGTATAGTTAGATCCTTGCCTTTCATTCATCAGGGCCATCTGACTTAATGAATTTTACGGATATTATATATGTAGTGCTTTGCTAGGGTAAAAACTACCAAGAGAGTAATTTATCCTAGACTTGAGGCAAATATTGGGACTCCTGCCGTGGAGAATATTTCTTTGTTTTATTTTGCAAAAACCTAAGCCACTCGATAATTTGGTTCATTTTTCCGTCGATGGTTTAGATTACTGGCTTTATAAGCCTTTAAAATGCTGTTGATTATTTATAAATTTCTAAAATATCTTTAACTCCATTCTTTCCTGTTGGTTGTATTTATATTGTTCTCTATAGTAATATATGAGATTGTGTTTGATACATTACTTAAGTTTGGTAGCTGAGAAGGCTACACTACTGGTAGCTGTTGCATGATTTTTGGCAAACTGTTTTTTCTCTCAAAAATTTGTTGGAAATGTTCTTAGAAGTAGTAATTTTTATGGATGACAAAAACAACTCCCATAGACATAAGCAGAGGTCTTAAGTTTGATTCACTACCAACAAGCAGAGGTCCTAAGTTCGATTCACACCAACAGGGCCACTCGCCAAGATTTACCTTGACTAAACTCAGTATGAGGTTTGGCAAGGTCCTCACGATTTGGGATTAAGCGCATTTGAACTTTTAAAAATTGAAATCGTCCATATGTACTTTTGATTTCCTTCAGAAACAGTAGTGAATCTTTGTCCATTTCTATATGGATGGCTTGATGTAATAGTTGAAGGCGTGTGAATGCAACAATTGCGTATGACGGACAATGTATTTTTCACATGATAAGAAACTTAGTTTTCAATATAGATAAATAACTGTGATTTCATGATGAATAAGATACATTAACAATTATTTAAGAGAAGTTGGTAGTGCCGAATACATGTGGACGTATTCACCGTGATTTTGTCACAGACAACGTTTTTGCCGTGGCGAGCCACGGGTATTACTAGTCTCTTTATTATTATGGGGCGGTGTTTTTGCCACTTAGGACAAGTCTGCTTTATGTCCAGAGACAAAAAAGGGGCCATGATTCGCTTTGAGTGCCTCGAGAATCGCACATGGATGGGCAATTTAGGAAGTTTAAGTTTTATGTCCAAAAGCTAAAAAAAAAAAAACTTCAGATCAAAACCAGCGCTCTATCTTTCTCTTTACACTTTACAATTCCATATATTCCTTCTCTCTCTTTCAACAAACCTCTGTGTTCATCAACTTCAATTTCGAATTCTAGTTGTCATTGCTTCAATTTCAAAAAATATTCGTGATTTGGGTGAATTTCTGGTTGTCATTGCTTCAATTTTGAAGTCTTCAAAGCTCTTTCAATTTTCTTCGTCATCTATTCTTGCTAGGTTTGAGTGATCGTTGACGAAGAAGTTTCTTTCGGTCAATTTCTGATTACTAAAGATCGAAGACGATGGAGTCTGAAAAAAGTTTACATCTCTCTCATTCATTCATTCATTCATAATTCATAAGTTTACATCTCTCTCATTCATTCATTCATTCATAATTCATGGTTATTACTTATTGCACGTTCTGATTGATTGTAGTTTCTAATCTTGGTTTAATGTCATTTCGATCTTTCTTGATTGTTATCTATTAATTGGCGGTAATGGAGTTTCGTCGAATCGATATATTTAGATTAATTAGGTTTGGGTGAAAAAGAAACTATGTTCTTGGGAAATTGAGGTTATTAGGTTTATTGTAAGCATGAACTATGTGAGTAAACATTGGGTTTGATGTGTTCTTGGGAAATTAAGGTTATTAGGTTTATTGTAAGCATGAACTATGTGAGTAAACATTGGGCTTGATTTATCTGAGTGATGTAGTAATATGTATATGTGTATTTTAAATTCGATTGTGATTCTTTTCTCTCTCTCTTTTGCGCCTCAAGGATGTTAAGAACATTAGGATTTCCAAGACAAATGCGTATTATAATAGATATGTGAAAGCGCAACATTCAAATTTTATGAGTTTCAGAGCATCTTTAGAGTTCTAAGCATGTGTGCTCAATAGAAATCGATAAACATGGATTGGGGTGGGTTATTTTCATAGTTTTAATAGAGATAGGGTCAGTTTTTGATGGTGGATGTTTCAGTATTTAGGGTTGAAGTCTATTGTAATAGAAAAATTCCTAAACTTATTTGTATAACAATAAGTTTTACCTAATTAAACTTTGAAGCAAGATACCTAAGAGGGCTTCCTTAATGGAAATGTAACGATACAACGAGCGCCTAAAATTTGGTCCCAAGGGAGGCAAGATAACAAAGTTCTACTCCTGGATGAGTTCAATATGAATTAGGTTCTCGAATATATATATATATATATATATATATATATATATTGGCTAAATTACTAGGTGACCATGATATGTAACATCGGTTATTAGAAACACTTTACTGGTATGATAGGAAAGTAATCGTTTCTCATAATTCATCAGCATTCTCAAGTTTCAAGTTTTCAAATTGCTTGCCAAGGATTTGGATTTCTTAAGCGGAAGAGAATTCAAAAGAAAAAGAAAAAAAAGAGCTTATGAATAGCCATATATTTTGCCCAATGATTATCATGCTTAACAGTCATTGCCCCGTTAACCAGTAGATATATCTCACTACTTTAGGGAAGGCAAAATTGTCCCGTATGACATAGCAATAGGTGAATGAAGGTTCGTTAGTAATCATGAAGCATTGATGAACATTATCCAACACCCATGGTATCTATACAGTATTTATAACTCTATAAGATTAAACTAGTAGTTTTATTCTAATAACTTAAGAGAGTTTTGTAGTTATAACTCCATGTAGTATTTTACCCTATAATATATCTTTGATAACATTCATTCTGTAACCCTTTTCCCCGTGCCGTTTGTCAATGTTAGGACATTGAGAGACAGATAAGCTTGACAATTTTTGATGCTCCCAGTGAGATTGATCTTGAGCGTATAATTTCATTTTCATATGTTTCTTCACATGGAATGATTTTTTGCCTCATATGCCTACTCCAGAAATAAGAGATGTCCATTTTCAACGAACCTAACTGAAATATGAAAGTTGTTTATCGTATTAATGAAACTTAATACTATTAAGTATTAACTTGACATAATGCAATCAATTTATTAATGAATTTATATAGAGATGAGTTTAAGAGACGAGGGGGACATCTTTTCGACACACAGAGGGTAGTTTCTTTATCTTCTAAATTCTGCAAATTGTAATATTATTGTTTGATAATCTCAGTTATAGTCATTTTGCTCCAATGTTCTAATCAGTTGGCGGATAAAAGTTCTTGCATGGATTTAAAGAGAGTTGAAAAGTTCATCCTCTCTGTAAGTATGTACGAGGAGGGGATATTTAACAAAAAGATGCTTGAACTTGAGAATATTTGAAAAGGTATCATGCGAAAAAAATTAGAAGAATCAGAAGTGATATTCTTGATATCGAGGTGAAACTGTAAACCTTAAAACAAGTAATATTTTTCTCTAATTTGTATTTATCAGATACTAATAGGTACGTTGATGAGTTCTTACCCAGCAAGGAGAGCCAAGTTTTAAAACAAGAATATCTCATTTAAATTTTGATTGTGAGGCTTGCAACTTGCGAGGTATTACTAAAATGAAATAGTGGGAGATGAGTTCATTTGCAAGTTTTGACTTGCATCCTTCATTGTTGGCCAAATATAGTTTTTCTCTTTAATGTTTTTATTTAATACTTCTTGCTTTCCTTTCAAGAGAAAGGTTGGCTTGCGCATCCTTTTCCAGCGAGACATAGCTTTTGTAGGATTTCAACTCACTATGTATTTCCTTCTTTTAGTAAAATGTTTGAAGCAATAGCCTACCAGATTATTGATCAGAACTTTGTCTCTGGTTCCCCTACTTTCATAATTAGATAGAAATACAACTTGCAGATTTATATAAGTCAAATAAACTGGGGCGTTGTTTTAGACGTTTGGGACAAGTCTGATTTTATATCCAAGGACAAAGGGGGGTTGTGATGGGCCTTTAGTGCCTCGAGATTGAGATCAAGAGGGGATGTTTTGGTAGTTCAAGTTTTATGACAAAAAAAAGAAGGTAATAAGCCTGACAAAAAACTCTACTTCTTCTCCCTCGACTACAAGCTTCACCCCTCCAAAAGCAAAAGCAAAAACAAAAATACTGTGTTCACCTCCTTTAGAAAACCTCCTGTGATTGCTCTCTCTCTCTCTAAGCTTCAAAAGGCTTTGTTAGCTAAACTTCCAGGTTTTGAAGGTGTGGACTTCAATTTTATAGTTGACGATTTGAAGGTGAGAGATTTTGATTTTGGGTTCAGGTTTGAGTTCGAGTGAGAACTCACCTCTATCCGATATATCATATCAAGTGCACTTCTCTCTATCTTCTCCAAGTTTCTCTACCCTCAACGTTCTATCAAAGGATTGGCATGATTTTGAAATTATTGAGGGAATTGTTGATTTTATGGATTTGATTAGGGTTTCCCAATTGTGAAGCATTTGGTTTGTACTTAAGCATCCCGTGCCACATTGTAGCTCAAAAGTTAGTTTTGGAGCTTGGTAATCAAAATCATCCTCTCCCATGGCTATGGTTAATCTACAATACAATAGAGAAGCTCTAGTTAGCAGAATAGTTCGAAGAACGCCAAATTGGATGAGAAAAATAAGAGATTCAATTGTATAAATGAAGTAATTACAATGAATAAAATCTAAATCCTAAGCTTCTTCTTTAGAACTCCTCTAGATCTAACATAACCTGACAATACCTAGCCTTTCTCCTTTAATATGGGTTACAAGTCCTAGTTACAAAATAGAACAAATATGCCCTTAAACGCCTAAATAAAATGGCTGAATCGCGCCTCTGTTAGAATAAATTAAATCTATTCGAATAAAGCACTTTAGGCTGAAATGTATTCGAATACGCATAAAAGTGTATTCGAACAGAAAAATAAGAGAAAATGTATTCGAATAGATTTTAATCTATTCGAATAAAACGCCTCAGATCAAAATATATTCGAATAAATTTTAATCTATTCGAATAAAACACCTCAAGCTGAAATGTATTCGAATTGATTTTAATCTATTCAAATAAAACACCTAGAAATTAAAAGAAACTTAATTTCTTCATCAGATCCTCCTGGATCATGGCTTCCACCTTTAGAAGCCTTGTGCTCCTGCTCAAGCTAGAACTGGAGATATGGGAATGCGGCGATGCCCATTTTCCTGCTGTACCACTTTGACTTGCTAGGTAGTTGACCATTCTCCTGCATTAAAGGCAGAAAATCTAATTTATACACACATGTCTTGCCTGGCAGCAACTTTCGGTGAAATATACTATGCCCCTTGGGATCATCATATCCTACAACATACGCTGACGTAACAAAAGGCTGTATATGCATAGAAACCAACATAGCGGAAGTAGTTGGTAATAGGGGTCGAGATAACCTATCAACCATTTTTTTGTCCACTCCCTTCTTATACTGCATAATCAAGGGAAATTGTTGGAGATACGACATTCCCTTCTTCCGGCGAGCTTGCTGTATCTTAAACTGTGTAGCTAAAAACTGGAATGGTTTTTAATCAGTATGTACCACAACCTCTTCTTGCAATGTCCCCATGTTCGTTAGTTACCTATAAGACATTGTCATAGTATACAATACTCTAGCCGAAGTACCCTCCTGAATCGGTCGAACCAATAGTACAAACTTGCCACTCGCATTAACCAACCGCTTTACCTGAGTTGCCGTTACTAAATTAGATGTAGTGACATGCTCCTTACAAGCATTGGTATGGAACTCCTTTCCCTCCTTCACAAGACGATACTTGCGAGCTCTACGGTAATGAATTGCATCTTGGTCCCAAAGATAAAGACAACCCAAGATGACCTGACACACATCTAAATGAACTACCTCACACGTCACCTCGTTAATAAATCTTTCAGTGATCGCAAACTTGAATGTACACTGCTTCGTGATCATCAAATCCGCGTCTTTCTGAATCCACCCCAAACCATACGGCTTAGGATAAACTGTAATCGTCAAACCCATCTTCTTCACCAACGTCTCAGAAATCAAAATTTTCTGACTACCCAGATCCACAATGGCCTTGACTAAACTCTGCTTCACCTGAATACTGGCATGAAAAACTCTTCCCGACTCTCCTCCTCGGTTGCCAAATTCTGCTAAAACATAAGTGCAAGCTTAGGATTCAATTTATCTAAATCAGGGAGGTCAACAACCTCTGTGGCTAGTACATATCTATCTTTCTTGCTCTTCTCCTTCTTCGGCCTATGGTCCGAGTAAAGTTTCCAATAATAATTGGAAATATGCCCACTCGCCTTATAATGATTACAATGATTCTACTTGGACGGAGACCCTACTCCTTTGGCCTCTTCCTTATGCTTATTTTTCCAACTAGACTTGTACCCCAACTTGATCTTGTCGTCTTCTTTGTCACTCTTCAAGTACTTGCCTTCAATGGCAATTGTCTTCACGGTAGTATCCTCGATATTGGCCATAGTAAAGAGCTTCAACTCTCTTCTAATAGACTCCGACAAAGCCCCTGTGTACTTTATGAATACCTCATACTCATCCACATAAATGTCCAAAATTAATGCTTGGTTATAAAATGCCGTAGTGTACTTCTGTATGGATTGCTCAAAATTTTGGCGCAAGTTGTGCCATTTGTACCATCGGTCCTGTTTATACCCAATTGGATAGAATTGCTTCCTCACCAAAACTTTGAATTCCTTCCAACTCAGACTTCCGACATTGTGTCGTTTCTGATAAGATTTCTACCACGTTAGTGAGTGACTTGTGAATTTCAAAGTAGAGAAGCAAATTTTCTAAGCGTTAAAATATTCATCAACGGAAAATAGGTCTCTAACCTATCTAACTAATTATCTAATTTCTCGGTATCGACGGAACCATCGAATATCGGAATCTTAATCTTAAAGCCAATACGAAAATTACGCATATGATTCATTGACTTACCAAAACCTGGGCGCTCCTTGATTGATTCAGCGTCAATAGAATCGCTATCTATCCCCACATTATCAATTTCTCCATCCACCTCCATAACCCCTTTCTTCCTCGAGTGGCCTCGCTGTGTCGCCGAAGCAAAAGCCTTCGCGAGGTTTGTGAGACGCAATTGTTATACCAACTCCCCTATAGTAGAAGTTAGGTCGGAAACTGTCGTTTCTAAAGTCGTGAGTCGATCATTGGAATCGTCCATCTCCAAATTTCCCTTCTTCTTCAAATTAGGTTTGTGATAAATCGTTAACGGACTCACTAGCTTCTCATTCGTTTGCTTGAGACGGTCACGTGTAGAGACCATAAACCAAAAAAATTGTAACTAGAAGACTAATACCACTTAATCCATAATATGATAGGGAAGCTCTAGTTAGCAGAATAGTATGAAGAATGCCAAATTGGATGGGATAAATAAGCAATTCAATTGTATAAATGAAGTAATTACAATGAATAAACTCTAAACCCTAAACTTTTTCCTTAAAAGTCATCTAGATCTAAAATAACCTGACAATGCCTAGCCTTGCCCCTTTAATAAGGGTTACAAGTCCTGGTTACAAAATCTGACAAATATGCCCTTAAACGCCTAAAGAAAAATGCTGAATCGCGCCTCTGTTCGAATAGATTTTAATCTATTTGAATAAAACACCTCAGACCAAAATGTATTCGAATACACATAAAAGTGTATTCGAACAGAAAAATAACACAAAATGTATTCGATTAAAATAACTCAGACCGAAATGTATTTGAATAGATTCGAATAAAACACCTCAGGCTGAAATGTATTCGAATAAATTTTAATCTATTCTTATAAAACACCTAGAAATTGAAAAAAACTTCATTTCTTCTTCAGATTCTCCTGGATCAGGGCATGCCTACAACAACATGTTAGATTTCATTATTATGCCAATATTGTAATGAGACTAGTTATTAATTAGGTATGGGTATTAGGAATAATGATCTTATAAGATGTTCTATGCTTGAAACTATTACTTTCGTGTACGTGATTGCAATGAACTAGTCATGAAACATGTTCAAAGAGTGTGACTGTGGGTGGGTAATGATTATAATGCAGTCGTAGATTATTTTGTAAAGAAGCTAATATGTATCTCAAGCTATTAGAATGTTGCCAGTAATATGAAGTATTAATCAACAGTCCAGAACAAACTTTATTATGCATGAATATATATTTATATTGATCATCAGAAGAACATATACTATTTAAGCTTGTAGAGAAAAAGGTTTGAAATTCTATTAAATTGGACTAATAAAAATCTTCATTAGATTAGGAGTTTCAAATGTTGAATAATAACTTGTTATAAAGCGAAAAATCTAAGGTGTGCCCTAAAAAAAAAGAAAAACAGTGCAAAAAATAGTAAAATCTAAGGTTGAATAATATGGTTTATCATTCGGCTCCTTTGGTCTTTTCGCTTTCTGCATCACTTTCTGGCACATCTCCATTTTTTGGGTCTTCACTATTATTATGGCAATTACTTTCTTCGTATCTTTCATCACCGAAGATGTTGTGACATTCTTTGCCTTCAGAGTTGTTGTTTCGCTTACTTGAACTTGATTCAAAAACTTCATCACCAATAATGATTGCAAAATTCTTGTCTTTTTTGGAGTTTATCCATTCCTAACTTGCGTGTTGTGTTCTTGGTTTCTTCTTTTTTAATGTTTCATCATCTTTCATTATTTTTTTTCATTGTCAGCTAATCACAATTATTTATTAATTAGATATAAGAATGTGGGAAGATATTGCGTCTAATTTATTTGTATCAATAAATATAGCAACCAAAACAATATAATTTTTTAAGATGGGCTCGAATCTCGTACCTTGTACTTGGATTACTTATTACTTTACTGCTACTAGAGCAATATAATTGATCTTTTTGCTAGTTAACCTTCCGTTTGCAGGTACTGCATGATTCATAATAGAAACCGTACTCATGATATATCTTCGAATGCCTTGCTTGTATGTTGTATGCTGAGTTATAATATTTTAAGAATTATCATTAGTTATTACCAATACTATGTGAAGACATAAAACATAATCCACAATTGAAATATAGACTAACCCTAGATGAAGAATTGGCACAAAGAAACAAATTGGTGGGAAAATTTCTCAATAGGAACTTCTATTGGTCAATTCAATTGATTACAATGAATTACTCCTAAAAACCCCAAGTTATAGGTTATAACTTAAATTTTCCTTTTGCAATTTCCAACCTTTCCCTTAAATAGGTTACAAGTTTCCTAGTTACAATACATGACCAAATTGCCCTTAAAATGACCTAAATTTAGAAGTAGTCGCGGTAGTCGTTCAAACAGATCCATATGTCCTCTGAAGACTTCCCAATATTTACCTAAAAAACGAGGCAGCCATAATGCTTGCCATTGTCTTCGACTCGTTCGAACGACCTTGAAAAATTTCTAGAATCAGCAATAAAACTTTGGCTTGACTTTTCTTTTAACTCGATCAAACGGCTCCATGGGTCGTTCGAACGACTTCGTCTTTTTTTAAGAGGTTTAATGTATAGATCCTCCTGGATCATGGCCCCCCCTTTAGAAGCCTTGAGCTTATACTCAGGCTAGAAATAGAAATGAGGAAAAACAAACGTGCCCATTTCCCATTTATACCACTTTAACTTGCTGGGTAGTTGTCATTTCTTCCCAACTCAGAACGACTTGATACTTTCTCACCTTGAAGCTGTAACCTTCCTCTCTAGAATACTATCTTCTTATAACAGATCTTTCCTTTCCATCTATAAGTGTGAGAGATGCAATTTTATCCCAAAATTGGTAATAACTGCAATTCTGTGCCAAATCACTGATTCAATACTCTAAATTTCTTCTACAATTATGGACCTCTGGGAAATTGAAAGTGCTTTCCCTAGAGTTCCAACCAACTCCAATTCTGCCCCAAATGGAGCTCCATCGTATGCTGAGATGGCAAAAGAGAGTGAAGGTCAAAGTTGTTCACTTGAACAACTCCCTACACCTGGAAGGAGAGGGGATTTTCCATCCATCAAGGTGCCAATTGAAGCCCACAAAAGGGGCTTGAATAGAAATAGATACAATCTTGTTTGTAGGTTGGACTTGCAAAAGATCTTAATCGTAAAAGCTCGAGCTCAGGCGATTGATTTTTGGAAGCTAAAAAGATTCTGCAGATTGATACCAGTGGGAAAAGGATACATCAGAATCTTCTTGGGCAATGAAGAAGATCGGAACAAGATTTGGTCAGCTGGGCCTTGGGTAATTGGAAAGCAGTTGCTGAGACTGTCACCTTGGAGTCCATTCTTCGATCCTGAAATGCAGAAAAACTCCGATGCCTTTGTGTGGGTTAAATTCCTGGGATTAGGAGTCAAATTTTGGGAAGTCAAAACATTGATGTCTCTTGGGAGAACCCTGGGTACACCAATTTAGATTGACCACTCATCTTCTACAATGGATTTGGGGCATTTTGCAAAAGTGCTCGTTGACATTGATCTTGCAGTGCCTGTCCCCAAAAAAATTATGGTGGATGTTGATGAAGGCGATTTCTGGCAAAGAGTCGAGCATGAAAGTACCCTGAAATTCTGCAGCCACTGTAAAATTATTGGTTATACGTTTGTGGAATGTTAAGCTATCAAAGAGCAAGTTCTATGTACGGAAGAACCAAAAGAGAAGCAAAGAAATCAAGAGGTCCAAGCTCCTGAAGCAAATTTTATAAAGAACCAGAAGAAACGACTACGGAAAAAGAAGCAAAGAGCGGCTTTAAGTAAAGGGAAAAATTGATGGATGAGCCGAAAGCAGTAAGCGGGACAACAACTAAGGTTTTCAACGAAATGCCATAGCCAACTTTTGCTGCAGATCCCTCTGTTCAGGTAAGCATTTTTGAGTCCCAAAGGCAGCTACCAAAGCTAAATGCCCTTACTTACAATGCCCATAGCAACCCAGATGATGGATAGGACAATGCAGATACCAGCAGACCTTCCCACAACCCTGAAACTCCTCACCAACTCCTCAAAGAAACAACTCTTATCCGGCTACAATCAGCCTTGAAATGGGCAGATATGGTTGATGATGCTGAGAGGGATAATGCCTTGATTACTTATGATGGGGTCCGGCCAACTCCGGGCAAGGAAAAGTAGCCTAAGAAGCTAATTGCTAAGAAGAAGTTTGTGGGAATTAGTATGGGAAGTAGCTATCCCAACACTCATTCAAGCAACAAAAAAAACTGGTTACCAATGAAGGTGATCTTCTGGAATATCTGCGGTATTGGTAATAAAATCTCCAGACTCTCTCTTCGACAGCTGGTGAGAAAGTCCAAACCAAATTTTATTTTTATTGCGAAACCTCAAATTAAAGCTACTTTATCAAATATTCTCAAATTGGGTCTTATCGATTACAGTCACTCTTTTATCTCAAATAATTATGATTCCAGGCTTGGAAATCTGTGGTGTCTATGGCAAATAGGTCTTCAAGATCCTCTCCTTGTGACGGGGTCTCCTCAGCAAATCACTATCACTTATGATGGGATATTGATCTCCACAATCCACGGTATGGTCACTACTTCTGCGAGAAGGGTGTTATGGGTTGATATGGCAAATATTGCGGCCCTCTATCTTCTTTGGCTGGCCATCGGGGATTTCAATTGTATTCGAAATTGGGATGAATGGAGTGGTGGTACAGGGCCTCATTCCTGCTCTATTTCTGAATTTAATGACTGCATAAGCTCTTGCAGCCTTATTGAAAGCTTCTCCATTGGTTCAAAATTCTCTTGGTGCAATGGTCAAAAGGGGAAAGCTCGAATCCTGAGAAGACTCGATCGTGCTCTTTACAACAGTGTTTGGATTTAAAAGTTTGATGATTGGTTTTCTATGTATATGGCTAGAGAAAATTCCGATCATTCGGCCATGGTAGGATGCATCCAAGATCTTCCCAAGCCTCACAACATTCCTTTTAGATTCCTTAAAGGTTGGGTTACTATAAATACTTTCAAAGATATGGTTATTCAATCTTGGGGTGAAAGGCTTACAGGTGATCCTATTTTTGTGCTTATGAAGAAGCTTCAAAGGCTTAAAATTGCAATCAAAATCTTGAGGAAAGTTAACATGGGGGGCTTACAGACGCAAATTGAGACCAATGTTACAGATCTTGAGGACCTGCAGGCTCAGTTGGATACTAATTATTCATATCGTCTTATGAAGGAAGCCTCCTTAAAGCAAGCCTCTCTCAACGGCCTTCTCAATCTTAAAGATTCCATCTGGAGGCAGAAAGCCAAAGCTTCCTGGCTTGTTACTGGGGTGCATAATACAAGGTACTTCCATGCTCTACACCAGATAAAAACTCAAAAGAGCCAAATCACGGAAGTTGCACTTGAAAATGGCTCCATTCTTTCCAATCAAACTGAGATCAAAGAGCACATAGTGGATTACTACAAAGCAAAGTTCACTCAAGTGCACTCAAATATCTATGCCGATCTTGTGGGATTGACTCTAACTCTTATTACTGAAGAGAAAAATCAGATGCTAAGTATCCTCCCCACACCGGAAGAGGTCAGAGTGGCTGTGTTCGGTCTTAGTGGGGACAGTAGCACCGGCCCCGATGGTTTCAGTGGGGTTTTCTTTCATCACTTTTGGGATGTCATCGGTAGTGATCTTTGCATAGTTGTGTTATCCTTTTTTGATGATTCTTCTATCCCAAAGGTGTTCAAATCAAAATTTCTGGTTCTTATCATAAAAGACCGTAGTCATCTCACCATGAAAAATTTTCAGCCGATCTGTCTGGGCAATTTTGTGTTCAAAGTGATTACAAAAATTCTTGCATTGCGACTAAGTATCTTGGGTCCTAGCATCATTTATGCTGAACAATGTGGTTTTGTGTCTGGCAGGTCTATACACTTTAATATCACTTTTGCTTCCGAGATGATAAACAAATTACGAATTAGTAGAAAACAAGGGAATATTGCGCTCAAGATCGACATATCCTAAGCTTTCGACACAGTCGGCTGGCCATTTATGCTCCAAGTGCTTCATAAACTGGGATTCTCATTCCAATTTTGTAAATGGATCAGGGTGCTTCTAAATAGTGCTCATACCAGTACTTATAAATGGAGGTCCTTGCGGTTTCTTTAAAGCTTTAAGAGGTCTCTGACAGGGCTGCCCTCTCTCTCCTATTCTATTTGCTCTAGTAGAAGATTTCTTTAGCAGAGGCATTTCTTGGTTGCGGGACAAGCAAATACTAAAGCTTATGGTTTCTTTTAAGAGCATGCCTAGTCCTTCTCATCTCCTATTTGTGGACGATATTTTCATATTTTCCAAAAGTAACAGTAAAGGTCTTAAGGCTCTGAAAATTCTCATGGTAGTTTATCAATCTTCCTCCAGCCAATGGATAAACAAGTCAAAATGCAAACTTTTTGCCGGCTCCCTCTCCCCCTTCAGACTGAACAAAATTTCTTCACTATTTGGGTTTGGATTGGGCTCACTTCTGGAGAAGTATCTTGGGATCCCGCTGGTTCAAGGCAGAGTCTCAAGGGCAACGGTGGCTCCTCTTATTGACAAAAAATGGTCTAGGGCTTCCGGATGGAGTGGGAAGATTCTTTCTTTTCTGAGTAGAATAGTCCTGGTTAAATCTATTCTTACAAGCCTTCCTATTTACAATATGGCTATTTATAAGTGACCGGACGCAGCAATCCAAGATGGCGAAAGAATTATTCAAAACTTCTTGTGGTCTAGTGATCCGGATAAGTAGAAATTTGTCACTATCAAATGGAATAAAGTGTGCAAACATCCTAGTGAAGGAAGCATTGGTATCCATGGGTTGAGAGATATCAACCTATCAATGCTAATGAAATTGGGTTGGGGTTTCCTAAATTCTCATGATCCTTGGGCAACTTTTCTTCGAGCTAAATTCCTAACCAAAGAAGGCCTTCTTATTAACTACAACAAACACTCCTCAATTTGGAATGGCATGAAGGAAGCTATTTCCGCGGTACAAGCCAACTCCAAATGGATCATTAGATCGAGTAGAGACATCAATTTTTGGAGAGACTGTTGGGGTTCAGAGGTTGCTCTTATCGACCTCCTAAAAATCCAATATGAAATCTGGAAGTATTGCACATCCAAGCTAAGTCAAATTATTTTTCAGAATGATTGATCGGCTCCTCAAGCAATTGTGGAATTTCTGAACTCTCAAGGCATCGATCTGAACAACATTTCTTTGAACAACACAGACCAAGACATCCGAGTATGGAAGTACCATCCTCAAGGTTTTTTTCTCGGTGCACAATGCCTTTGATATCATCAGTTCTCACCGGCCTAAAGTCTAGTGGCATAGCTACACAAAAGGCAAAGTCATCCAGCCAAGAAATGCTTCCTTTATCTGGAAAGTCTGCCACAACTCGCTGCCAACCGAGGATAGCCTCATTAAAAGGGGATTGATACTGATTTCCAGATGCTTTTTCTGTCTATGCAACCTGGAAACAGTTGACCATATGATTTGGCAATGTTCTAATTCTAAGCATATCTGGGATTGGTTTGCTTCTTTGTTCCACATCCAAGCTGCTTTTGCTAACCTCAAGCAAACTCTTGATTCTTGTTCCCAGAAGAGTGCTTAGATATCAGACCTTTGGAAAGCTGCGGTTTTCAATTTTATTTACTTTCTTTAGCGAGCCAGAAGCGATATTATTTTTAAAGGGACACCCTTTTGCTCCATTAATCTTAAATGCAAGATTCTTGCTGCAGTTAAAGAGGCGGCAAACTTATCTGCAAATAGCATGTCCAATAATTGTTTTGATCTTGCAATCGTCGTTGCTTTGGGTATTCCTATTAAAGCTAGACCTCTTCCTCATGTTCAGAGCTGCACCTGGGCTCTGCCTTGGTTTCAGGAAGTCATGATTAATATGGGGGCAGTTGCAATGGGATCACCAGGAATAGCAGGCACCGGTGTTGTTACGAGAAATCATTGTGGTGAAGTCATAGGTGTTCTCTCCCATGGGGTAGGCATTAAAACCCTTTTCTATTCGGAATGTGAAGCCGTGATTGGAGCTCTCTTTTGGGTTGCACAACGAAGCTGGAAAAACATTTGGATAGAAGCAAATTTTCAATCAACGATTACAAGTTTTGCAAGAAACCAAGCCTCCTGGCCTCATAGAGCACGATGGAATAGAATAAAGAACTCATTCGAGACTCTTAGGTTCACTCACTGTTGGAAGGAGGCAAACTTCTCAGTAATCCAAGTTGCTAAGAGGAGCAGATATCTCTCTGCAGGTAACTCAAAAAATTTCATGATAGACAAAGTTTTTTAATTAAAGTGGAAGACCCACATGTATGCTACTATAGATTTACTTAGTTGATTGGGCCTGACAGTGCCTCCCCTCAATTGTATCTCTTTCTCGTCAATATACTCTTACTTCTTGCTAAAAATAAAATAAAAATTGAAATAAAAAACTACATGCATATCTGTAGAGAGTAATGTGGAAAAAAAAACTTGAAAGTTTTTATTGAGTAGAAAAGAATATTCACATTGTTGGAGATTGGAATCTCACTTTTAGATTGTAAAGAATACACACTGTTGGAGATTGGAATCTCACTGGGAAACTTGGGATTTACCGATAATATTGTTTCAATCTTATAGTATTCCAGGGGTTTGGTATTCGGATGCCTTTCTTTATCATGAGATAATATGATCCGAGGCCAGTGCGACCAATGATGGTCTCAATTTTCTGCAAGCTTTCCAGCATTTAACTCTTTTATACTCTGTGGAATTTTTCTGAGGACTAGATCATCAATTTGGAACTTATGGCTTTAGACTCTTCTGTTGTACACGCTAGTTAGCATATGATGATATCAACCCAGGTTGGTAATAGCTCGATCATGAGTCTCGTCGATCCAGTTCATATTGTAGCCTAGTTCAAACTCATTTTCTTCATTAGTTAGCTTATGACCCTTGACAGGATGGTGGTATTCTGTAGGAATGACGGCTTCAATTCTGAAAGCCAGGAAGAAAGGGGAGCAACCATTTGAATGTCTTGGTGTAGTACGATATGCCCATAAGACAGGAGGCAGTTCCCGTATCTAATTACTTTTCTTCTATGATTGTATCTTTTTATTGATGCTATTAACTATCGCCTTGTTGGTGACTTCGGCCTGGCCATTCCTTGGGGGTAGTATAGATTGGATGGGGAATGAATGATGTTGTGTTTGTTGAGGAAATCTATGACCTTTTCTCCAACAAACTGCGGCCCGCTATCGATCTGAATTTGGTGAGGGCATCCAAACCGTGTAATAATATGTTCCCAGTGAAATGAAATAATCTCTTCTTCTCTAGTTCGACAAAGAAGAACTACTTCCACCCATTTTGTAAAGTAATCTGTCGCCACGAGTAAAAACTATCAGTTACCGGGTGTATTAGAAAATTCTCCCACTTGACCGAGTGCCCAACTCTTGAAAGGCCAGAAGACCATGCTCGTATGGAGCTCGAGTGCAGGGGCTCATATCATGTATCCGTGTCGTTGACATGCGTCACATCTTCGTGAGTATTCTTCTGCTTGCTTGAGCATTCCAGGCCAAAATACTCTTTGTATAAGCGCTCTATTTATAAGTTAACGACCTGCAGTATAGAAGCCACAAGATCCTTCATGTAAATCTCTGAGCATTCTATTGGCTTGTAAATTAGAGAGACACTTGAGATAAGGCCCTGTTACCGATTTTTGATATAAATAACCTTCATGAACTGTATAATACTTTGAATTTTTGATCAACTGTCAGTGTTCTTTTGGATTTGCTGTAAGGGGTACGTCACATTCGTTCTTCGGGCCGAGATAGGTGATAAAAGGTTTCCTCCAATCATCCTCCTCCTCTTCATCGCCCCCAGTATTGATCGCACATATAGAGTTAAAATCAATGTTTGGGGTTGAAATCACTTCGATTTGGAGGTATCGTGATTATGTACCCAGGATCCCTGCTAAGTAAGCCAAGGAATCGGCGTGGTAGTTTTCTCCTCGTGGTAAATAGTCGAGAGTAGCTTACACGAATCTGCTCATCTTATCGGTAACGAGGGTGGCATAGTCAACCATTTTTCCATTCTTCCTGTACTGTTCAGAGTAATGGTGGACGAGCCCATGAATTAAAGATACTCAACATGAATCGAAGCTTCATATTCTGTGACATTAATTGAAGCTTTGAAATCTAAGCAGATAGATTTTTTGATTTTATCATTTGATGGGGTAATCAGTACGATTCCAATTCCTGACCCTGCAGGTTCTGCTGAGCCATCTGTAAGAAGTCTCCATCCTTTCCTTGTAATCCGTTCAACCCGTTCGTCAAATGGTTTGGTTGGTGAATCTTCTATTATTTCTTTTGTGAGGTCAGGGTCGTGCTCCTCCCAATCGGGATCTTTTACATGAAAATTTGCTAGAAAATTGGCAACTGCTAGACCTTTTTTTGAATGGCGATGTTTAAATTTGATATCATGTTCTCCCAAACTGATAGACCATTGTTGCACTCTTTATGATTTTTCCTTTTTAGATAAAACTTCCCGGATTTGGTAGTTCGTTATAACCTTTGCAGAACAAGCTTTAAAGTTGTGCTTGAGTATGTGAAGTATAAACGAGACTTCGAAGGAGTCACTCGATCTTGTAATATGTTGTTTCTGTTGGACTGAGGGTCTTGCTGATGAAATATACTAGCTTTTTGACCTTTCCCTCAAGTCAAATGAGGATTAAGTAAATAACATTTTTTGTAACTGCGAGGTAGATGATCAGTTCTTCATTGTCAATTGGGGTGCTTATGATGGGAGACTTCCCCAAATAGGCTTTGAATTCTTAAAATGCTTTTTCTCATTCTTCTGTCTATCAGATCTCTTTGTTGAGTCGAATCTTTCCTCGTTTGGTACATCTTTGGAGTAATAAGAATAACCATCGGCATGATCTTAGAACTTATAGATGATTAATTGATAATGATGATTTTGCTAGCGAGTTTCTGAATGTCTTTCTTCATTTTTAGAGATGCTATGTTAAGGAGAACTCGAATTTGATCTGGTTAGCCTTAACACCCTTATTGCTGAGAGGTATCTTAGGAACTTGCTTGAGTGTACTCAGAATATATTTATTAGGGTTGATCCTCATCCTGTATGAGCATAAAAGGGAAGGCCATAACGAGATCGGTGATATGGTTCTCACCTTAAGGTTTTCCAGAGTAGATCATTGATGTATACATCGACGATTTTCCAAGTGTACTTTGAACATTGTCGTCATAGCCTTTAATAAGTTGCTTCGGCATTATTCAGTTGAAAGGCATGAATTTGACAGTAGAGTCCTCTTTCAGTAATGAATAGTTGTCTTTTTCTGATCGTCTTCTAGAAGTGGTATTGATTGTATCCGGAAGAACATCCATCATAGATAAAAGTTCATAGCGTGCCATTGAATCTAGAATAAGTTGAATGATTGGAAGGGAAAACTGTCTTTGGTGTGGCTTATTGAGATATGTGAAATCTATGTAAACTCAGACTTTCCCTTTCTTCTTTGGAATTGCTACAATGTGGAGATCCATCCGGGACTTGTTTCTTGAATGAATTAACTTTGACAATTTATCAATTTTAACTGTTGACGTCATCTCGAATACGAGGTAATAGTCTTCTTTATTTCTATTTGACTACCGTGGCGTATTGTTAGTGCTCAATCTATGATAGGCCTTGGCTGGGTTGACTCCTGGCTTTTATCGAAAGTCCCAAGTGAAGACGTCTCTATTCATTTGTAAGAAGTGAACGGGGGCCCTTTTCATATTGGATCAGCTTGAGCCAATATAAGTACCTTTGTTAAGTCCATCAATGCCAATATAAGTACTTTCATATGATCAACATGATAAATAGAACATCATGAGAGGAAACTTAGCGTGACTGATATCACAATCTTCAAATGAAATCTTAAGTATCGATTGCCTGATTCAAGAGTTATAGTTTGCTTTTTTTATCTGAGCAGTGATATTGTAGCATTCCATTAATCTCCTTGCTTGAATCTAGTAGAGTTGTTGATTTGATGGATCCGATTAGTTACCGTAGTACATATGGTATAAGTGTTTTTTCCTCAGATTAATCTTCGACTGAGCTACTCGACCTGCATCGTGTAGCTTCCATTTTTGTATCTTTCTAGGTCGACAATGTACTCATGCATTCTCTCGTCTTTGAAAATATTCTAGAAACCTTTATAAAGTATATCAGTTGTCAGTTTCATGATTATTTAGCTGTGTTGCATCCAGTACGGGAAAAATTGAGGAGAGTCCAGACATTATCTTAGGGAGGACGGCGGGGTATAAATTGCCTTTCTGGGATTTGTCAGTATTTTCTTTGTAACTCTTTTGATCACCGTGATCCTCCTTTGATTTACTGTTGCGTTCTTATTTTGACTTTTGGTGGTTATGAAGATTTAGGAGATTTATGCCTTCGGTCATCATCTTTTCCAACCAATATACCCATTGACCTTGGTAACATTGTCTTCAAGGTCGAGGGTTTGTTCAGAAGAGATGTCCTTTGCTTTGCAAATCGATCTAAAAGTGTATTGGTAAATATAGAAATATTGTTTTATGATCATGATATCAACTTTTCGTGCGAGCTCCAGAAACTTCTTGGAAAGACCTCAAGTTTCTCAGGAGATTGTTTAGACAATGTATAAATTATCTTCTTTATCTTTATATGAACATATGTCTTGAAGAAGTCTTCTATAATTGGTCGAATGTGAGGGTAAATCTCTGGTTGAGAATGGAACCACCGCAGTAGTATCGTTGTAGACTGTGTGGCGAAGGCGACATAAATATGGTTAGATTTGAATATAATCCTAGTGAAGCACACAAATTGTGAATGTGCTCCTTGGATCAGTGCGTATGTATTATGTATTTAGGAATTAGAAACCTGTGGGTATTTTCATATGAAATAACTCTTGCAATCAGACGCCTTACAAGTTTGTTGAAAAGAAACATCTTTATTGCCTAAATCTTGAGCTGCGATCAACTCCTTGATACGTTGATTCACGTGTTCTTGTGTGACGTACTGACGTGGTACTTGAGAAACTGGGCGTACTGGTCAAGGATTATGTGTACCGGTGTCCTCGCTCAAGCATTCACAAGCTGGTATCCTGGGTCGAGGTCATTGCTCTTCTTCTCGACGTTTGGAAGGCTAGCAACTTTTACTGATATTTGACTGATCTTCTCATCCCAAATGAATTGAAACTTATGGGTCATCATGAAGACCTCTGGAAATGGCTTTGCTTGTAGCTCCTCGAGGTCCTAATCTTTCTCGTACAGAGACTCAGGAGTTCGCTGGGATCTGATTACGATCTCTTGTAAAGGGAGCTTATTGATTATCATACAAGGTTTGCAAGGCGGTCTGCATTATTGGCATATATTATTCATGTCACTTGAATTCTGTTTGATGAGCTTGAAGCTCACTCTTGAGCTCCTATTCGCGGAGCTCGTGGTTAAGGATTAATTGACGCTCGAGCTTATTATATTTCTCTGCTTTAGCGTGACGGTTTTCTCGTAGTTCTACGAGCTGATTTGGTTCGACTGAAAGATCGAGCTGGACTCCTGTTACTGGTCGCTTGGAAGTTACTATGATTGGGAATGGATAGTTGAGTTAATGTATGCCTTAGGATATCGTGGAAATGTCTTCTTTCCCATAGACTGTGCCAAATGTAATGGCCAAATTTCATAGTAGCTCAAAATTAGTTCTTACACAAAATGTACATGCGATAAGAATTTGTATAAAAGAATGACAAAGATGATTTGTGTGGAAACCTTTGAATAGGTAAAAACCAAGACCTCTATTTGAGGATTTAGTAACTGCAACTTTATTGCTTAAGGCTGATATTTGATTACAAGTTTCGATCTCCTGAGTTAGAAAATCTTAGTCATGTAATCTAAAATTTTTGGTCCTTTTTTTAATCTTGAACTCATCCTTTTTATAGTCCTCACTCTCAATTCGCTATCGTGTAGATGCACGTTCTCTTGAAAATGGGGTAGGTGGTAGTTGAATGTGTAACTGTTAGTTCGTGGAAGACAGGTGTCTTTGACTTATTTATATGTTTTGTAGTGCTCGAACTACATTCTTTATCAGTTCGTGGTATAAGTGTCATTGTTGTTTATATATGTCATGTGTATGATGCGTGACTCTGGTATCGAGGTAGTTCAAGTTTGAAATAGGTCGAGGGTAATCAGTTCGTGTTTAGAGTAGGTCGATGGATAGGTCCCTACATTAACATCATTTAGAGAAGCAACTCCAGTTTACTATACTTCAAACATCTTGCGCAATCAATCAAATCAAATGAAATATAACCTAATCTAGAATTTTAAAACCCCAATATCAAGCCAATTAAATGTACTAAGTGTAATGGCCTAATTCCATAGCTCGAAATGGCTCAAAATTAGCTCTACACCAAATGTACCTGTAACAAAAAACTAGTATAAAGAAATAAATGACACAAGTGATTTAGCGTGGAAAACTTTTGAATAGGTAATTTTATTTTAAAGTAGCAGTAACTTTTATTGCTTGAGGCTAATATCTTATTACAAGTAATCTCTCGAACTAGAAATACTTGATCTTGTAAATAAGAAGTTCTATGTTAGAGTATAGAAAATCTAGTTTTTCTTAATCCATATCTCTTCTGGAACATTTTCTTTATATAGACCTTACCCGTAGCTTATTATCGTGCTGAAGTACATTCTCTTAATAATGAGGTAAGTGGTGGTTGACTGTGTAACTATTGAGTTTGTGGGAGATAGGTGTCTTAGACTTGCTCATGTTCTTTTATTGTGCATGATCCATGTTCTTTACCAGTTTGTGGTATAGGTGTCAATGTTGACTGTTCATGTCATGTGTGAAATACGTGAGTATGATATTGAGGTAGTTCAATTTTGGACTAGGTCGAAGGGTAGGCCATTCCTATCACCCCCTCGCAACTGAAGGCATGAGTGGCTTGGGTTGAGAAAGAACCTGCATATTAGTGGTGCTGGAAGTTGAAATGAAATGATGTATTAATGGTGATTTGACTGGGTGGGTACTCGGTATTTTTTATGAAGGGATGCATTTGGTATTTATGAGATAAAAATGATTGATGTACGTGATGCTTCAGGTACCGAGAGTGGTTGTGCTTTAAATGATGATTGCTTTGGAAATGTACCTGCGCATTAAATGCGATGGTTATAAAAATAGTACATGTATTGTGGATTATGGCAAAGTACACTATTGTTGAAATATTCTCTGGATTCTTTAGGTTATAATGGTGAAGACCAGGCGAATGGTATATGAAGAGAGAGTCTCTGTTGAAACGTAGAGATTCAAGTTGAGATATTTTGGGGATCAATCTCTGGAGATGCCGACCCCAATTTCTGTGCCACCGTCGGATCATGGCATGTCGGAAGACGAATCGGCTAAAGTTAAGGAGGATTTTTACTGTATGTGGAAATTTCATTACGTTGTCTTGATAGACAAAAAATGTTGGAGGTGTCTCCGTATCCTTGCGGAGGATAAGGATGAGGAGACAGATGTGGGGGCCGGTGTAACTGCGAGGTTGTATCCTCGGTATTCTGCGAAGGACTAGATTTTAAGGTAGGACTCCTTTTCTTTTCCATTAATTCGTTGTTGGTGGGGGTTATGGTGGAGGAGGCAATGGTGGTATAGGAGGGAGATGGAGAATGGATGTCTTGCTCTTGCATAATCATTATTTCTTGGCGCTGAGAAGGCCTTCTGTTTGAAGAGTTGGTTCAAGCACTGACGCCCTTGTCTCCATATCTGGACTTTGACCAAACTCAATTTCTTATCAAATAATGGTATGACGAAGGATGGATGCTCAGTGATTTCCAGTTCTGACTTTGCTTCAGAAGATTCGCGGAGTGAAACATTACTAAAAATTGATATGATTTTGAGAACGAAATGTAATAGTACCTGAAGGACTTGTTATCTGTAAAGTACCTGAAAGACTTGTTATCTATAAAGTATCTGTAATTGATATTCAAGCTTAATAAAAATGTTTTATTCAAACTCTGTGTTGATAGATAGATTTAACTCTTGTAATTAAAATTGAGCTATACAAAATACAAATATGTATGATTAGAGGACGAAATGTAATATTTTACATTGAACTAGAAAGTGTCTTTTAATAATTGAGCTGCAAAAATGTGTCCGTCAAATAGTAGATGTGTACAAATATGTTTCGAGCTGAGTAAATTAAGAATTATGGGGGAAGAATATCTTAGAAGATATCGAATTAGTAGGAATTGAAAATTCAAGCTTAGGGAGATCTTGATTGAAATGTTAGATTTGGGGGACAGATTGTGAAGGATAGGTTGAATTGATTTAGGACTAATCCAAAGAGTTCGATATAAACAGATAAGTTCAAATAACTTACATTCAAGATTTTAGGGTTTCCAATTATGTAAAAAGTAGATTTATATATACAGAATGCGGGGGATTTGAAGTGATCTTGAAAATTATATAAATATGGGGAAATGTGATTTAAAGAGGAGGAAGGAAGAAAATATGGTAAGGACTCGATCTGTGAGAGTTCGTCAAGCTGCTGAAGGACGGTTGGCAATAAAGATGGCTGATGTTCGAGAGAGGATTTTTAGGTTGTTATACTATAATTCTAAATTACAATCTAAACTGCAGTTCGGAGGCCTGGATTTATGGGCGAGAGAACTTGAGATTGGGCATAATTTTTACTCAGAGATATTTCGTAAAGTAATTCTGGATCCTGCAGCTCGAAGAGAGGCCGTGAGGCAAATTATGGAGGAAGAGATTGAAGAGGAAAATGTAAGGATTTCTTGGGGAAAACTCTTTAGCTGTGGCCTTTAGGACATCTGTGATGCTTTATGTGTAATTATATGTGAGGGAATAAATTATATGAGGTCGAATAACTGTAATTATAATATAGTTAGAATAATGTTTTGAATCTGTCTTATTTTTTTACAAATATTGTTTGTGACTATTGTGAATAAAAAAATTAAATTTGAAATGTTATTGCTTTGTAAATGACGTCAGCAGTTCTATAAGTAGCATAAGTAGGAATAGAAAAAACAGGTAGCTTTAATTTTTGTCTTTTGTATAATTATAGGGAAAATTTGATTGAGTGTGAGTGTTGAGTTATCATGAATGTGGGGGAGGTCAGAGGGAGATTTGGGTAGGAGAGATAAGAATATATTAAAATATAGGACCGGTAGCAATGACGGGTAGGCATTTTCACTGAAAGGGTATAAAACATCTGACATTAATAGGGGAAGGGACGCCTTGATTCCAAAATTGAGGACAGCTTGTACGAGACCCAGTAACTGCCAGTAGTTAGAGATAGAAATTATAAATAATACTTCATCTTCCTCATTCAAACGTTTATCAACTTCTAAAAAATTAAAGAACTGTTGGAGAGAAAAGAGAAAAAAATAGCAGAGATTCACGTGAGAGATTAGATGAGAGTTATCATCAATCAAGGTGAGAAAAAGTTAGGGAGACAGAGTCAAGATGGTGGTTGTACAACAACGCAGTACATAAAGGATTTGACGCTGCTTCAGATTCGTATTCAGCCATTGAAGTTTTGTAGTTAATTTATGATATTGTGAATGTGTGTTTGAAATATTTTTGTTGTTTTCAAGTTTCAAAAAATTGCTATATATAGTAACCTATAAAAATCTATTTTATATATGTGTGAAAAAGAGATATGATATGATATACATATATGTATGATGGGTGTATGGTAAATGTGTGCATGTATTTGTAAAAGATAATGATAAATTACTTGGACCTATATGTAGGTTGAGCATGAGAAATATTTGTGTAGAATCAATCCTCATCTTTAGACTTGTAATTGAAATGGAGACTTCTCCTGATATAAAGGCATCGACCTATGGTCATTCGGCTAAGTTTGATAATGTAGAATCTGATAGGGAGGACGAAGCAGTAGTTATTCAATTTCCAGATTTCCCTGGACAATTGGTATCATACCCTCCGAACTCCGATGTGTTTAGAGAGTTTTGTAAATCTAAGGCTCTTGTAGGTGGAATATGGGGCAACATCGTAGAACATGCTGGTAGGCAGTTTAGAAGTTGTACTATTGCATCTAGAGATGAACATTTCTTTTTGTTACCTGATTTAGAGAAGGAGAAATTGGATAGGGGAGTAGATGAATTGATCTCCTTGGAGTATTTTGATGGAAATGTCCAGGGCAACCTGGATATGGTTTTTTTTATGTTATCTGTCTCAGTTAGTGTATGGATTGAGTTTACCCCTTAGAAATCTGGTTAAAGGTATAATGAATATCATAAGAGCTTTTCCTGCCCAACTGAATGAGAACATGTGGGAGGTGATCATTGTTTGTGAGAGTTTAAATAGGTTATGGGAGGAGAATGAAGTGGAGAGGAGAATATCTCCTGAAGATGTTTTACAGTTTTATGTTGTAAAAAATTATTCTGCGACTGGAGGGGCATATTTCTGTTTGAGCTCATTTCAACTGCTTTTCTTCGATCTGAATTCAGCAGGTCGAATATGGAATGATAATATAATATGGGTGAAAGGTGATTGCCTTCAGAGAAAAGATGAAGAACCCATAAAACTTCTATATAGAACTGTGAAGAAAAGTAAGTAATAGTGTATAATATCAAACTGCTATTATTGAAGGTTGTTTTATTGTTCATAATGTGTTGTGTTTGTTTTGCAGGTCCTCAGTTAAAGGTTATGAAGGAGTCCCTATTTGATAATGTTGCTCGGGAAGTGATTGAGCTTGAGGTAGTTATGAAGGACCTCAATATTAATATAAATAAATGAGCTAATAGCAGGTCCTAGAAGGTTTAAAAGTCTTAAACGAGGAGACTAATGACGGGGGTTGGAACCTGTAAAAAGAGAGGGGCTGACAGGGAAATTTGAGTGGCTTTGCCGAAGGCTACTAGGTGGGATTTTACGGATGTGCCAGAATCTACTACTTCGAGCAAGTTAGCTCAGAAGTTTATGAAGAAGAGGGTTGTGAAGCGTGGCTCGGCCTTTGGAACCACGGTGAGTTGTGAGGTCGTGGGGAATGTGAAAAAGAGGAGTGTGGATTCTCCTGCTGAAGTGAATGGGGTAAAAGTCATGGAGAATCGACCTATTGAGGAAGACGAGCTGACAACTATGAAGGATAGGGTGAGGCTTGCAGCTCACAAGGGTGTTAAGGAGATGAGAAAAATGGTAAGTTTTGATGACTTGTTTGTTTCTATACTTTGTATTATCATTCGAGCTGAATATATGTTCAATTTATTATAGGCTGCTCATTTGCTGAAGGGGATCGAGAAACAAAGGTGGTTAGATTGAAGTATGACCTTATTTTGGAGGGGAAGCAACTGGCTGTTGCGAGGCTACGCAGGTAGTACAGATTGATGAGCTGACAGAAGAAGCTCATAAGAACCTGGATGAGGTGGTAGTTTAGCGAGATAGACTTGGGCGCCAACTCCTTTTAGTGGCGTACTCCGAAGCTGAGGTTAAAGTTATTATGGAGGGTACCTACATTGAAATGGATGAGGTGGAAGAGTAAGTGGCTAGTGTGGTAGAAGAGTTGGATGGTGTCTTTCCCTAAACTGAGCTAGAGAGCCAAGGGGGGATGATACTGAGAAGGTAGAGTAAAGTTGTTAATTTTTGGCTGTGATTTTTGTGGGGTTTGAGAACTGTAATTATAGGGAATATTGTTTTATAGGATAAACTTTTGCTGGCCAAGAGATGTTAGTAAGCCTTGTTTGTAAGAACTTAAGGATATGTGACTCAGCGTCCCTGTTGACTTTGCAAGCGGAGGTACATGTTAAAGAAGAGCAAGAAATATTTGATTTGTATACTGCATTAGTTTAGAGCTACAAAGTTAAAATTAGAGTATAGAGATAAACCAGAAACGTGTCAGCAGTTTAGGGGCAATGGTAATCAAATATGTCCTGATAATGCCAAATTATTGAGAAAATTAGAACATAAAGAATGTGTACCTTAAAATTGGATGCAAGTGTACTTGTCATCAAACTGGGATTATACTTCGATATTAAGTTTAGAATCAGTCTCACAACACTAGAATGTCAAAAAATAGAAATTTGTTTGACATTCGAAAGTCTCTTGCGTTATGATTAAATGTTGAGTGTTGTTGAATCGAACTTGATGTATTATTTCTATGATGTAGGTCGAACTAGAGTCAGCTTGCTTGAGTGAACAAGTAACACTCCAATATAACCAAGAGTATGTAGCAGAATTTTATAGGATGAGAGAGGCAACTGAGGATAGGGAGGATTAACACGTCAAAGTATATTTCAAGTTTGTTGAGGCAACTCAAACTGTTGATGATCTAACTCGAAAGATCGAGGGAAAAGATGCTAAAATTGAAAGATGACAAAATGAGCTCACAGAGGCGAAGGAGGTGACAGTGATGCTTAAAAGCCAGAATGATATGTTAATGGTGAAGAGTAAAGATGCGGATATGGTTCGATGCCATATCTAGTCGTTAGAAATGACAGAGAAAGAGTTATGGGGTTATGTGGCATGTATGAAGGGCCAAATGATTAGAAAAACGAATGAGCAAGAACAGACTCGAGCTGATCTAGTGAGATTCAAAAATGAGCTGAAACAATTAAAAGGTAAAATGATTGAGAAAAATAACAAGCTGAAGAGGGCTCTAGATGATCTATCAAAATATGAAATTGCGATTGAGCAGTTGAGTGAGGCTTTACCTGTTAAAGGTATAGATTTCCAGATGGTTCAAAGATAATGTAATGAATTAAATGAGAGGGTAGCCCAACTGATGGCAGATTTGGCTATGAACAATTCGCTTGTCATGAAGGCCGAGGCTGGAGAGCGGTCAAAGTGGAATAAAGGCGATGCTGGGGTCTTTATTATAAAAGGGGATATGGTTAACTTATCAGTTCAAATTATAGAGCTGGAGGGAGATGTAGCTCACATTCAAGCTTACATGCATAGAATAAATAAACGTTTAAAGGAGAGCCAATGTAATTTGGATATTGCTCATAACATAGAGTGAGGGTTAAATCGGGTGATCAGGGGTAAGGATCGATTGATAAGGAAAAAAGGCAAACTATGGATGACGAACCATGGGGTAAGGATCCATAATGTGGGAAAAAACTTAGAAGTTTTTATTGAATAAAATAGAATGTACACTTTATGGAGATTGAAATCTCACTTTTGGAATGGAAAAAACAAGAATTTTGAAGTGGAGAAATGAAGGACTTAACGATATTACCGTTTCAGTCACCTAGTGTTCCATGGATTTGGAATTTGAACTCCTTGCTCCGTCATGAGATAATATGATCCCAGACTTGTTCGACCAATAATGAGGAATTGACCTTCCCAATTTTCTACCAGCTTCCCGGCATGTGCTTCTTTTCTATATTGTGGGATTTCTCTGAGGATGAGATCATCGATTTGGAATGTACGGGCTTGTACTCTTCTGTTATGCGAGCTGGCCAGCATATGGTGATATCGACTTAGGTTAGAAATAGCGCATTCTCTAGTTTTATCAATCCAATTCATATTATAGGCCAATTCAAACTTATTCTTTTCATCAGTAAACTCGTGATCATTGATGGGATGGTGGTATTTTGTTGGAATGACGGGTTTTGTGCCATAGGCGAGGAGGAAGGGGTACGACTGGCTGATTGACATGGAGTGGTATGGTATGCCCATAAGACATGAAGATGTTCTTGTATCCCATTTCCTATTTTCTGTGATTGAAGTTTTTTCTTGAGTCCATTCCCGATGGGTTTGTTGGTGATTTTGGTCTGGCCATTGCCTTGAAGGGGATTGGATGGTGAGTGGATGATGTTGTATTTGTTGAGGAAGGCTACAACTTTTTTTACTAATGAGCTGTGGTCCGTTATCAATCCAAATCAAGTGGGGGTATCCAAACTGTGTAATGATATATTCCCAGATAAAAGAGATGACCTTTTCTTCTCTGGTTCGACAAAGTGAAACTTCTTCCACCCATTTTTTCAAATAATCTATTGCTATGAGTAAGAATCATCGGTTACCTTGAGTGTTTGGAAATTCCTCGACGAGATCGGACGCCCACCACTTAAATGGCTAGAAAACCTTACTTGCATGTAGTTCGAGTACAGGGGTGTGGATCATGTGTCCATGTTGTTGACATGTATCGCATTTGCATAAGTATTCTTCTGCTTGCTTATGCATTCATGGCCAGAATACTCCTTATGAAATTATACTATTAGCGAGTGATCGACCTGCAGCATGGGAACCACAAGTTCCTTCATGTAAATCTTTGAGCATTCCATCTACTTTTTTCCTGGAGAGGCACTTGAGATAAGACCATGTGATTGTGTGTCGATATAGGCGATCATTCTGAACTGGTTAGCGCTTTGAGTTTTTGATCAAATGTTGGCGTTCTATTGGATCTGTTGGGACGGGCCCAATATATTTGTTATCTGGGCCGAGATAGGTAATGAAGGGCTTTCACCAATTGTCGTCCTCCTTATCATCGTCCCTAGTATTGATCGTGCATACAGAGTGGAGATCAATGCTAGGGGTGGACATAACTTTAAATTGTAGATATCGTGTATATGTACCCAAGACCTCGGCTAGATAAGCTAAGGATTCGACGCGTCTATTTTTACTTCAAAAAAGATAATCGAGAGTTACTTTCACAAATTTGCTCATACAATCAACAACAGGGGCTGCATATTCGATCATCTTTTCATTCATCTTGTACTGTTCAAAGTAATGGTGGACGATTAGTAGAGAATCTGTGTAGACTGAGAACTCTGGGACGCCAAGATCGGGAGGGAGGTCGAGTTTATGAATTAGAGCTTCATATTCTACAAAATTGTTGGAGGCTTCAAATTCTAGGTGGATTGATTTCTCGATTATATTGTTGGAAGGGGTAATCAATACGATTCTAATTTCTGACCCTGCGGGTCCTGCTGAACCATCTGTAAGAAGTCTCCACCCTTTTCTTGTAACCCATTCAGCTCACTCGTTAAATTCTTTGGTGGGTGGATCTTTTGTAATTTCTTCTATAAGGTCAGGATCGTGCTCCCCCCAATCAGGATCTTCTACTATAAAATCCATGAAAAAAATCGGCAGCGGCCTGACCCTTTTCTAAATATCATTGTTCGAACTTGATATCATGTTTTCCCAAACTGACCAACCATTGCCCCACTTTTCTTGATTTTTCTTTATTTGACAAAACTTCCCGGAGTGGGTAGTTTGTCATGACATTGACTGAATGAGCTTAAAAGTAGTGCTTAAGTTTATGTGAAGTGTAAACAAGAGTCAGAAGGAGTCTCTTAATTTTGGAATACCTCGATTCCACTGGAGTGAGGGTTTTACTGATGAAGTAGACTGACTTCTTGATCTTTCCTTTAAGTCGAATGAGAACTGAGCTGATAGAAGTATCTGTAATTGCCAGGTAGATGATTAGTTCTGCATTATCTACCGGGGTGCTCATGATGGGAGACTTCTCCAAATAGGTTTTGAGTTCCTAAAAGGCTACCTCGTATTCTGATGTCCATTGGATCTCTTCATTGGGCTAAAATTTTCCTCATTTGGTACAACCTCAGAGTAGTAAGAGCAGCTAACAACAAGGATTTAAAGATTTAAAAATGAATCGGTTGATAACGGCTATCTTGCCTGTATGTTTTTGTACGTCCTTCATTATTCTTAGAGATAGCATGTTGAGGCGAGATCGAATTTAATCTGGATCAGCCTCAATCTCCTTCTTGTTGATGATATGGATGAAGAATCAGCCTAAATGTACTCTAAATTGATACTTATCATGATTGAGTCGCATCCTGTAAGATCGAAAAATGTTGAATATTGCAGTGAGATCTGCAATGTGGTTGTTTAACTGTATGTCTTGCACAGGAGATCATCGATGTAGACTTTAACAATTTTCCTAAGATGTGCTTTGACCATAGTCGTCATTAACCGTTGATAAGTCGCATTTGTATTCTTTAGTCCGAAGGGCATGACTTTGTAGCAGTAAAGTCCTCTTTTAGTGATAAAAATGGTATTTTATTGATCTTCTTCCAAAAAAAGAATCTGATTGAATCCAGACGCAGCGTCAATCACAGATTAGAGTTCGTGAATTACCGTGAATCAAGAATTTAATGGATGATGGGAAGTGGAAAACTATCCTTTGGAGTAATTTTTTTTAGATTGGTGAAATCTACAAAAACTCGGACCTTTCCATTTATCTTTGGAATAACAACGATGTTGGATATCTAATCTGGATACTTGGCTTCTCGAATGAACCCCACTTTGATCAAATTCTAATTTATCCAGAAGATGAGGTGAGAGTCGTTGCTATTTTTGTTTGACCACCGTGGTGTTGATGTCGATGGGCAATTTGTGACATGCCTTGGTCGGATAGACCCCAGGCATCTCCTCAAAAGTCCACGTAAAGATGTCTTGATTCATTCATAATAATTGAATGAGTGCATTCTTATCATGCTGGACCATCTTGGTACCGATGAAAGTACCCCTGCTAGGTTCATCAATGTCGATGTATTCTGCAGGTTCTTCTGTTGAAGGCTGATCATCGATGTGATCAGATTTTGGTAATTGCTATGTAGCATATCTGTTTGATATATCTAGAATGGAAGAGACGGTGTTCTTGCAAGCCCTAGAAAGTTTTTGACTTCCTTCGATTTCATAGATGCCATCATTGTGTTTGAAGTAAAGTGCTCGATGATAAGTAGAAGCGATTACTTCCATGTTATGAATCCAGTAGTGGCCCATAATCTCGGGATAACGAGATTTGGTGTTGAGGACGCGAAGTGCGACATCAATTGTGGTTGGTCCAGCAGTTATAGGTAAGATAATCTTGCCTAGTCGCTCTTCTTTAGAACCATTAAATTGACTGATATCGGTGTCGTTCGGAATGACTTGATCGGCCAATCCAATCTGGTCAATTATGCTTTGAAGGAGAATCTCAATACCGCTTCCAGTATCAATCATTATTGTATTCATGACAAAATTTTCATCATGAGTATTATGACTAATGCATCATGGTGTTGAAATTTAATATGACTAATGTCAAAATCTTCAAATGAAATCCCAAGCCAGCGATTGCTCGACTCAAGCAAAAGCTTGGCTTATTTATCTTGAGGTATGAGATCATAACATTCTGATAGTCTCCTGTGGTTGAATCAGTAAGAGTGGTTAATCTGATGAATCTCGATCATGTTGTTGTGGTACATATGGTACAGATGTTTCTCCTCAGCTTGATCTTCAACCTGGACTACGTCGAGCTACTTCTTATAGCTGCCATCCTTGTAGGATTCTAGTTCGATAATGTATTCGTACATCCTCCCATCTTTGAATATGAATTCCAACAACCTCCGTAAAGAATAACAGTTGTCAATAGCATGATGATTTACCTTGTGATACATGCAGTACGGGTGGCCTTCAATTTGTTCTAATGGTTGAGATAGATGGTATAGCTTATCCTTTGAAAGAAATGGAAAAATTACAGAGATTCGAGCATTCTTCTTTAGAGGACCGGTTTGTAAAATGTGCCGCCTTTCCGAGGTGTTCAAGTGCTGGCCTTAGAACGCTTTTAATCACCCTGATCGTCCTTCGGTTCATAGTTTCGTTTTGTTGGTGCACCTTAAGTGGTTAAGATGGATTTAGTAGATTTATATCTTTCGGATATCATCCTTTCTAGGTTGACATACCCATTGACCTTGGTGATCATATCTTTCAATGTCGTGTGTTTGTTGAGGAATAGGTGCTCTTTGGCCTTGCAGTCAAGCTATAGGGCGTTGGTAAAAACAATAATAACTATTTTATGATCAAGATTGTCTACTTTTGCGTGAGCTCCAATTTTTTTTTTGTAAATACCTCAAGCTTCTCCCCTTGTGATTGTTTAAGACTAATAAGTGAAAATAAATTCTCTTCCTTGTCTTTGCTGTGAGCATACGTTTTGATGAATTACTTCTGTAGCTGATCAAACGTGAGAATGAAATCTTCAGGTAGAGAGTAGAACCACCTAGCAGTTCTCCCAGTAGATTTGCTACGAACAGACGACAGAGAATGTAGTTGAGATTAAAGTACAATTCCAATAATTCACGGTATTGTTGAATGTGTTCCTTTGGATCGGTGCCTTTGTATTTATGTATCTTCGGAGTATAGAAATCTTTCAGTACTTCCATATCGAATAACTCTTTGGCAATTGAACTTTCTTGTAGTTTGGTAAGATCGTCTTTATTGCCTAGAATTTGAGCTTCAATTAACTCCTTGATTCGCTGATCCATATGCTCTTGTGTGACGTATTAAAGTGTGGCTTGAGTTGCTTGACGAGGTGGTTGAGGATTATGAGTGCTGGTGCCCTCACTCAAGAGATCATGTACTAGAATCCGAGGTTGAGGTCACTATTCTTCCTCTTTGAGATTTAGAAGGTTGGAAACCTCTGCTGATATCAGACTAAACTTCACCGCCAAAATGAATGGAAGGTTGAGGCTCATGCTAAACATTTCTAGAAATGGCTTTGCTGGTAGCCTCTCGAGGTCCAAACCTTTCTCGTGCAGAAACTTTAGAGTACTCCAGAACTTGATCTTGATATCTAGTTTGTGGAGCCTGTTGAGTATCCTGCAAAGCTTGTAATACAGTTTGTATGGTTGTCATCTGATCATTATATCAATTGAACGCTGTCAAACGAGCTATTCACTCGGCTTCAAGTTTCTTTTTGAGGAGCTCTCGGTCCAGAATTAACTGACGTTTGAGTTCATTATGCTTCTCTGTTTCGGCATGGAGATTAACCCGTATTTCTATAAGTTGCTCCAGCTCAACTGAAAGATCGAGCTGGATTCTGATTGCTTGTCGTCTGGAAGTGACCATGATTGGAGATTGATACTTAAATGAATATATGCCTTAGGATATCGTGGAAATCTGTTCTTTCCACAGATGGTGCCAAATATAATGGCTTAATTCTGTAGCTTGAAATGACTCAAAATTAGCTCTTACACCAAATGCACTTGTGATGAAAAGTAGTATAAAGCAAGAAATGACGCAGGTATTTTAGCGTGGAAAACCTTTGAATAGGTAAAATAACCACGACCATGAGTTGAGGGATTTACTAATAGTAACTTTAATTGCTTGAGGCTAATATCTTATTACAACTGATCTCTCGAAATTGAAATACTTAATCTTGCAAATAATTTTTTTTGTGTTAGAGTATACAAAATCTTGTTTTTCTTGGTCCTTGTATCTTCTGGAACTTTTTCTTTATATTGACCTTACCCATAGCTCGTTATCGTACTAAAGTACATTCTTCGAATAATGAGGTAAGTGGTGGTTGACTGTGTAACTGCTGAGTTCATGGGAGACAGGTGTCTTTGACTTGTTCATGGTCTTCTGTTGTGCTCGATCTATGTTCTTTACCAGTTTGTGGTGTTGGTGTCAATGTTGACTGTTCATGTCACGTGTGAAATACGTGAGTCTGATATTGAGGTATTTTGATTTTAGATTAGGTCAAAGGGTAGCCCCTTCCACTAAGCACACCAATACTACTTACTAGCCAACAAGATCAACCCTTAATCAGACCAATTGTAATAATAGTCCAACAATAACCCCAAAATTCTCAATTCTCAATAAGTAAAGTAATATGGTAAACCTAGTGTCTATGATCAATCGAAGTAGCCTCCAAATAATCCGAGAAGCAGTTGCCACCACTGTAGTGCAATCATCAGCTCTTCACACAGTAATCCTCAAGGCATGAATTCAAACACACCAACAAATATGAAATTTGTTAAACAATTCAGTAAGCCATGATCGTTGATAAGGTAAATTTGGAAATAGATGCCACGATATATCTGTAATCGGATGTGAGATTGACAAACAAAATGAGGGGATGTCGCAGTGATGAGGAGTAACAAAAGAGAGAGAGAGAGGGAGAAAGCAACTTTTGTTATGATTTTTTGTCATGTCTTCAAAAAAAAAACTTGGGTCGACCAAAATATGAAATCCAATAGTAGCAAAAGCATCTATAATTTTGGGCGCTACTTTAAAATAAATTGGGGGGCCCAAGTTAAAAAAAAGCCACTTTCTATAATTTTGGGCATTTTGTCTACCAAAAATTGGGTCGCCTGAAACCGGAAAACACAGCTCCAAAAAAGTTCCAAGTCGCCACCTCAAAACATAAACAAACCACCTTCGTCCCAAAAATAAATACAAAATAGAACGGCATTAAGGCATTACATCGAGATGAACAAAAACACATAAAATAAACATGGAATTATATAGTGTTCTTACTCTAGATCGATACAAATGTAATTCATGAGAGATAGATCACAATTATGGTGCAATGCAAACACACATAAGATGGATATGAAATAATGTGTGGATTGGTGCAGACATTGTTGAGTTGCGTCGCAGAAGATGAACTCTGATTCGATTCGATTAACTATGAATAAGCTAAAGGAACATACAACCAAAAACCAATAATAAGGATTTAAGGTGGTTCGACAATTGCCTACATCCACACACAATAGAGATAGAGTTAATTTTAAGATCCAAGGTTACAATCTTACAAACAAAGGAGGTTTTTCTTTCTAAAATCTCTCTACCAAAAGATCTCACCAAGGATGGGTTCTAAAAGTCTTAACTCATCCTTATATACTTGGTAGAGCACATACAATCACTCAGATCTTGAAACAAAACAAAGGCTCAAACAAAATTCAAAATTGACTTTTCTTAATGTCTGCTCGAATAGACATTTTTTCTATTTGATTAAATACCCAAAGTGTATTTGAAGATAAAGGGTTCTCAGCCTCCGTTATCTCTTTATCCTCATCCGCTGCATCATCTTCCCCCAGCTCCCAATGTCTTTTGCGCTAAATAACCTTTATCTATTGTACCTTCGAAGCTTCAGGAACAACTCTGCCTTTCCCTTTCTCAGCCTGCGTTGGTACTTGCCTCGGCCTCAGTCTCGAAACATCACTAGCCACTTCGGGTACCGACACTGCTTTCTTTGGGCCCCTTTTTTATTTTGGAACATACTGAACGTTTCTTGGCAAATCATCCTCCCCCATTTCTGCGGATACTTTCGAACCATCTTCGACCTTCCTCTTCTTTAATGGCTTCAGCGTAACGGGTACGTTTCGAAGCAGAGAATCTGTCTTCTTCTTTATCTTCCTCTTGATACCAAGACTCTAGAAAATAGAATCCACCCACTCTTTGTCAGAATTGAGTAAGGCGTCAATGTAATCCCTTGGATTCTCCCACATCCGATTAGTCGGACCTACAGAAAAATAGAAGTACAATCATAGCCTATTCGAGCAACATATCAAAATAAAACCTTCGATAAAAACTTACTTATAGACTCTATGATGCAACCTATGAGAGCCCTCCCCTTCAACATTCTCAAAATTTCCCTATACCACAATTAAATCCTTATTCTAGCCTCGACCCGTCGAACACAAATCAAACAACTAGGGCTTCTCTGGGTGACACTGGATAAGGTACGTCCCTACATTTTGATTTGCTTTCCTCGAAGAAAATGACACAATGTTGTACCACTCAATTAAACCCCTCTTTTCACATCTCAACTTTACATTCATGCTCTCTATTACCCTCATCGTCTCGTAAAAATTTATATTCATTTGAACCGGGGCAAACTCCCAAAAATTCAATACCTCCTTCACCAACCTTCAAAGGGGAAGTTATATTCCAAATCGTATCAGGCCTCTATATGCCATTATACCCATTCGCGGGTTCGACTTTAAAGTCCACCCCGCACCTGCAACATGTAATGTTGCCCCCACCTTCGATAGCCCTAACTTGGTAGAAAATTGATCCAATCTCTTTTTATCTCTAGCCGAAACAGAACCCACGACCCTA
Source organism: Kingdonia uniflora (assembly GCA_014058105.1). Lineage (NCBI taxonomy): Eukaryota > Viridiplantae > Streptophyta > Magnoliopsida > Ranunculales > Circaeasteraceae > Kingdonia > Kingdonia uniflora. Next base: position 132,742 of record JACGCM010000879.1, on the reverse strand, counting down.
TCCGACTAAGTCGAATCCTCACTATGATCACTCTGCTCCCCTTTTCCCTTTTCACCACCAGAAGACCCAACATTACTCTTGCCTCTCTCCCCCCAATCTCCTCCTAATCTATAAGAAACCTCCGTCATAGCTCCATAGTCTTTTCCCACACCCGAACAGATGTTGCCATAATCCGTTTCACCTGCTTGGCCGTAGTAGACTTGCTGTTGCTTTCCAATGAAGATGACGATATTATGTTCAGAAGAAGAGTGCAGAACTATGGGAAATCCTCTCCATAAAACCCCCATTTATACATGAAGGAACATTTCAACTTTTGCTCTTCCCAAGCCGCATTAATTGCTATCTTCAATTTCCCTCGAAAACTCAGCAGCCCAACCCCTACAACTTTCTAGACGTAACAGTTTCATCTGTATGCACATGGAAACACCATTTACGAGGACATGTAATTAACCAACTCCCCAGTATCGAACCATTGACCCACACCACCTCCATGAGTTTCGATTAATGCACGGTCAATTATCTTCGATCATATCACTATAGTTCAAGGTTACTTTTTCCAGTAAAAATCAGTACTACCACTAACATTCGATGAGATAAATTTACTTTCGTGCTTACAAGCCTACTCGTCTGCAATAACCACCAGATACAATTACACAAAATTTAAGTAAAACATCATTTCCATTCCATTCTCCAACGTACAACAACCAAAACAGAAAATTTACAAACCCAAATACATTCAAACAACAGCTAATAACAAAACCTCTAACTACGTCCTTTAAACATGAGAAACCCCCTTGTACGATCACCATCACCTTCACCACTGCCTCAAGAAAAGACTGCCTTAATTTTAGAAGGGCCAATTTCAATCGCCGGGCCTTACTCCTCAATCTTCTCTTCTGCGCGAACGAGATACTTAGCCAGATCCGACAGGTAGAGGTAGTGTTTTTTAGCAGTCATAAAATGGTACTTTAGCTGCGCCCAAAAGTAAGCGTAAGGCACCCCGTTGATAGGTTCTCTGGCCTCCAGCTCTACCAGTTCAGGCATATCCCAGTCGAGATCATGATGGTTGAAGAACTTCACATGCAATTCAGCTGTCTTTCACCCTATGCAACGATCTCGGGCGAATCCCATCCATTTTTGGTAGCGCGTGTTCGGAGTGACATCCACAGACTTTTTCAAGAAATGTAGAAGGAAGAGAAGAGAATTTAATAGAAGAAGAGTACACAACATCCCTACCCCCTTAATCCATACTTATAGCCTCATTTCATTTATTACCCTATATACACCAACATCTCTTTATTACCCTCTTTTATTACCTACCCAGGAACCAGTAGTCAAATGGTTCAACTTTCAATGCCAAATAGTTTTCTCAGCAAATAGCTATATACCTATTTTTGAGACCTTCGATGAGAGGGGGCGAATGTAGTAGCCTACTCGCAACCTTCTACCCCAGACATATACTCGAAGCCTTCATTGAAGACGGCGCAGTTATTGCTCCTTGTAACTATAATGACAGGCCCAACCACTGCTGCAGTATCCAAGTACAGAGACAGACCCAACAATTATTACAGTGACAGTTTTGACATTCCAGCGCCCATACCCACGCCGAAAGGATGTAATATGACTTAACCTTGGTGACTCGGCCCTTCCTATGTTCTATAAATAGGAGGGATGGGGAGCCAAGGAGTGGTTAGGAAATTTCTCCCCAGCCCCTTTGCAGTTTACCTTTGACCACCCTGTAAAAGCTCAATACTCAAACTTCGACTACTCGGCAGAAATATAAACACGCTTAAAAATCCTTAACAGGGGTTGTGGAGAGTCATATTCCAGGCCTCCACGCAAGTATATTGTCTATAGATTATTCATGCTCTAGATTATATACTTGTATTCCCTTAATTGATGATTAAGACCCATGGTGTAAGAACCGACTTCCCCTCGTCACGAAGTTAGGCCCCTACATTTGGTGCTGTCTATGCTTCCCACCCTACCAATCTCCTTTTTTATTTTTCCCCTCCCTTTGTTTTTAACTTCCATAGACTTTTTTCAATGGCACCCACCTCTGTTCCAGTTCTACCCATGCCGACATCTCTGTCGACTGAGTTTCTGCCCAAATAGCCTTACTTTCTTAGCAATTCGCCCAAGCCGTGGAGCACCACAACTTCACCAGGAGCATGAAAAGCACCGGTTGGAGTTTGAAGCTGAACGGAACCGCCGCCTGGATGATGCTGATAGGCAGAACCGGGCAATTGACGAGTTACGTAACACAGTCCAAGAGTTGCGGTGACTACAGCCTCTGGAAGCTGCTCGACCATCACAAGTACCAGACCCGTCGCGTGTGTCTGTCCACGCCCATCTGGGGCCCCCTCCAAATCCCAAAGCACCCCCAGTCTATATCGGTCCCGAAGTCATCCTTCCTAACCCAAATTCTCATAAACTTTAGTGGTGGCTTTGCTTCAGGAGGATTGGACAAAGCTTTCCAAATTGTGGGAGTACTAAAAGCATGTCTAAAATTTGAGTGAGATGACTAATGATAAGAATGTATTCCTTGGGGAACCCTCCTTATACCACGAAATGAGAAGGTTGATATATCTTGGTTAAATGGAGAAGTAGAGCTTTAGACAAAATAGATTTTGAAATATGTGGTTTAGTCAAATCAAATCCAAGACCATACTTCTCACCAAATAGTTTTGCACTATTAAGAAGTTTCCCTAAATTATCGGTACTATTAATAAAATCTTTGAGCTTATTCACGGACTTAGAAAGGTCTTGCTCTAACTTGAAAATATTACTATTGAGAAACTTCTCATGTGCAAACAAATCACCACAATTTGATTTATGAACCTTATTTTCATTCTTCACCCTTTTTAAATCACACTTTAATTTTTTTAGACTTGTCGAGTTCTCTTGGATCTTATTTTCAAGAAAAACATTCTTAAATTTAAGAGCTTCCATTTCAATCTTTAGTTTCTTATTTACTTTTTAATTTTGATGCCCTCAGCATAAAACTCACTATATTATTACTCAAGAGTAATAGAATCAAGCTTAGATGCCGAGTCAGAGTCATATGAAGTACGAGATGCAGTTTCCTCCATCCTACCAGTAAAAGTACAAAAGTTCGTAGGGTTTTCTTTAGTCTTAATTCTAGAATGAGTTTCACTTTTATCAGAATCAGACTTAGAAGATTAAGAATTTTCATATTTTAAATTTGTGACATTTAAAGTACTCAATATCACTTTTGTCTCTTCGAATTTTTTTAAAAGTAATTCTTAAACTAACACTCTTGTCATAACCTCCACGATTAAACATATCGTCTTGAACGACGAAACATTTTTTGTTTAAAATTTCAGGCAAAAAAGAACTATTTCTTCTTCATCCAATTCACAATCACACCCTGCATTGATTCCTTTAGACACTTTAAGAGCATTCCCCTTATATTTTTGTTGTGGATCAATTTTCATCTCAAAATTTTGAAGGATACTAATTAAGTCCTCTACTTTGATAATATCCATATTTTTACTAACTTCTATAGCTGTGACATGCTGATTAAATCTAATAGACAAGGACCTCAAAATCTTCTTCACCACCTTTAAAGACCTAATGAGTTCTCCAAGGCTATGTGACCCATTCATAATCTCACAAATCTTAGCATAAAAGTCCTCAAACTTTTTTTTAAAAAGGCTTTTAGCTAGGCAAGCCGGTTTTATATAGGGATTTGTAATCTCAAGTTTCCAACCCCATAAGGTTTTAAACCCACAACCTTTATCTTGGAAGAGAGGTATATAACCACCAATTAGCTAAAAGCCCAATCGTAACCATCTCTTAAGGCAAGCATCCCAAACCCCTTCATCTAATCCTTTAGATTTAAGAAACCACATCATGCAAACATTCTAATGCGCATAGTTAGTTTAATCAAGAAGAGGGGGCATAGTTATGTTGCTTCCCTTAGTTTTAGAATAACCAGACATTATGATTGAATCACTTGGGTCTTAATGCCCTAACGGAGTGACCCGCTCTGATACCAATTGTTATTCCTTGGGTTCTAGCCAATAGACCTAGGGGATGATCGAATAAGGAAAAAAAACTATGATGCAGAAATACTCTATTCTAATAATCACACACAATTTAAAACTAATAGCTTGAAAGTAAATGACACACAATTTATATCCCGAAGGAAGCCCACGAGTGGGTAAAAACCTTCGGCCCTAAAAAATTCACTAGTAAATTAATCAACCGTTACACAAAATTTAAACAATACCTTTATTACCTTACTTTGTATCTACTTGACTCACCAAGCCCTAGGAATAGTCTCCACGTCCCCTCTGGTCTTTACTATCTTCGTGAATCACTCAAAATAGCTTAGGCCTCAAAGCTTTACCGTTTGTGTCTCAAAGCTTCGCCACATTCGAATTTCCTGAGCAAGTATGAATAGAAGATTAAGATTTGTTTTTCGATTTTAGGGTTTCAAAATACTTTTTGGAATTCTCAAATCAAATACCAAAATCTTAGGGGAAGCTTATGGTTATTCTCTCAGCAGCCTAGATTCCCTTTCTTAACAATGGAGTTAACGATTATAAGAGAATTATAGATTGGTTGATTCTAGGGTTTGAAAGAAAGTTTTCTTCAAAGAGTCAAACCTAAATTTTGATGAAGAAAGGACATGATCTCAAATTTTCATTTTTAATAAATAACATAATTTTAGAAATCATCAAATTAATTAGAATCTCGGGAAAGGTTTACAATAAAGGGAAAAATTAAACGCGAAAAAGTTTTACTTGGAAAATCATATTCAGAGTTTTTAACGTAGAGAACAAAAATTATCCATAGATGATCTCAACAATTTGTGCTTCATCGATAATTAAGTCATCCATGACTTAACTCTAACCTATGGTATTTGTAATGAAACGACAATTTGAAATATAGTGAAACTTCAATGTAGACTTTGCAAGCAATATTTGGGTAAATATTTCCGAGTGCTTCTCTCAGTCTAATGCTCTACTTATTTATCAATTGAAACATATAATCTCTTCTCTAAAATAAGAAGATATGGTGATTTTTGCTTATTTCACAAAGCTGAAATCCTTATGGAACGAGCTTAATTTAAAGAAAACTTGAGAGAGAATAGTATGGTTATGAACGATCTTGTTTATTCCATTAAGCTACTTGAGTATTTATTGAGAAAATACATGAGAATCTACTATAAAATATAGCATGACTCTATTACATTGAAGTAGGAACTAATTGAGGACACCTATGAGTTTGTTCCAAGGAGATTGGAAGTAGTGATACCTATGTTAGACTGGGTCATCTGCTTGATTTTTTGTTTGTACCTTATTATACCCCTTCAAGCTTGGCGTTAGGTCAATCCAAAGGCCAAGTTTTCTTTTAAGACCATCAAAAATTGCTTTGCTGGTTGGCTTTGTGATGATGTCGACTAACTGCCTTGACGATGGAGCAAACCTTGTAGTGAGTGGACCAAGAACAACTCTTTCATGCACAAAGTGATAATAAATAATATGAGTTTTGTACGTGCATAAAATAATGAATTCATAGACATGTGTAAAGCTGATAGGTTGTCACAGAATAAAATTTGTAATTTTTATATAGATTCAAATATTTCAAAGTATAAAGGACAACTATGTCAACTCGGCCGTTGTCGATGCCATAGCCCACTATTCAGCTTCTGCACTAGATTGAGAAACTATATGCTAATTGTTTGCACTCCATGAGATACAACTAGAACCTAAAAATTTGTAATTTCCTGTGGTGGAACATCCTACCCAATCTCCATCCGAAAAAGCATAAAGATCTAGATTACTATTCTAGAGAATATGAAACCCCGAAAAAAGGGTCACTTTGACATAACGCATTATCCTTTTTACCATCTGAAAGTTAGTGTTGGTGGGAACATGCATATGTTGGCAAATCTAATTAGCGGCGTAACAAGGATCTGGCTGAGTAAGAGTTAGATACTGAAGTGTGCCCATGATTCTTCTATATTTGGTGACATCTTTATAAGGAGCGTTGCCATTTGATACTATTATGGGCTTAGATGCCATTTGAATGTTGATTGGTTTGCATTTCACCATGTGAGTACTGTGAAGAAGGTCGTTCATGTAATGGCCAAATTCTGAAAGCTCGAAATGGCCCGGAATTTTCTATCACATCAGTGAACCTGTAACAATATTCTAATAGAAAGTAAGAAATGGCACATGCAATTTTAGCGAGAAAAATCTCTGAATAGGTTAATAACCACGACCTTGAGTGGAGGATTTTTGTAAAAGTATCTTTACTGCTTGAGGTGAATATCATATTACAAGTGATCTCTAGATATAAAAATACTTGAACCTTGTAACTAAGAAGTTTGAATGTTGCTGATAATCTCAAAAAATTAGTTTCTTGATGATTTATTATGTAATTTTCTGGTCCCTATCTCATCTAGAACTTTTCCTTTATATAGGCCTTCTTCACAACTTCTTATCGTGCTGGAGCACATTTTCTGAATAATGTGGTTAGTGGCGGTTGACTGAGTAACTGATGAGTTCATGAGAGATAGGTGTCTTTGACTGGATAAGGTTTTTTTGGTTTTAGTTCATCCCACATGCTTAACCAGTTCGTAGGGTAGGTTTGAATGTTAATTGGGGAAGTTATGTTAAAAAATGCGTGAGTCTGAGATGGAAGTGGTTCGAACTGGCAACAACTCGACTTTAGGTGAGATCGAGGGATAGATCCCCACAATCGCCCCCTCTCAACCGATGTCACGAGTGGCTTTGATTGAAAAATGATCTGTTGCTATTGGTATTTGGGTTGATGTTCATGATAATTGAAATGGAGTAATGATGGCTTTTACTGTGTGAAAGTTATATGGGTTATGGGGAAATGACGTGTATTTAATGAGGATGTGGATGCTGACATATGTGATGGTTACTATTTTGAAAAGTTGCATCTGTAATAAATGATGACGATTGGTAAAACGTACCTGCATAATAAATATAGGGTTATATAAATTGTACCTGTATCAAATCCTTGAAGCAGAGTACGCTTGTTATATGTAAAATTCTCTGAAATAAAAAATGGTGAAGACTCAGAGGATTGTCCTTGAAGTGAGGATTACGTCTAAAATGCAGAGGTTGAAGTTAAAATATTTTGGTGATCAATCCTTGGAGATGTCGATACCTGCTCCTGTTCCTCAGACTTATCAAGGAATGTCGGAAGACAAAGCGGTTGAATCTGAGGAGGAATTCTACTATAAGTAGAGGTTTCATGTCACCGTCTTGACAGGCGAGGAACATTGGGCCTGTCTTCGTACTATGGCAGAGGACAAGATTGGGGGGTTAGATACAGGGACTGGAATAACTGCAGGGCAGTTATACTGATTTCTTGTATCACCATGGATTCTAAGGTTGTACCCTCTTTATCTCTACCAATTCTTTAAAGGTGGCAGTTTCAGAGGAGGAGTTGATGATAGTGGTGGAGGGAGACAGCCAGTGGAAGTCTGTTTTTCTATTTCCATCATGTTTTGGCGCTCAGACGACCTTTAGTTTGAATAGTTAAGGCCAACACTGAGTCTACTGCTTGCATAGTTTTTATTTGAAGTTCGACTGGACTTCGACCAAACTCATGTGAGGGAAGCTTTTTGTTGGTTCTAATTTCTGGTTTGCATCAGGGTAAAAGATCACAGAAGCAGGACAAAAAGAAGGACTTAATGGTCAGAGTACTTGAATGACCTGTTACTTGTAAAATTACTGAAAAACTTGTTATCTATAAAGTTCCTGAAGTTGGGTGCTAGACAGATTAAGTCTCTATAATGTACCTGAGATCGATTACTGAAAGATTTATTATTTATAAAATCAAGTGTAATTTTATTTACAGGAATACAATTTATTATCCAATTACTTGTGTTTATGTAGATAGAAAATAGCTCATAAAATTGAAATGAAATCGTTGATGGATGTTTGAAATGAAGTAAAGTTTATAAGTACTGAAAGTATTGTTATTGTAACATTCGAACTGAGATATATATGTGCAAAAATTTATGTGGTAATGTAAGTATGATATGTCTGCTTGTTGGAAATGTGGAAGATAAAAATTGTAGGTAATCTGTTATGTGAAAATTTGAGCTAATGAAATAAACCTTGAAAGAATAAGCTTGACTTGAAAAATAAAGTAACGTATGAGTTCGAGGTAAGGGATAAGTTCACATAGTCTATCTCAAGATTTTTTTGTTTTTGTTACGAGATAAAATGTCAAAATCACGTTTTGAGGGAAAAGTATTGCACAAATGTATAAATAAGGGTATAATTTATTTTTTAAATATGGAAAAGGGATTGTGATGGTACAGACTCGATCTCAGAGAATTTGTCATGCCGCTGAAGGACGATTGGCCATAAAGATCACTGAAGTGCGGGAAAGGATTTTTGGATTGTTTGGTTATGACGCTGAGTTACTAGTGAGGGAGTGTCAGCTCGAAGGAATTGATGTAAGGGGTAGGGAACTTGAGTATGCTCGATATTTTTATAAGGTATGCTTTCATGAATTGGTGTGGGATCCTGCAGATTGAGAAGAGATGATCGGATTGATTGCTGAGGTGGAAATCGAATTTGTCGATGGGATGATCGAGGGAGGAGACCTGATCAGATGTGGTCACTCAGGTCATCAAGGCTATTTTAGATATAATTATATGTAAAGTGTTATCTTTAATAAATGTAAGTATTGCTGAATTTAACAGAAAAGTTAAAAGTCAATTTGATCCTCTAGAGTTGCAAATGCCGTTTGAGACTGTTTTGACAAACAAATTTTGAATAACTTTGAAGATTTTGTTAGCTTGGAAAATAACGTCACTAGTACTATAAGTATAAGGAACAAGAACTGAAAAAATACAAAAGCTTCTAGTTTTGTTTTTTATGTAAAGCTACTAAAATCTGTTATCATAGAGTGTGAGTCGTCATGAGTGTAGGAAATCAGATAAAGATATGGAAACCAGAGATAAAAATAGATTAAAATATGGGGGTAGGGGTAATGATGGAAAGACAGTTTTAATGAAAATGTACAAAACGTCTGACATGGATAGTGGAAAAGACGCATCGGTTCCGAAACTGAGGATGGGTCGTGTGAGGCACAATAATTGCCCGTTGTTAGAGAGAGAAAGAATAAATAGTGCTTCGTCTTCATCATTCAAAAGTTTTTTAACTTCTGAAAATTATGAGAACACAGAGAGAGAAGCGCAAAAAAATGGTAGAGGATTTGTTAAGGAGTTATCTAAGGGTGATCAATAGTTGAAGAGAGTTACAGGCACAAAATCAAGTCGGTGGGTATATAGTAGTATTGAGAGGGAAGGGCTTGGCGCTACTGCGGATTCCTATTATGACACTGAAGGTTAGAAGGGATGTGTGTTGTATATTTTGCAAATTATAATCTGTTTAAGCAAATCCTAAAAAATCACTACTTTTAGCAATCTATTATATTTGACATATAGAAAGAATATTTGAAAGATATGTTGTATATGAATGATCGTTGTGTATCAAATAATGATAGATACCTGAACCTGTATGTAGGTCGAACGTAAGAGGTATCTGCGTAGGATCAAACTTTGGATGTAAAATTGTAGTTGAGATGGATATTTCACCTATTAACGAGGTTTCGACCTCTGGTCGGATGGTAGAATCTAATAGCGAGGTTGAAGTAGGATTGGAGCAATTTCTAAAATATCCTGGTAAATTGGTGGCCTATCCTTCTTGTTCAGAGGTATTTAAAGAATTTTATAAAGCCAAGGCTGCCGTAGGAGGGAAATAGGGAAATTGCGTAGAATACGCTGGTAAAATGCTTAGGGGGTGTACTGTAGAGACGGGGGAAGAGTATTTTTATTTCTTGGCCGACTTGAAGGAGGATAAATGAGATAAAGGTATCGATGAATTGATCCTGTTAGAATATTTTGATGGGAGTGTTTGGAGTGACCTTTGTGAGGGTTTCTTGTGTTACCTACCGCAATTAGAGTAAGGGTTGAGTCTTCCCCTTACCAATTTGGCGAAGGGGATTATGAATACGATTGGGACATGTCATGTTCAATTGAACGGGAATATGTGGGAGGTAATAACTGTTTGCGACCATCTGAATGAAAAATGGGAGAATGAGGGAAATGTGAGGAGGATATCCCCTAATGATGTATTGGAGATAAATGGGATAAAGAATTATCAAGCCAGTGGTGGGGCATATTTCTGTGCGAGTGCAACTCAGCGTCACTTCTTCGATCTTAATTCAGCAGGTTGAGTCTGGAATGACAACGTAATATGGGCGAAGGGTAATTGTCTTCAGAGAGATGATGAAAAACCATTGGATCTTATGTTTAGAACTGTAAAGCAAAGTAAGTATTACAATGCATGGAGTATAATATTGATATGTATGAACTGATGATCTTTTGGTGATAATAACAAATGCTATACATGGCAAACCTGAAGTCCCGAGTGGAGAGGAAAGATTTATTTTTGGACAAAGTTGAAGAGGAAGAGGTTGAGCTTAAATTTGTGTTGGAAGGACTTGGCCTTAGTTAAAAGAAGACTGTTGGGAGCTAGTCGAATAAGGTTCAAAAATCTCAATCGACCAGGCTGATGGCGGGTGTTGATGATGGGAAGAAGAGAAGAACTGGTGGGGAAGGTCAAACCAATGTAGCCAAGACCTCTAGAATAGATAGTTTGGTTTACCCGAAGTCTATTATGTCGAGCAAATTAACTCAAATATTTCCGAAAAAATAGATATTGAAGCGTCCGTCGGTCTCTGGTACTATTGAAAGTGGTGAGATCGACGAAAAAGAGAAAAGGAGAAGGATCAAACCTTTGGGGAGGTGGGGGGAAAAAGTCGTAGAAGAGTGACCTACTGCTAAGGACGATCTCATAGTAGTGGAGGAAAAGGCTATGCTGGCGGCTCTTCATGGAGAGGAGGATATGAGCAGGATGGTATGTATTTATGTTTGATCACGTAAAAAATTATTGCGTTTCGAACTCACATTGAGGTCAATTTGTTTTGTACAGGTTACTCGCTTGGTGAAGGGGATTTGGCTCCGAGTGGAAGAAGTAAATCTGAGATGGTGAAGGTTAAGGTCAAGCTTGAAAGGAAGGTAGCTCGAGCGAAGGCTGATGCTCTCAAGGAAGCCAAGAAGCTCAAGGCTCTGAAGGCTTCTCATACAGTGACGATTGGCCATCTGTAAGCGGAGGCGAGGATGAATATGGAGGAGGTGGAGGCAGAGCGTGAAAGGCTAGGGCGCTATCTGATGTTGAAGGGATATTTTGTGGATGAAGTGGATACCATTAAGGAAGACACCTATGTTGAGAAGGGTGATGATAAAGAAGTGGAAGAGGTGGCGGTGGGAGTTTTTGATGGGCTAGATGGTGTCTCCTGCCAGACGGTGCTAGACAATCAAGGGGATGACACTGAACTCCCCGAGGGTGAGAATGAGAAGGTAGGGTAGAGAAATGACTTTGTATGAATATTTTAAAGTATCTTGTAAATTGCTGGATTTGTGCGTATTTAATAGACTTCTGTAGGCTGAACCCTTTCTTTTGTAACCCTCTTGTAGGCACTTAGAGAAATGAGCACAAAATAAAAGATCTAGAGACCAGGCTTACCGGGGAAAGATAGATCTCTACAACCTTGCTGTCTTCGCAAACGGAGCTACAGGTTTGATTGGAATAGGTTTTCTGACTTGTATGCTATATTGTCATAAAGCTACCAAGTAAATTAGATAACATAAAGCATAGAGGTAGATCAAAAACTTACTATCAGTTTTAGGAAAATAACACTAATGGAGTGCGTAAAAATTTAAAGTATTTAGATAAAGTGGAATATCAAAAATATGTACCTTAGACTTTGAAATGTATGCCATGGAGTACCTATATGAGATTTTACTTCGACCTTTAAGTCTATAAGTAGTTGCACACAGTAGATGTTAGAAATAAAATATTTTTTCCGAAAAGAAATATATATCATGCTGATGGGGCTCTGAATCGAGCTGTATATAATGTATCTATTATTGTGCAGGTCAAATTGGATTTAGTTCACTCCCGTGAAGATGAGGTGCTCCAATGTAACCGTGAATTTGCAGGGGAGTTAGATAGGCTGAGGGAGGCAAATGAGAGCTGAGAAGATCAGAATGTAAAGGTGCATTTTAAATTTCTTGAGGCAACCCAGACTATTGTTGACCTCACTCGTAAGGTCGATGAGAAAGATGCCGAAATTGACAAGGGGGTAAAAGAGCTTGTGAAGGCAAAAGAACACGCCAGGAAGCTTCAAAGTTAGGTTGACACGCTGATGGTTAAGGGTATGCAAGATGAAATGGCTCAATACCGTATTGAGGGCTCAATACCGTATTGAGGAGCTAGAAAGATCTGAGGGGCAATCTCAAGCTGATCTTAAGAATTGTAGGAGCGAGCTGGAGCGACTGAAGCTGGAAATGATTATAAAAGATAACGAGCTGAAGGTGGCTCGAGAATATCTATCATCTTTGGATGCTCCAGCCGAACGCTTGCATATAGCCCTACCAGCCAAGGATATGGAGTTTCGGGAGATACAACGAAGGTGTGACGAGATAAATGAGAGAGTGGCACGATTGAAGTCCGAATTGGTGCAAGCCAACGTGCGTGTCAAGAAAGCCGGGGCTAGAAAGCGATCGTGGGGGAGTAGAAATGAGGTTAAAGATCCTCTAGTCCAAAGGGAGGTAGTAAGCCTGTCAGGTTGAATTAGAGAGTTGGAAGGTGACGAAGCTCAAATTTAGGGGCATGCGCAGAAAAGGAAAGCAAACTTAAGGGAATGCCAGCACAAGTTGGATGCTACTCTTGTTAGGGAGAAGATCTTGAAAGGAGAAATTAGGGCGAAGGAAATTCTGATGAAGAAAAAAGATGTTTTGTTAAGGAATACTTCGACCAGGGAAGAACTAAACGCAGAAATTGGGAGACTTTGAGCCCAGGTGGTGGACATAAAGGCCATTAATAAGGCTGAATCAGTGAAATTTGTTAAAAAATTGGAAGAGACTATAGCTTTTAATGCTCGGACAGATATGAAAATGGCAGATCAGAAGAAATTGTATGTGATTTTTGAGTCACGCCTCGAGAAGGTGATGTAACAGCCTACTCGTAGCCTTCGACAGTCAGTCGAGGCCTACTTCACAGCCTACTCGAATGTATTGAAGCCTAATCAATCTCTAAAATAGACTCCCCAGAGATCCCCCGAAGACGAAGCTTCGACATCAGGTAAAGCTTCAAGAACAGATTAATGTGCCACAGCGGAAACCCTTCGACCTCACTAACACACGGTCGAAGCAAGATAAGATAGACAATCACCTCTTCAGGTTAGACAGCGCATTGATTGGCCCATGCAGCTACAGTGACAGGTCCAACCACTGCGCCGTTCAGAGACATCATCAATAAATGTTGTAGTGACAGTACCGACATGACCGGCGCCCATAACTCACCGGGATTTCCTGACAACAATCATGTAAACCTGACCCACCCTTAGTGACTCAGCTCCCTATATCTCTATAAATAGAGGAGAAGGGAAACCCAGGAGGGTTTAGAAAAATCATCTCCAGTCCTTTTGTATTTTACCTTCGACCACCCGGATACTCTGTACACGAACCCTGCTATTTACTATTCAGTAATACATTCTGTCTTAAAAAATCCTCATCAGAGGTTGTAGAGAGTCACATTCGGGCCTCTACACAAGTATTTGTCTATAGTTAGATCTTACTTTAAGTCATTTTCCTGCCTCCTTTGATTGATGATCGGTTCTATTTTGTAAGAACCAACTTCACATCCGAATGAAGTTAGGTCTCTACAATTGGCGCCGTTTGTGTTTCCCACCCTACCAATCTCCTTTCCTTCTTCCCCTCCTTTTGATTTTTACTGCAGCAGATTACCCTCAATGGCCCCCACACGCCGTTCCAACTCAACTAAGGAAGGCTACTCCATTGACTGAATCGCTGCCCAAATATCCCTGCTATCCCAACAAGTCGCTCAGGCAGAGGAGCGCCACCAGAGCCAATTAAACCAGGAGCGTGAAAACCACCGCTTGGTACTAGAAACTGAGCGAAATCGCCGCTTGGATGATGAAAATAGACAGAACAGAGTAATCGACAAACTGCGTAATACCGTCTGAGAGCTACAGAGATTACAGCCCTTGGAATCTGCTCGCCCGTCCCGGACACCAGATCCATCGCGCGTCTCTGCTCACGCCCGCCTAGGACCTTCACTAAACCTTGAGATACCCCCCGTTCACACCGGTGCCGAAGATTTTCCCTGTATTATCCCCCCAACGGGCTTCATTCACCTCAGGATTCACCCCACAGAAGACTCTTCTGACTCAACCCTCCGCTCTTCTAGACACCCCAGTCGCCGTCCGGCTCGGGAGTGGCTCGGCGAACGCAGTGCTGATTTTATATCATACACTCGATCTCATAACCTTCGAATTCATCAATCTCCCCCACGTCCTGCGTATGTTACACAACAAGACCTCAATCATAAAATATAACCCGTCATTCGCGTCAGCACGAGCCCCGCCACAAACTCCTTGAGCCACCTCAATAGCCCAATCTGCCCCAAACTTTTGGCTATTGAAATACCATCCAACTTTCATGCCCCCAAACTCACAAATACCATAACACAGACCCCAAATCCTACATCTTCAAATTCCAAAACTCTCTAAGCCTCTACTCTACGACAGACTACCTATTATGTCGCCTTTCTCTAATAAGCCTTTCTGATAACCCCCTTCGATGGTACCAGAATCTCCCAAATGCCTCGATTCGTAACTTCGAGCAACTTTTACACCTCTTTATTGCCCAGCTTGCCTTCAACAAAGACAGAGAGGTCAGAGTTGACGCTCTCTTCAATTTTAGAAAATCTGGCAGTGAGACCCTCGAAGCCTTCACCAGAAGATTCCTCGATGAATCCCAAAAAATAGAAAATCTCGATTGCTCGAATACTATTTTGGCATATTCGAATGCCCTGCCCGACCACAGTCGAGTAAAAAAGCACCGAGTCCTCCACAAACCAAAAACACTCGAAAAGATGCTCTCAAAGGTCAACGGCTATATTGATCACAAACAGAGCCAACCTTTGCACACAACAATCTTTAATAAACCTCGACAACACCCCCACCCTGCTCCCACACCCCTGATCGCTCCTGCCTCATAGGAGACTGAGAGCCGCAAACGCCCAAATATTGATAACAGTACCGAAGCTCGCAAAAAGTGACCAAGGCATATTTTGTCTACACTCACTACCCCCCTCAGCACCCTTATACCTCACATACAAGCATACCCCATTTGACGCATCCCTTTCCCCATCAAAGTCAGACCAGGCAAACCTTACTGTGCCAACCATAAGTGCTCCCTTAAAATTATTTTCAGAGCAGGACGTTTGTACCAGTACATTACTGATCTTCCGAGCTACCTCGATGGGTCCTACCTCAAATCTCTATCCACCCCTACTACTGAACAAGCTGAAGTGTACATCTATAAAGTCAAGTTGATCAAAGTTAACAACATAGACAGTGGACATTCCAAGAGTAAACGAAAGTGCGTCAAAGAATGTCACAAACTCACCTATTAGGAGAAATTTCCTACGCTTCTGCCAGAATCAAGCCGTCACCCTCGACTCAAATGTATCTCTTTCATCGACTCTGACATTTAACACATTCGTTTCACCCATTCCGATCCATTAGTCATCATGATTAAGATCGAGAACCTTGTTCTCCATACAATGCTCGTAGATACTAGGAGTGCAACTGATGTCTTTTTTCTTCTAACAATCCAAACCATGAAGAAAATAGACCTCATAACCACTGCCAACATCAAACTAAAAAGTTTCAATAGATTAACAGAAGTCGCCGTTGGCCGTATCAGCCTACCCGTCACTACAAGCCCCATTACCCTTCAAACCAGCTTCACCGTCATTGACAAGAAGTCCGAATATCTCGGTATACTCGGACGAGATTGCTTTACGCCATGCGAAATATACCTTCGACCTATCATTAGACCCTTCGATTCAGCAATCACGCGGGTACTTGGAACTTGAAAGGCTCTCAGCGCCTTACCCGCTCCTGCGAGCACCCAGAGGTTGACCAAACCCGAAAACTTGTCAGCCCCCTGGTGATCACATCATCTTTCTATCCCCTCGACTTCGATAGATACCACCCCATCTATCGAACCCACTGTTTATATCGAACTCGACGGTCCCGGTCGGGGAACATTTATCAGAACCTTTCTCAATGAGTCAGAGTGCCTCAAACTTTCAAATTTTCTCCGAACAAACAAAGACATCTTTGCCTGGATATTTCAAGAAATGCCTGGTGTTGACCCCAACCTGGCCTGCCAACGCCTCGATCTCATCCCCCAATCCTCAGCAGTAAAACAAAAGAAGCGTACACTGGCACCACGACTTCGAGAAGCCGTGAACCTCAAAGTAGACAAGCTCATTGCCACAGGCTTTATCAGAGAAGTAAAATATATAGACTGGATATCAAACATTATAGCAGTTCCTAAGAAGAATGCTAAAATCCGAATCTGCGTCGACTTCACTGACCTTAACAAGCACACACTGAAGGACAGTTTCCCTCTCCAAACTATCTCAGCACTCCTCGATGCCACTGCTGGACATGAGCGCCTATCCATGATAGACGCAGCTTCGGGCTATAATCAGGTACCCCTCCTCCTTGAAGATCAACTTAAAACTTCATTTATAACTGAACAAGGCCTTTACTGTTTCAAAGTTATGCTCTTCGGCCTTAAAAATGCCGGTGCCACCAAGCAACGCCTTGTCACAACCATGTTCAAATCCTTGCTTGACAAATCATTCAAAGTCTATATCGACGATATGTTATGCAAGAGCCTTCAGAAAAATACCCATATCCAAGACCTCTCAGAAATCTTCTTGATACTTTGCACATATAATATGAAACTCAACCCAGACAAGTGCCAATTTGGCGTGTTATCCAGAAAATTTTTGGGTCACCTCATCAGTAAATGCTGGATAGAGATTGACCCCTCCCACAGTCGAGCCCTCATAGACATGACTTCGCCCCGAACCAAGAAAGACGTCCTAAAAGTGGTGGGCAGGATAGCATCCCTCAATCATTTTATTTCCAAATCCTCAGATCGATGTGCATGGCTCTTTTCCTGCTTACGTGATCATGGCATCCACAAAGAAAAAAAGAAAAGCAATCCCGAGATCGACTAGACCCTTGAGTGCGAACAAGCCTTCCTTGAGCTCAAAACTTATCTTGGCCGTCCACCAATCATCAGCACACCTATCGAAGGAGAAACACTCTCTTTATACCTTACTGCCACAAAAACCTCTCTGAGATCAGTACTCATTCGGCTTGATTCGAACATCGAATTAACTATATATTTCATCAGCAAAACCCTAACCCCTGCAGAAACTCGATATTCAAAACTTGAGCACTTACTCCTCACACTTGTCTATTCAGGCCGTAAGCTCAAACCATATTTTCAGGCTCATCACATTCGCGTTATTACCAGTTATCCCCTTCGAGAGGTACTTAGTAAAAAAGAAATATCCAGACGAGTGCATTTGTGGTCTGTATACCTTGGCAAATGCGACATTACCTTCGAGAAACAAATATCCCAGAAAGGCCAAGCAGTAACAGACTTTTTAGCTGACTTCTCGGTCGAAGATGACGACTGGGAAGAACACGAAGAGGATTTATCTGAAGATGAACCCGAGATAGTAGATCCCTGGGACCATCTCACTGGCTGGTGCTAATTCACAGACGAATCAGTAGGACCTAATGGCTCAGGCATTGGTATTGTCTTGGTAACACCCACTAATGACTACATAGAGAAAGTTGCCAAACTGAGTTTCGAATGTTCCAATAACGAAGCAGAGTATGATTCCTTGATCCACGACCCCGACCTTGTACTCGACCTTGGCACTCCCAAGCTTGCAGTCTTTACAGATTCCCAACTCTTTCAGAGACACTATACAAGAGAAAACCAAGCTAACGGTCGCATGGCTGATTACGCTCTCTTTGTGCGACAGTGCTTGGACTGGTTCCCCAAAAAATCTATAATTACATATTATCCTTGAGGAGAAAATAGACATGCAGATGCCCTCGCCTATATAGCTGCTATGCTCGGGCAATTAGAATCTCGAAAACTCCATATCGAAGTACTCGAACACCCAAGTATCGACCAGATAGAAATCGATACCATCAATACTGGGGGCGAGAGTCACGATCTGGACGATTGGCGAATGCCGTTTCTTCATTACCTCAACAACGCCACCCTCCCTGATGATCCCAAAGCCAAACGGTCCTTGCTATAAAGCTGCCACTAATATACTATACATAAAAGCAAACTACATCAAAAATCTCTAAATAGCATCCTCCTTCGATGCATATCCCAAGACGAAGCCTCTTAAACCTTAGCCAAAATTCACAAAGGAACCGGCGGTGCTCATACTGCTGGTCATTCTATGGCCCTTCGAGCTGTTACCCAAGGATTATTTTGGCCCGGTATGAAAAAACAACCTTCCGGCTACGCAAAACACTACAACAAATGCCAGCGTCATGCTCATGACATCAATAACCTCTCTTAAGACCTTCACTTCAGTCAAGTTTTCTGGCCATTCAAAAGATGGGCCATCGATCTCATTGGGCCCTTCCCAAAAGCTTCAGGTAGTAGAAAAAACATCCTCGTCGTAACCGATTACTTCATAAAATGGCTCGAAGCGGTACCTCTATGCCGAACCAGAGAAGATAAAGTTGTCAAATTTTTATGGGAAAACATCATCACTTGCTTCAGCTGTCCCCATATGATTCGATGTAATAATGGTTCCCAATTTGTTGGCAGCAAAGTCAAAAACTTCCTCAAAAAACATGACATCATCCGCTCACTCTCCACACCTTACTATCCCTAGGGCAACGGTCAAGTCGAAGCAATTAACAAAACCATCGTTGATGGTCTTAAGAAGAGAGTCGACGCAAAGAAAGGATGATGGGTTCAAGATTTATAACACGTCCTCTGGGTCTATCGCATAACCCCAAGGAAATTTACAGGATGCACCCCCTTCCTCCTAACATAGAGATAGAAGTTGTATTACCAACCTAATTCGAAGTACCCACTTGAGACCCTAACCTCCCAGATGAAGATAATGAGTTTGAACTTGCTTGCAACATGTTATGGATCGATGAAACTAGAGATCGAGTTATCGTAAACCTTGGCTGGTACCACACATCATTTCAGAAATCTTACAACAAAAGAGTTTAACCACAGAGTTTCAACATTTGAGATCTGGTACTTAAACTTGTCAATCAATCTTCGAGACCTCAAAATGCTGGCAAGTTAACCGAATCATGGGAATGACCATATGTTGTCTGCGATAAAACAGACAAGGTTTCTTATTACTTAATTATGGAAGACGAAGAGCCTCTACCGAACCCCTGAAATACAATGTAGCTTGTCACCTATAACAGGCAATATCTTTAACCATGTACAACTGATGTAATCCAAAACATTCAATAAACAAGTTTTTCAACCCTTACTTCGTCTCCTGCTTTATTTTGAATTTCTAGATTTAACTCAGGTGTCATGTCAACCTTCGACCCGACTGATACTTGTGGGCGATCTTGAATTGCTCAAGCTCCCAACTTCGAGCAAACTCGAGGGGTAAGAATGGTCGAAAGGCTGGACCCTCGGTGATGCATTGGGGGTGACCAGATATTACTTCGCTGTGGCCCAGGCCTTCGAAGTCCTGTCCTTTTATTGATTGACCCTTGGTATCACGTCCACTTTCGCCCCGACTGATACTTTGGGGCGATCTTGAATTGGTCAAGTCTCCAATTTTGAGCAAACTCGAGGGGAAAGGATGATCAAAAGACCAGACCCTTGGGGATGTATTAGGGGCGATAAGATATACTTCGTCTTGGCTCAGAAATCGTTGAAGTCCAGTTCTTTTCTCAGTTTCCCCGGGTATCATGTCCACCCTAGCCTCGACTGGTACTTGGGGGCGACCTTGAATTATTCAAGTTTCAAACATTCGAGCAGACTCAAGGGTTAAGGATGGTCGAAAGACCGAACCCTCGGGAATGTGTTAGAGGCGATCAGATATTGCTTCGCTGTGGCTTAGGCCTTTGAAGTCCAATATATTTTTGGGTTTTCTCTAGGTATCACATCCCCTCGGCCCAACTAATACTTGGAAGAGACTTGGAAAATTTTCATTTCAACATCGCTATGGCTTTGGCCTTTGATGTCTAGCAAAACATTCCGAGTTCGATTTATATCTCGTCAACACTCCCCAGGTTTCGATCACATTACGATCATTCATACAAACCAAATTTCTACTCCAACATATCTAACTTCTATACTTCCAAACAAGAGCCGTATACAAAAATACTATATACAATTCTATCAATTGTAGAGCACATTCAACATATTATCCATAAGAGGAACAGTGGCAGTACAATTCGAAGACCAATCATCAAGAGTCCAAAACAAGCAAACTCAACTGAATGTGCATTCAAATTCCAATAATTCAAGGTCAGAGCACGATTATACAATCCATCAGTAAATCATATATCAAATTAGAAGTTCAGAATCAGTATGTTCAGAAAATACGTATCAATATGTTCAGCATCAATTTCAGAAGTTCAAACAGATATCAAAAGTACAAACAACCTACCGAGTTCAGAGACTAACAGAAAACAACACCATCGTTCAAAATATTACAACTCAAACATTTTAATCAACAAAACAAGAAATGTCATCCCAACCTCATATACCTCATACCGGCGTGGTTATGCCTTTCAGCTCCACGGCTCCCCCAACAACTTCATTCGAATCTCCAATGTCCAAACCACCAACAGTACTACCAATGGGCGCTCCAACAAGTAAAGTATCTGCACTACCCCTAATACTTCCAACTGCTTCTTCAACAATGTTTGCCTCTCCTCCTTTCATCTACAGATCATCCCCTTCAACAAGTCCTGGAGACACAGGATAAGGTTCCAATGTCTCAGAGTCATACCCCTTATCGTCTATAAAGTTTTTCAACTTAACGTTCGTTATGCATTCACCATCATCATTACCTTTTTTTGCACACTACCCCTGGTGCCCGTACTAATCTGATAGACCAGCCGCCTGGGCTGTCAGATCGGCCAGTCAAATCCTTCATATCCAATGATATAGTCTCCAAACTTGAGTACTCGGCTATTTTACGTCTCGAACAATCCGTAGCAGATAGCCTCAAGAAAACTTATCTAATATATCGACTTTTGACATCCAACATACCCTTTAACGCAAAAGTTTCGACCCTTTGACCGAATACAGTCACAAACTTCAACCATTCAACGATCTCATGCTTACAGATAAAGTTTTTACCTTCGACGCAGTTTATCTTTCATTTCAACAAAGTCATTTTTATCTTCGACCAACACAAACAATTCATTTGACAACTGTATTATCCCTTTAATACCTCTAATCACAAATCAAATTATATATTACTAGTATGCACAACACAACAAAGCAAGTTATTAGCAAAAACCATTTTCATTCAGCAACTCTAACAACATTACAGGATTCATACAAAAAAGAGAACAAAAAAGAAGGAAGAAAGTAGGCAAACAATAACAAGAAAGCATGCAAAAGAGAACCCTATTTGTTGATGGGTTGTTTCTCTTTAAACAACGGCCGCTGCATCTTCGTCCTCCTGGTCCACTATATCATCCGCAAAACCTGTGTGAAGAGAAAGCCGATGGCCGGGAAATGACCCCATCATCTGCACTATTCCCCACCAGTACGCGAAGGGCATGTCATAGAGTGGTGCCCCAGGTTCTGCTTCAAAGAGGTTGGGCATTTTGACATCAATAACCTCCTGTATTCCGAACCTCCGTTCAAGACCCAACAAGGTCTCCTGAATTCTCCTGTCCCACACCGCCGCTTGATCTCCTTGAACTGGTACATTTTTGGCCATGTTGAGAAACAAACAAAGCAGTAGATAAAGAAAAAGTTGTAGGACAGATGAATAAATTCCTTCCAACCCATCCCCTTTTATACTTACAAACCCACCACAACTTTTCCTTTTCCCTAACCGAATTACTGGCAACCTTCAATTCCCAACCTCGAAAAGTTAGCAAACTAAATTTCCAACTTCCCAGGTGTAACTGATTCATCGGTACATGCATTCAAACCTCATTCCCGAGGACTCCTAGTCGAGCATACTTCCAGCGTCGAACATTCAATCATCATTACCTTCGAGCATATCATTATACATCGCGCCTATAAAAGTAATTGTCTACATTCGCCAACACTACCAGTCAGAAAATAGTGATACAGGTACGCAGAAAATATTTTGTCCATTCCAAACATCCGCTCAAACAAAAAAATTACATTTCTACTACCATCCAAAGAAAAAAAAAATAGAGACATACAAAGAAACAAAGGTAACCTCATCAACCATTACTCCTACTACCAGAAGGTCCTGCTTCAGTCGCTGAGTTCTACTCCTCGTTGATCTCCTCTACGTAGACAAGACTGTCGGCCAGAGCCATCAGAAAGAGATAGCGCCTCTCAGTGGTCATAAAATGGAACCTTAGCTGGTCTCACAGATAGGAATAAGAATCACCATTGAAGAACTCCTCAGGTCCTACCCCCACAAGCTCGGGCATGTCCCAATTTAGATCATGCTGCCCAAAAAAATTCATATGCAGTTCCACCATCTTCCACTCCACACGACGGTCACGAGCAAACCCCATCCTCTTCTGGTAACGCGTGTTTGGCGTGGTATCCATTCAAATGCTCAGAATCAGAAGAAAGAAGCAGAAGAATACTGTAAATAGAAGAGGATACAACACCCCTATACAATAACCCATCTTTATAGCCTTCACTTCATTTATTACCCTATAACCACCTACATCTCTTAAAAACCATCTTTTATTACCTACTCGGAAACCAACAGTCAAACTGCTCAAATTCCAAGACCAAACAGCTTTCTCAGCGAACACCTCTCCACTTGGCTTCGAAACCTTTGCTGAGAGGGGGTGAATGTAGTAGCCTACTCATAGCCTTCGACAGTCAGTCGAATCCTACTTCATAGCCTACTCGAATGTATCGAAGTCTACTCAATCTCTAAAACGGACTCCCCAGAGATCCCCGGAAGACGAAGCTTCGACATCAGGCAAAGCCTCGAGAATAGATTAATGTGCCACAGTAGAAACCCTTCGACCTCACTAACACACGGTCGAAGCAAGATAAGATAGACAATTATCTCATCAGGTCAGAGGGCACATTGATTGGCCCGTGCAGCTACAGTGATAGGTCCAACTAACGTGCCGTTCAGAGACATCATTAATAAATGTCGCAGCGACAGTACCAACATGACCGGCGCCCATAACTCACCGGGATTTCCTGATTGCAATCATGTTAACCTAACCCACCCTTGGTGACTTAACTCCCTATATCTCTATAAATTGTGGAGAAGGGAAACCCAGGTGGGGTTTGAAAAATCATATCCAGTCCTTTGCATTTTACTTTCGACCACCCGGATACTCTGTACTCGAGCCCCGCTATTTACTCTTCAGTAATACACTTTGTCTTAAAAAATTCTTATCAGAGGTCGTAAAGAGTCACATTTGGGCCTCTACGCAAGTATTTGTCTATAGTTTGATCTTACTTTAAGTCATTTGCTTGCCTCCTTTGATTGAGGATCGATTATATGTTGTAAGAACCATCTTCACATCCGAACAAAGTTAGGTCCCTTCAGGTGAGATCTTACTTTTTAAGGATCGTTGTAGATCATGTGTCACATGCAGACCTGTTAAGGTTGACCGTTACGCATTTTGAAGAGGATGTAAAAAGAATTGAGTTAGAACGAGATACCTTGTTCAAGAGTTTGTCTGATAAGGGATGTATTTGTAGAGTCAATATAGATCAAGGGAACTGTATGGCCTTCATGGAAACGAATTTAGGCCATTG
This sequence comes from Kingdonia uniflora, assembly GCA_014058105.1. Lineage (NCBI taxonomy): Eukaryota > Viridiplantae > Streptophyta > Magnoliopsida > Ranunculales > Circaeasteraceae > Kingdonia > Kingdonia uniflora. Next base: position 108,771 of record JACGCM010000879.1, on the reverse strand, counting down.
ACTTACTGATCTGACAGAGAGGGGCAGAGTTGCTGCAACTCATGAACTGAATTCAGATTCACCTCATGCTGAAGGGCAAAACATGGTTGACATTCCATCAGCAGAAAAAAATCCATTGTAATGTGACCTGAAAATAAATTGTATCTGACACTGACATATTGAAATAGATGAAAGCAAGTATGAACTTTGCCTTATCTTATGTCTGGTAGGGTCTTTAATATAAAAAAAAGTTTTTACATTTATTCTAATCGCAGAGATGGGTTGACTTAGCCAAACCAAGTGAATCATGATTTAGCTTTAGTAATGTTACAGACATATTAAAAGAGATGAAGGATAGTATTATCTTTGCCTTATCTTATGACTGTTAAAGTCTTTGATATGAAACAAGTTTCCGTATTTGTTTCAACCGCCGAGATGAGTTAGCCAATTCAAGTGAATCTTAATTTAACTGTAGTAATGTTGCAGACATATTTAAAGAGATAAAGGCTAGTATTACCTTTGCCTTATCTTATGCCTGCTAGAATCTTTGATATGAAACAAGTTTCTACATTTGTTTTAATCACAGAGATTAAGTAGAGTCAGCCAAACCAAGTGTTATTCTTAATTTAACTGTAGTAATGTTGTAGATAAATTAAAAGAGATGGAGGCTAGTATTATCTTTGCCATATCTTATGCCTATTAGAGTCGTTTATATGAAACAAGTTTCTGCATTTGTTTCAATCGCAGAGATTTAACAGAGTCAGCCAAACCAAGTGCTATCCTCGATTTAACTGGTATAAGATCGATTAAAAGCTAGTATTATCTATGCTTTAATCTATAGAATGTGGCTGAATCTACGTAAGTAGAGAGATGTTGTAAAAAACTGGAAAGTTTTATTGATCAGTTTAGAATTTGTATTGGATAGAGATAAAAATCTCACTTTTGGAATTAAGAAAACAAAAGAACAAAAGCGAGAAGCGGAAATGGAGTAGTAAGGCGCTTAACGATAGTACTGTTTCAGTTGCCTAGTGTTCCTAGGATTTGAAATGGTGATTCCCTCTTCTGTCATAAGAAAATATGATCCTAGGCCTGAGAGACCTGCGATTATGAATGGATCCTCCCAATTGTCGGCTAATTTTCCAGCGTGAGGCTCTTTGCGATGCTGAAGGAGGACGAGATCATCGATTTGGAAGGTGTGGTTTCTGACTCGGTTGTTGTGCGACCTGACTAACATATGATGATATCGGCCTAGGTTAACGATGGCGCATTCCATGGTTTCATCGATCATATTTAGGTTGTAAGCCAATTCAAACTTATTTTCCTTGGCAGTCAGCTCGTGATCTCGAACTGGATAATGGTATTCAGAAGGAATGACGATCATAGTACCATAGGCAATGAGGAATGGGGTTCATCCTGTTAACTACCTGAGAGTGGTACGATATCCCCATATGACATGACGCAACTCTCGAACCCAATTCCATTTTTTCTGTGAGTGAAGCCATTTTTAGAGTCCATCTACAATGGTTTTATTGGGGATTTTGGCTTGGCCATTTCCTAGAGGATAGTAAGGATTGGATGGTGAGTGAATGATATTGTATTGGTTGAGGAAGGTTACAATTTTTTCTCTATCAAATTGGGGCCCGTTATCGATGCGTATTAGGTGGGGGTACCTAAAGCGAGTGATGATGTGTTCCCAGATAAAAGAGATGGCCTCTTATTCTCTGGTTCGACATAGTTGAACTGCTTCTACCCATTTTGTAAAATAATTGGCAGCTACGAGTAGGTGACGACGATTACCTGGAGAGTTAGGGAAGTCGTCTACGAGATCAAGTGCCTATCTTTTGAATGGCAAGATTACCTTGTTTGCATGGAGTTTGAGTGCAGGGGCGCGCATTATATGTCTATGCCTTTGGCAGGTATCACATCTGCGTAACTACTCCTCTGCTTGCTTATGCATACTGGGCCTGAATACTCTTTGCATAATAGCTTTGTTTGCCAGTGATCGACCTGCGGTATGGGAGCCACAATTAACTTCATGTAATTCACAAAACATTTCATTTACTTTTGGTTTGGAGAGGCACTTGAGGTAAGGCCCCGTGATGAAAAGGTGGTATAGCACACCATTTTAATTAGTGTAGTGCTTCGAGATATTGATCAACTGTCGGCGTTCTTTTGGATCTGCTGGTATAATTGATGTTCACACCAAGGTAGGCTGAAAAAGTCTTTCACCAATCGTCGTCTCCCTTTTTATTGCTCCCAGTGTCGATCGTGCATACAGAAATATGATCAATGTTAGGAGTTGAAATGATTTTGATCTGGAGATATCAAGCTTCTGTACCCAAGACCGCGGTTAAATATGCCAAGGAATTGGCGTGTCTATTTTCACCTCGAGGAAGATAATTGAGAGTTTCTTTCGTGAACTTGCTCATCCTATCTGCAACGAGGGCTACGTATTTGATCATCTTTCCATTCTTCTTATATTGCTCAGAGTAATGGTGGATGATGAGTAGTAAATCTGTGCAAACCGAGAGTTCAGGGATATCGAGCTCAAGAGCAAGGTCGAGTCCATGAATAAGAGCTTTGTACTTGGTAACATTATTAGAGGCCTCAAAATCCAAGCAGATTGGTTTCTCAATTCTGCCATTGGAAGGGGTAATCAAAACAATTTCAATCCCTGACCCTGCGGGTTCTGCTAATCCATCCGTGCAAAGTCTCCACCCCTTTACTGTAATCTATTTAGCCCACTCGTCAAATGGTTTGGGGGGTGGATCTTCGGGAGCTTCTTCTGTAAGGTCAGGTCGTGCTCCTCCCACTCGGGATCCTAGCCTAAAAAATCAGTGAGAAAATTGGTAACGGCCTGACCCTTTTGGAATGACATTGTTCAAACTTGATATCATGTTCTCCCAAATAGACTGACCACTGTTGCACTCTCCTTGATTTTTCTTTCTTGGATTGATCTTCCCGAGGTGGGTAGTTTGTCATGACTTTGACTGAATGATCTTTGAAGTAATGCTTAAGTAAATAAGAGTGAAAAGATTCTTATCAATTTTAGAGTACCTCATTTCTGTTAGAGTGAGGGTTTTTCCTTGTTGTGAGCATATGTTTTGATGAACTATTTTTGCAGCTAGTCGAATGTATATATTGAGTCTTCAGGGAGATAGTGAAACCATCAGAGTAGTTCCTCCTGTAAACTTATGGTAAATAGACGGCAAAGGATGTGGTTGAGATTGGAGTATAACCCTAATGAATCACGGTACTGCTGAATGTGCTCCTTCGGATCAGTATCTTTGTATTTACAAATTTTTGGAGTATGGAATCCTTTTGTTATATCCATATCGAATAACTCTTTGGCAATCGGACTTCCTTGTAATTTTGTGATGTCGCCGATAGTACCCAGAACTTGTGCTTCAATCAACTCTTTAATTCACTGCTCCATATGCTCTTTCGTGACGTAATGACGTGTTGGTTGAATTGCTGGACGAGCAGGTTGTGGATGATGAGTGCCCATACCTTGACTGAATTTGGACTGAACTACACCCCCAAATGTATAGAGGGCTGTGGATAGTGCTGTAGAATCTTGGAAATTGCTTTACTAGGGACTCCTCGAGGTCCTAATCTTTCCCTTATAGAAACACGGGAGGTCTCTAGCAACTGATCTTGACCACTAGCTGGAGGAGCGTGCTGAGTATTTTTTAGAGCCTCAAAGGCTGTCTACATTGTTGTCATCTAGTCTTCATGTCGTTTGAGCACTGTCAAACAAGCTTGTCATTCTGTGTCGAGCTCTTTCTCACAGAGATCCCGATCCTTCATTAACTGAAGTTCGAGCTTGACGCGTTTATCTGTTTTGGTGATGAGATTCGCGAGTAATTCTGTAAGTTACCCTGGCTCTATTGAAACATCAAGCTGGGTCCCTGTAACCGGTCATCTAGAAGTAACCATGATTAAAAGTTGTAGTGAAATAATACCTTAGGATATCGTGGAAATGTAATCTTTTCCATAGACGGCGCCAAATGTAATGGCCAAATTCTGTAAGCATGAAATGGCTTGGAATTCACTATCACACCAATGAACCTGCAATAATATTCTAATGGAAAGTAAGAAATGACACATGTGATTTTAGCGTGGAAAACTTCTGAATAGGTAAAAAACCACGACCTCGAGTGGAGGTTTTTTGTTAAAGTATCTTTACTTCTTAAGGCGGATATCTTATTTTAAGTGATCTCTAGATATAGAAATGCTTGAACCTTGTAACTATGAAGTTTGAATGTTGCTGAGAATATAAAAATAATTAGTTTCTTGATGATCTCTTGTGTAATTTTCTGGTCCCTGTCTCTTATGGAATTTTTCCTTTATATATGCCTTCTTTGCAACTCTTCATCATGCTGGAGCATGTTTTCCGAACAATGTGGTTAGTGGCGGTGACTGAGTAACTGACGAGTTTGTGAGAGACATGTATCTTAGACTGGATAAGGCTTTTTGGTTAAAGTTCGGCCCACGTTCTTAACCAGCTCGTGGGGTAGGTTCGAATGTTAACTGGGGAAGTTATGTTAAAAAAAGGTGAGTCTGAGATGGAGGTGATTCGAACTGGCGACAACTCAACTTTAGGCGAGATCGAGGGATAGGTATCTATAATGCATATACTTCATTTGAGATAGGAAAATTCTTCCTTTAAATGGCTGAACTAGAATACCCATAAAATAGTTTAACTCACATTGATCCTTCATCACTGCAAGAAAACAGGGTTTTAATGTCACTAGAAAAATAATGTGAAAGGGATTTCATGCCACTTTTACAAATGACTTTGAAAGTCTGCTAGTTTCAAAGTCACTTTTACAAGCGACTTAGAAAGTCCGCTAGTTCTAACTGTACCTTAGTTAGTTTTTTTAACAGGCGCCTAAATGTTGGGCACCTATTTAATTCCAATTTTTATTTTCAAATCAGGCTCCTAAGTGTTAGGCATCCGATTTAAGTTTTTTTTGAAAAAAACAATTGGGCGCCGAAACCTTAGGTGCCCAATATGAAATTTTTTAGGAAAAAACAATTAGGCACCTAAAGCTTAGGTGCCAGATTAGAAATCAAACAAACGCCCAACACTTGGGTGCCTGATTGTGACATAAAAAAGTAAGGCTTCACCTTGGAAAACAAGGCTCAACCTAGCTTTTTATGGAGAAAAACTAAGTAAGTGAGGTACTGTTGGAAGACGAAAATCCTACTTGGTACTTAAAGACCAAGTATGTGAGGAACTTTAGGAGATTCTCTTATACGTACACTAACAAACAAACTTGACCTCAGACAGTTATGCTCCTGACTCTATTGTAAAAGAACAAAAAATACTTGAACATGGTAATGCAAAGCTTTTCATTATTTGCATATATAACATTCAAACTGTTCTTATAAATTATAAGTATTAACTTCATTATGTATATACATTCTTCATAAGGAGACTACTAATCTATAATTATGCTTTAAAGCCGGGCTAGTAAGAAAACTTAAAGTAGTTAGGATTTGTGGCAAAACCCAGTGCATACCTACTCGATGTCCTTACCCTTATCTTCATCATCTTTTCAAACCTGAAAAATGGCAAAACTTTTCCCAACAGTTCGATGATATTTCAAATCTGTAAGAGAAGATTACATACGATATTCATGTTAAATAAATTGTGAAATTCTATTTTCAAGAAAACAATCCTTTTCCTATGATAATATCCTTTAAGAGGGAATTTATTACTTCAAAATCTAATTGAGAAGCCTCACATAAAAAATAAGGTATAGCTAATGGGGAATGGTTGATCAGAAAAGCATACTAGGAAATGTTTACAATAATAATAGGTGTCCAAAAAATTTTCAACCAATATGCAAGGCTCACTTTCCACGATTCGTTATTCTTCTATAGTCATGATATTGAAAGCAAGTCAAAAACTAAGGTAGGTACAAAACTTACTTTCTAGATTTCATGGCTTTTTTCTCTTACCCCTTTGACCATGCACAACTCTTTAACCTTACTCTGTCCTTCTCATCTCACATGTTATTTGCAAGAACTCAGATTTCGAAATCTCTGAGTCTATGATAAGAGAAATGTGAGAGAGGTATGAGAGCATTTTTCTTTCTTTTTGGAAAGGCAATAACATTCCAGAAACTAAAAAATGCCACTTTTTTGGAACACCTCCAATAGCATGGTATGCTGCTAAGGTTTTTCCATACTCTTGTAAAAAATCCATTCAACAAGGGTATGGGGCTCAACATACTCTCCCCATACCCCTTTAAAGTATGCAAAACCTGAACTTGGGGAAGAGTATACACATACCGCCCAGGCGCTGAACCATTTAGAGCATACTAAATTTTATGACATGCGGTTTAGGTGCCAAATGGTTTAATAGAAATTCTATTGAGCAGTTGATTCTTTTTCTTCAGCAAAAATTTTAAATTAAAATAAATGGTTGAGATCTTCCGCGAGAAATTTTGATTTTAACATTGAAGAAGTTCATAAAGGGAAAAAATGAATCTAAATCGGAGTTGGGAGTTATTGGAATCCAATTATTGAGTCTCTAATCGCTCAAACAACAACGATCACCACCATAGAAGCGGTTCCGAGTATCTCAACTATCTAACAATTTCAACATGCTTGAATCAATCGCGAGAAGCTTCATTTCACTGAATCCTTAATCCTTCTTTTTACTAAATCCTCTACCACATCTCCTAACACATTCTAATTATTTGATTCTATTTAACAAGATGGCCTGAGACTCGAGAGCATCACAAACTCATCTACGACCGAATGAGGTGTTGTCAAAAATTGATGCCATGGGAAATGAAGGTGGATACAACAACAATGTTAGACATGGTTTTGATAAGAGAGAGAGGGGCTCACGGTGCTTACAAACTCATCTTTTTATTGTTGTTTTAGAGCACAAATCTTTCGGCGATTTTACTGTGTACTGATCCGCTGAGAGCCCAAGAGAAAAACTATAATTTTTTGTTGGACGAAAATAGTATGCAATAAATCCAAATATCAGTAACATAAGTTTCCACGGTAAGAAATAATTACATATTTTATATTTGGGTCCTTCCCTGGACCCTTATCAGACTTGACACAACTCCCTTGAAATGTACAATTGAGTTAGTTTCGTTTCAAATTTCACTTTAGATACATGAGAAATTTCTTTTCAGAATCTCAACTTTTTTACTAAATTTTTTTCCATTAAAACATCAAATATGATAATTTCGTATGAATGTTGTTATTATCGATAAAGCAGCCAAATTATAATCCCCTATTACATTTCAAGAAGTTAGCACAGTTAAGGAGTCACACATACCTCTATAGGTAATGGTAGATGGGAGGTGTAGGGACCAGATTTTGTAAAGCTCAAATTAGCTTGAAATCGATCCTTACACCAAGAACTACTATGCCAAGAATTAAATAAGAGATAACACTTGACACAAGGGATTTAGCGTGGAAAACCTGTGAATAGGTAAAAACCACAACCTCAAGTGGATGATTTTGTGAAAGTAGTATTATTGCTTGAGAGATTGAGAAAATCTGATTACAAAAGTTAATCTAAGAAAAAATAGCTAGAGATCAGATAATTGTATGCATAGATTTGTCTGTCGACCTTCCTATTTCCTTAGGAGCTCTACCTTTTTATAGATCCTACTCTCAGCTTGACATCGTGCCCGAACAGGTTCTCCTAAAAGTAAGAGTCATGGGCAGTTGAGTGTGTAACTACTAGCTTGTGGGAGACAGGTGTATGTTGACTTGTTCTGTTTACATCTACTGTGGACAATCCACGTTCTGCTCGAGTTTGTGGTCGATGTGTAACTGTTAACGCATTTGTTTAAGCATGAATCTGGTACTGGATAAGGTCGAGTCTTATAGAGCTTGAGGTATAGATGAGATCGAGTGTCCTTAGCTCAAGGGATAAGTCCCTACAAGAGGTTCTTTAATGTGTAAAAAAAAACCACCTTTGTCTTTAACTGAAAATAAGGAGAGATGATCAACGATTAAATTTAACTTAACATTGCTATATGTTGAATACTGGATACTAATCTAGGGCATTAACGCCTAAAGCAAAATAGTGAAGGTTGAATATGAGTTTGAATTTTGGCTTGGAAATTGTAGACTACATGACAAAATATGTGTAACAAATTTAAGATAGAAAGGAGTATATCAATCACCAAAATCTGTTATAATAGAAGGGAGAAAAATAGATAGAGAGCTAAAGTACCTCAAAGATCCTTCTATTAGACAATAAGAATAAAGATTGTAGTACTGCATACAAAGAAGCAAAACCCATAGTAAAAGCAAAACCAAAATGTAATGCCAAGTATATGCTTTTAACAAAAATATAATGCAAATTGAAGAAAATCACAAGAGATGATGTTAAACTGTTCAATAAGTGAAAAAAAAGCTTATTGCCTATTTTTTTGGCAATTCAGCATCAAAATGCTTAATAAGCGCTAAATTAAACACCCCCATAGAATTATTTGTTAAGTAATGAATTCGAGTTGGTTTCATGGAAGTTCATTACGTTCGTGGGATGAACGAGGGTCAAAGATGAAGGAAAAGATCAAACGGGTAAATTTTTGGTATTCCGCTCGAACATGACTTAAGTAAATTCAAACTGAAGAGGCAGAGACCTCTATATTTGAATTTTTTTTTGTCTCTGTTCGTATAGAAGCCTCAGATACATGTCTGTTTGAATAAACTTTGGTATTAGTTTGAATAGACCGTGTATTCTCAGTTCTTAAAATAAAACTGTGGTCGTTTGCATGCCTCGTGATTTGTACTTTGAGCTCAGACTTTTGTAAAGTCTTCCCAAGTATATCAGGGATGCTTAGAGTGTTTTCCAGGTTATCTAATATGAGTAAATTCTAAAGAGAAAAATCTAGGGTTTGCGATTCCATTATAGCTTCGCAAAAGCTTGAAAGTTTGTAACTTGTTTGATCTTGATAGTGGATTGTTCGTGGGGAGTGATTTTCATCCAAAAGTATTTTCCACTTCTCTCTTCCACATATATCTTTGTCTTTGCATTTGTTCTTCTTTTGGTTAATTTTCTGTTTCGACAATTTTGTGTATTGTTCTTATTTTAAATTTGGTATTAATTACCTCGATTCTCCATAATTGGTATTATATCGCTTGGTTTAGGGCATGTGTGGTGAAGAACGATGGCTGATAAAGAGAAATTGAAGATTACAAAGTTCAATGGTTTGAATTTTGAAGTGTAGAAAATGTAGATTGAAGATTATTACTATCAAAAGGATCTTGACATACCATTGGGTGGGATTAAGATGAAACCGACAGATCATGATGCTACAAAGTAGGCACGCTTGGTTCGTAAGGTGCTTGAAACTGTTAGGTTGGTGCAATCATCTCAAATTATATATATGATATCCAAAGTTGGGATAATGGAGGAGTTGATAAAGATGCCATCCTCTATGTATTCGGAATCCTCCAGGGCAAATAAGGTACATCTATTACGCTATTTGTTTATTTTAAAGAGTATGGAGAATGGCACTATACAAACTCACATTAGTGAGTTCAATACAATTCATGCCCAATTAGAATCTGTAAAAATCACTTTAGTCGAGGAGGTGGACTCTTTTAGGGTAGATGCCTGAAAGCTGAGAAATATTTATTACTATAGCAAATAATTCATTGGGGAAGGACATAGTTAAATTTAATAGTATAGTCTTGCCATGGATTAAAATACCCATGATAAATTTAATATACCATGATAAATATCAAGATTTTTTTTATCGGTTTGGTATTTTGATGATATTATCATTGGTTCACCAATGCCAATTTTGTGGCAAAAAAACATTAATGTATTATGATTTTATCAATTTATCACCAAAATATCACGATAATTTGATGGTCTTAAGAGATAATTGGTTTTAACTGTTAACATTCTCAAAACCCAAAAGAGTATGGGATTTATTTTATTTTAAAAGAAGTAGCTCTGGTAGCACTAGTCAAAGAATAGGTAATCTTATTGAAAGTGTTTACCCCTTAAGTCATGGAGGTTATGTTCCTTTTAGTACAAAGGTCAACTCTGACCATCCTTCTCAAGATTCTGATTGTAGTTCCTGTCAAAGATTAATTAATTGGGGAAATTGATAAGGCCCAATAGGGATATCACAAAGATTTAGTGAAGGTTCATATCGTGGGAGTTATGACGTAGGTTCGCCTTTTATCACACTTTGATGGTATGAGTATGGGCAGTATGGGCACTGGCTACTACCCATATCCGCCTCCCTTCGATTCTTAGCATATAAGCTCGTCCGGAGGTTTACTTGGTAACGAACATCCGTACGTTGACCTATCCTCTAGGTATGGTTATGTACTGGAAGAGTCATCCCAATCTTCGAGACTAAATTACATCCAAATAAGAAGAGCTAGAGTAACCATTATAAGTGGTTTCCCTCCCCTGGGTATTATCCCGTACTTGCTACAATTAGAGTACGAGAACCACGTAAGAAATTATGATCTCTATTTTAAGCATTTGACGTGGGAGGTGTATTGCTGGAATGTTTCTAACGTCAATCAACAGCTAAAAATTAATAAATTTGAGGAGCCGATAACTTTATGAGACAATTCTTAGACTTCAAGTTTAAATTTGTTATTAAATTGCTCAATAAATAATGGTTATATCAATAAATAATGTTTATCTCAATAAATAATCATTATCTCATATTCGTTTATATTTTATTTCTATTATTTTCTTCAAAGTTCACATATTTTTAGAGATTCCTGCACTTTTTCTTGGACATTTTTCTAAATGCTTTCTTATATTTCCTTCACATCTCATCTCGTTTTAAACAATATTTCATTTTTTTGTGGTAAACATTAAAGTACCAAAAATATCATCGATAAATATAGATTCTTCTGTATAAACTACTTTTTTTCCTTTAAGGATTAAAATATTAAGTAACAAAAATATCGTGATAAAATCAAAATACCATGATAAAATCAGAATGTTGAGGGGTTGATAAATACACTTGGTTCGGTATTTTGATCCATGAGTCTCACTGGCTATGAGTGAAAAAAATAAGCGTAAACCTCCGAAGCCTTCTTCAAGCTCAAACTGCAGTTCGTTGAACGTCGAGCAAAAAGGGAGGTCCTTTAGATTGGGTCAAATAATAGAAGAGGTCATTCACAGTCAAGAGGAAAGTCCAAGCCGCCTAGTGCACGTTGGAGCTGTAGAAAGAAGGGTTACTTTAAGCGTAATTGTAATTCTCCCATGAAAGATCATGATGAGGAGAAAAATACAATAAATCTCACTGAGGAGGTTATTTTGATGGGACTTTGCTTCTTTTGTATGACGATGATAGTGGGTCATGTATAGTTGATTCGGGTGCCTCATTCCATGCTACTAAAAATGTAGGTTTCCTAACCAATAATGTCAAAGGCAACTTCGGTACGATCATCTTTGCAGATAAGAGTGCACGCAATATTACTGGAAAAGGAAATGCTAAGTTGAAGTTACCTTTGAGGGCGACGTTAATTTTGAAAAATGTGCAACTTTTACCCAAATTGGGGCGTAACCTTATTTCGGTTAGTGAATTGGCGGATGATGGTGGATATGTAAACATCTTTGGTTATAATATTTGGAAGGTCATAAAGAGAGATATGGTAGTAGCTCGGTGGTTAAGGCAGGGAACATTATATACAACACAAGCATAATTTCCACTATTTGTGTAACCACTTCGGGAATTGATACAAGTATATCCCATGGTTACCTCTCTTTTAATTAAACTTCTTACAATTGATTACTCACATTCTCGTAATGCCTCACTTTGTATCATGCACCAAAGCTTCAAAGCTTGAATCTCTCAGACCTTTAAAATCTAAAATTAGAATTAGGTTTGCGTAATTCGTGATCGATTCAACTTGAAGGTTAATTCTCATTGAATCTCTCATTGAATTCCCTCTTCTCTTAAAATATCAGAAGCCCTAAAATGTGTTTTGAAAGAGGTAAAATAAAAAATAAAAAAGAAGCCTTTTATAGGAAAACTAAAAATCCCATACTTTATTCGGACAGAGCAAAAGTTTGCTCGAACAAAGTGGGTTGAGTGTTCTGTATGAGTAGAACAAAAGTCAATTCGAATAGGACCAAGTCTATTCGAACAGAATAAAAGTCTATTCGAACAAAGTGGGTTCTAACTATTTTATTCGAACAAAACAAAAGTCTATTTGAACAGAAACCTATTTTCATAAAAAAACACACTTCTTTTGTTTATTTTGTAAAATATTAATTGTCTAAAGTATTTGAGTGAAGGGGTACAAAACTAGCATACCTATTCAGTGCCAGTCTATCTGTAGTTATTCCACGTGCACTCTTTGATGATGAATAGCCATGATATAGTATGGACACCTATTCTAGACACAAAATGAAGCCAATACTAAATTTGGATGTTTAAATCTCCACCTTTGGTTCATTTTGTGAACAAACTATGACAATAAGAAAGAAAAATTATAACTCAATGGATTGACTTAATCACTGAACATCCATACTCAAAGCTACACTTTCATCCTTTAGCTTTTACTCAAGAATCCTTACACACTAAATAAGATACTTCACGTAACTGTTTAAAAAATATAAAATTTAAGAGAAAACCAAAACTTACTTGTGAAAACCAAAAAATACCAAAAAGCTTTCCTGGCTTACCTGTTTTACCTATCATAATCATCTTTTCCCCCTTTTTGTCATAGATAAAGAAAAGGGTAAAAGGAAATAAATATAACCAAAATAATATCACAATGAAAAAGTACTAGTTATTTCTTCCCGAAATAAGATGCATCACCCCCTCAAAATAATGGTGACCTTATTTATGGCACAGACACTTGCAAAATTAGCGAAAATGGCTAATTTTTTATTTATCTTTTTATTTAATTTTTTAAATAACGTAAAAAATTTAAAAGAAGGGTAAAATACATATGGGGGCAGTCTATGAAATAAGTAAGCAAAAGGCGATAACACTCCCCCTAACTCAAGGTAAAGGTATGATAGAGAGACAATGAATTTAAAATATCTTATTAAGATCAAGACATCGTCAATGTATTATAAAACAAATACTAAATGATTTACTTGGTGTGTGCATGTTCATAGTCAGATATATACCATATTTTCAATGTATTACTCAGCAACAGTAAGAGTACTTTATTGGAAATTGATGCCTCTCTTAGGTGGTCACTCAAAATTACTGGGAATAGACTAGTAAACACCTTATGGAAATATGAATATGAGTATGTGTAAAGAAAAATTCATATTTTATCAAATAACTGCGCACTATAAAGTGAAAGATTTCACGAACAGAAAATTACTTATTATTAGTGGTGTCAAGTTAGCTAATATAAAATTCCTATCTTTTATCTCCCTTAAATTGACAGTGTTTAATTCAAGATCAAATAGGTCTTCAAAATATTATAATTTAGGCAAGCGTAGGCACATGATGGAGTAGGTGTTTTGCTGGTATTTTAGGACTAAAATTTACACACTCTTACCCTCTTTCTTGATTTTGAGTTTACCTCCCGACATTATTTCCCATTTTTATTATCTCTCCCTATATTGAGTATTTATAGAATAGATTGTTTCTTCTTCTATCTTTCCCCTCATTTTTTTTAAATGTTATGGATAAAATCTTATAAATGTACTATCAAAGAATTGAGAATACTCCCCTCTTATACTTATCTTAATCACTAAAACCACATGGTTTTACTCCTTTATATTTTACTGAAATGTCTTAGAACAAACGGGTCAAAAGGAGTGGGGGTATAAAATAAATAGTTTTTTTAAAGGCACAAAGTGTTGTAAATGGATAAAATGGGTTAATAGCTTACATAATGGAGACCAAAAATGGAAAAACAATTAAATATCTATTATCCAATCTTTGGTCTCACACAGTCACTTTTTCGCTTCGAGTTCAGTATAGAAAATGATCTATTAGAATAATATGAATTTGTTATCACCATCAACAATTAAGTAATGCAAACGAAATGGGATCACAAGATAAGATTATATTTGCTGAAAAGAATTAATGTCATAGTACTTAAAGCTTATAAAAGGCCAGATCCTCATAAAATATTAGGTACGAAGTCTCTGCAGTTATTTTTACGCGGATCTAATCACGATGGGTTTTTAGTTTAGCAAGGGGGTAACTGGCTATTATAAATAGTGATTTTAATAAATAATTATTCTATGACTGAATATAATACAAAAGCATACTCCTAGTTTAGCAAGAATATTCTACATACAAAAGCTCCTTAAATGCAAAGTACAAATAAAATCAAAACAATAACCCTACTATCCTAAAAATAAAAAAATAAAAAAAACCAAAATGAGATAGGGTAAGAAATGTACCTAATCAATAGAGCATATGCTGATAACCCATCTCATATTAGATTTATAACCTTATCTGCGGTGACAAGTCATCCTTTTACACTCAAAATGCTTGAATAACCTTTCGAGGTGACGTTTCTTGAGCAAATCACTTAGTCGCATTCTCACTTTTGATATTATTAGAAATCATATTTGACTTATATCTTTGCCCATTGAATGGTCAAACATATTGTAATGGCTAGTTTTTTAGTTGGTAAACTTTGCCAATACTTTTAGTAATGAGGTTATGATGATTTCTTAAATAAAGCTAGAGCACACTAAATTTTATGTGGAAACCCAGTAAAACTTGAGAAAAACCATGACCTCGTAGGGGATTTTAAGGTATAAATTTAATATGTGCTAGATTATTACAATTGTAGAGAGATTTAATAAATATAGTCAAGAATGATAGAAAAATGAATACCTGGCTGATATATGCTCTACTTGTATTTATAATGAATACAGACAGTTACAAATAATCAGTATCTTGGTTTAATAGGTGGTGGGTGAACTTCATGGATCATGTGCAGGGACTCTATTTGACCAAGTGTAATGGTTACTGTAGAGGGTTGAAATTTGTAGACGTGGTCCTGATACCTTCTCGAATGGTCACATACCTTCGACGTGGTTCTGCTAGCTTCTCCTTATTGAGTATGGAGAATATACTACTACAATCACCCCATTCTCGATACAATTATTTGTGTTGTGTCGAAAATAACCATTTAAACTTTGTAGTGTTAATTTTGTGCTTTGACAAGTAAATCATGTTCCGTGCTCCAAGTGTAACTATATGTGAACATGTGATGTAATATTTCTCAATGGTAATAAAATGGAACTTTATAATTTGGGATGGATATATTTTCGATGTTTGTCGTAGTATTTTTGTCAAATACTTTTTGAAATTTGAAATTTAAATTGTGATTACAACTGTTCTGTCTTAATTGGAGGTAGATAAAAAAAGAAAGATATGGTTTATTTGTTCAAAGAACAATGGCCAAGTGTGTTTCTTATGCGATATATGAACATATAAGGAAGTGGATGTACAGTATATTTTTATGAGTTTAAGAACTGCATTTGTGAAGATAGAGAAAACAGAGGAGGTGGAGATGTATCTAGATGGTTTAGAGCAGTAGTGTAATAGCCGATTATCTTTTAGGAGAGGAAGGGTTTAGGACTCTGTGAAGAGGCATGTTAGGAATTTTGTTAACCAGTTAGCCGAAAAGTCTCGAAGGAGTACATCGAACCGTCACGTGGGGCCTATAAATACTTCTTCAGGTGCCAGATGTTCACATTTCATTTTTCCAAAAAAATTTAAAGGTCATTCTTTGTTCTCTACTGCTGTTATTCCATCCATCATTGGGTATGAGGAGATTTCTCTTCTTATCTAGAGAACAAAACTTGTAAAGGAGAAAGATTTACGATCTCGCGTTAACAAGGTTGGTTTTGCTGTTTCTTAAATTTTTGTGATTCGATACTTTCCTTCATATAATGATGATTCTGTAGAAAACCATTGTAGATAATACCTTGAATTGTGATTTGTATGAATGAATTTGAGTAAGAGTAACTAGTTGTGGCTAAATTGATTAAGAACTGTCTTAGGGTTTTGCTTTATTTTCTTATTTTTATGATGAAACTGGGATGCTGTTAATGCATGTAAGGTGCTATGGATGATATTAGAGTATTGTAATTATTGGGTCTGATTTGGTTATTGGTGATGTGGAGAAAAAAATGATTTTTGGAGCTGTAGGTGTGACAGTACGACTTTGGGTCAATTTAAAGGTAATAAGGGTGTTTTGAAGTTGTGGGATTTGGGGAAAAGTAATTTTCCTGAATGCACACTATATATTGCCCAATTTGACGCCGGAGAAGACAGAAAATAATTTTTTTGGATTTGGTCTCTTTTTGGCAAGAATTAGGGGCCATATAAGCATTTTTGAGAAGCTTTGTATGTTATGTTTAAAAACTTCGTGAGAAATTATTAGGGAAATTAAACATTTCTCGATAAAACAATGTCGATGCTAGAACTTAATAAATTGATTTGTCATTTGTATCGATAATTGACGTAATAATGTCGAAGTAAACAAATTCAAATATAAAACTTGGAGATAGAATGATTTGTTGGAGAACAATCTGCAACAACAAATGCCTACTGATGCTATAATATTGGAAAAGAAATGAGTCATTACTAACTAAAAAATTGAATTAAGATTTTAGGTTAAAATAAATGGCTGAACTAGTTGAAAATGCTAATTTTCCTGATGCTGACCCAGAGGGAATTTTTGAAAATCTTGTCGGTGTAGAACCAATAATAATTAATGTGACTACCTATGTACAGGACTTGGGTAGGAACTACAGGGTTGGGGAGAGCAATGTTGACATGGCTCACGAAAATCGAGCATGGTTGGAAACTGGGGTTGTCAAGGTTTTTGATGGGAAGAGAATAGAAATTGATGTGGAACATGTGCCACAGTCAAGTGATTGAGAAGAGTATGATGGTAGGGGTGGATAAGGATGTAAGGCAGAGGTAGATTTGGTTTCCAATGGGAAGTGTTATGGGGATACTGAGGAAACCAATGAAATTTTGACTTTCAAACAGAAGTATGGTATCCCTGATGATATTTGGCTAGAGGAGTATCTGTGGGAAATGAGTGACTAAGAACTCCTTATAGAGAGCATTCTCATTCATCGAGAACAAATAAAGAAGGGGTTGAAGTTGCCCCTTCGAGCTGACCAAAATAAGTTTTTAAATTTCTTCGATGTTTCCCCTGGTCAGTTTAATCCAAATGTGTACAATTTTCTTAGGGTGGTGGCAGTGTTAAATAGTTGACTACGAGAAATGGGAGAGCAGTTGATCTCTGTCGACGATTTATGTGTGTATTACACACTAAAACAGAATCCTTAGAAAATTGGTTATAGACATTTGGCCAAGTTTCTCAAGAGGCTTGTACTGTATGAATGGTCCCGACTAGGGGTATTATTTTGTTGACCATCTTCTTGTGCCAGGGAACTACGAGTTTGACCCTAAAGACCCTAGTGAGCCTCTGAAGAGAAAAAGTTTTTATTTAGGTTAGTGGTATTTATGTTTATATGATTTTGTGATATGCTTTGGTGAACTTTCAATATTGGTGAAGTGCTAATTGTTGTTATTTTTCATGCAAAGGAGATTGGCAGGAACTCGAAAGTAAAGGAGAAACTGTACAATCTTAGAACCAACAATTTTTGGTGAGTCAACTCTCTTGTTGCAGATCAAGAGGAGGTCAAAGAGCTATTCAAAGAAGTTGGTATAATGATCCTGAGCGAAAGGTTCCAAAGTTCTACTTATCGATGGAAAAATGTCAGCAAAAAATAAGGGAACTGATGATTCAAGTATTCCCCTTGAGAACCCTACTCTTAGTGGCTATAATACAGATTCTGTTGCTGCAGAGAGATAGGCCCTGTTACGTGGGGTCTTCGGTAAAAATAAGAGAAAAGAAGTTGTTAACCCTCCTCTTGCCCCTGCAACAACATTGAAGAGGTTGACTCGATAGACTTCAATCGAGAAGAGGGATAATTATAAAGTTATTTGATTAGGGACTGCCAGTGTCCTAAAGTTAACTACTGTTACGCATCAGAAGGCTGCGACTTGGAAGAAAAGTTCTCCTAATTTACTGAAGTCGAAGGCGATTGGGAATCTTAGAGATTCTGAAAAGGAGGTCGAGTGGACCATCGAGTCCTATACAGCTGGGAGAACGTCTTTGGTAGAAGATTTTGCTGACTGTTTTGTGGGAGCAGACTATTTATCGACCTTCTTCATCAAAGGTCACAAGATAATGAATAAGGTGATTAATTTTCATGCCTAATTTCGATTAACAAAGTTACTTCCGTATTCGAGGTTCCATATTATTACTATCATACAGATAAAGAAGTTGCTAATCGATGAGAATCCCCATGAGCTTGGCACTGAGAACTTGGCTAACCAGTTGCTTATCTACAGAAATGTCGAGAAAGAGCTTGTCAAGGAAAAAGATAAGTTGGCTAAGGAGAAGGAAAACCTGGATGCTAAGCTGGAAAAGCTGAAACTTGGCGAAGTTAAGTCGAAGGAATCTATTGTTCGCTATGCCAGGAAGATATGGGTGACGGAGTAGAGGATGGAGGTCGAGAAGATAATGGTCGATCTTGCAAAGGAGCGGGAAGATGCTTTGGCTTTGCAAAAGTCCAATTTTGAAGATGATGTTCATGAATAGATTTTATCTGTGCGAAGGTCGATGGAGGCAAAGAAGTCCATGGCTCTTACTGAAGCTTCCAAAAAATCAGATCTGTCTATGATTGAATGTCCCAAGCGTATGAAAGCTAACTTTTTTGGGCAGTTCAACTTTATGAAGGAGTGGAAGGATTTTAATAAGGGTTTGGCTATTGCCGCGGGTGCGACCTTTGTTAATTATAGGAAGAGAAGTAGAAGTACTTGTGTATTGGCTAGTTTTTTCGGTTAGTAAACTTCGTTAATACTTAATTAAAGAAACTATGAATTAGTTGCATACAATGACTAGAACACAGTAAAACCTGGCAAAAACTATGAACTTAAGGAGGATTTTATGGTGCAAATCCAATATTTGTTAATCTATTACACTTGTAGAGAGATTGAGTATAGTGTAACAGTGAAAGTTTTTGAAAGATATTTCAGAGAGACTATTAACATATGTTATTCATGTAATTATTGATGGATACAAATTGTTGAAAATACTTTTCCTATCTTTATGGGCGGTGGGTGAACTTCACGGATCATGTGCAGCGGTTCTATTTTACCAAGTGTAACAACTACTAGTAAAGGGTCGAGATCTGTAGTTATAGTCATGGCAACTTCTCGAATGATCGAACACCTTCGACGTGGTTCTAATAACTTCTTCTTATCGAATCAAGGGTATATGCTACTACAATCACCTCATTCTCGATATAATTACTTTTTGTTATGGCGAGAAGAATAGTTTGAATCTTATGATGTTGAATCTTATTTTGGAAAATATGTTTGGGGAGTAAAATCCTCTGAGTTACGATAAGAATTCAGGGTAAGTATATTTGATTGGTGCATATATCTTTGGAGAGCTTCTTTTATAAATAGCTATTTTTATTAGGAAAAAGTGTAAAGGTGTGTTGAAATGGTGAGAACTCATGCACGTCGTCAACAAGATGCAATTGAAGGTCCTGTAGCCATTAAGGTGGTTGAAGTGGAGGAATGGTACTTTGGGCGTTTGTCGCTTTCTGATGTGTTGCCTCCATGGGGACCTTTAGACGTTACAGGTATGTCACCAGAGCAGATGGAAGTTGAAGTTGATCACTGGTTTTGGCATGGTATTTTTCCAGATGAGGTGCTTGAGATCAACTATCACCGTGCTGTTCTGAGGTATGTTACATAGGATGAGATTAAGCATGAAGATATTCTTGCTGCTGGGGGACTGTTGATTCCATATGGACAAGTAAATCATGTGCCTTGTTTCAAATGTAACTACATGTGAACAGGTGATGTAATGTTCTCTATGGTAATAAAATGAGTTTTGGATTGAGGCATTCTCAATGTGGATTGAGGTCTTCTTATTGAATACTTTTTGAAATTTGAAATTTGAATTTTTAGTTACAACTGTTCTGTAAAAATAGAAGGTAGATAAAAAGGAAAAATATGGTTTATTCTTGCAAAGAATTATGACTAGGTGCATCCCATTAGGTGATGTATTAATTTTAAATTTTTTGGATATATAGTCTCTTTTTATGACTTTGAGAACCACATTTGTAAAGATAGAAAATATAGAGAAGGTTGGGATGTGTATAAATGGATTAGTGTAACATTGTAAGAGTTTATTGTCCTTTAGTAGGCGGAGAACACAAAACTTCGAGAAGAGACTTGCTAGGCGAGCTGCCAGACCGGTAGTTGAAAGGTCTTGAAGGGGTGCATCAAACCGTCGCGTGTGGCATATAAATATCCCTTTGGGTGATGACTGCTCATACTATTAATTTTTTTTAACTCCTTTCGGATTCGTTGTGCTCTTCTCTAATAATTTCCTCCACCATTGGTACTAGGGAGATCAGTTTTTATTAAGAGGACTAAGCTTGCAAAGAGGAAGGATTTGGAAGGTGGTCGTATACAAGGTTGGTCACTTGTTTTTATTTTTCGTTGATTTAATATTTTTTTGTGCTTGTATTATGATTGGCTGAAAACCCATTGTAAATAATACATGTAGGAATATTTTGTATGAAGTAATTGAGATAATTGTCGGTATGTTGTCAAAAAATGAGTTGGAAGTCTATTTTAGGGTTTGTGCTCAATGTATGTGTCTGGAGTGGGAATGGAGGTATTGGTGATCTGAGAAGTTGTCTTTAGAAGTGCGGGAGTAAGGTATGTGAGTGGATTGGTAGAATTTGTTGTGAGGTAGAGAAAGGACTAATTTGTGTTGTCGTAGGTGTCACGATGTGCGATGGGAGGACTTGCAGAAAAATAGGGAGTTTTAGGGAGAGATGAGATTAGGGAAAATACTTTCCCAGATTTTATGCCGTATTTGGCCTGAATTGAAGCCGGAGGTACTGTTTTAAATTTTTGGTTGTGATACCTTTTTGGTAGGAAACTGGGTGACAACTGTGTTGTCCTCGAGAAGTGGGAAGAGATGCCTATTTAATAACTTCGAGTAAATATAATAAGTAAATTAGATAGTGGTCAAAGAAAACAATGTCAAAAATTAAACTTAGAAGAAATTAGTTTTGTTTTAGGTTGAGAACTTGATAGTAGTAGATAAAATGATTTGTTGGAGAATAATCGTTGACAACTATTATTATAATAACAAATAGTATTATATAGTGCTTAAGAAATTATATCTTACTAATTTAAAAAAGTAATTATGATTTTTAGGTTAAAAATGGGTGAACCAGTTTAAAATGTTAATTGTCCTGATACTGGTTGTGCAAGAGGAATTTTTGGTAATCTTATCGATGTAGAGCCACTAATAATTGATTCGACTACCTGCGTATAAGAGTTGCGTAAGAATTACAGGGTGGCGGATAATTATGTGGATGTTGCTTTGGAGAATCGAGCTAGGCTGGAGACTGGGGCAGTTGTAGGGGACTAAATTTGCAAGGAGGGGAAGTTGGTTCTTGCACCATGAGATTTACCTTCTATCTATGGAGTTCAAGCATATAATCAATAATACGAGTAATCTACTGACAATATACTTGCGTGGAGGCCTAGAATGGGTTACTCCACGACCTCTGATGAGAATTTTTAAGAGAATTGATATAATTGTCGAGTAGTCTATGTTTCTAGTATTGGGTAATTTACAGAGTGATCGAAGTTAAACTGCAAGGGTTCTAGGGAGAGATTTCCTAACCTCTCATTGGTTTCCCTTCTCTCCTATTTATAGAACATAGGAAGGGCTGAGTCACCAAGGAAAGTTCAATTACAGGTGTACCCTCCGGGTATTAGACGGGTATTCCAGAGTTAGTATTGACTCCATAAATGTCAGGTTTGGCACTGTGCTTTGATACTATAGCCATTATTGGTTCCATCACTATAGTTGTCAGGACCAACAGTGGCACCGTTCTTGTCTGGTGAGATGTCTTATCTGGCACCGCTCTTGTCTACCTTCAGTCATGTATGACTATGGTTGAAGTATTTCTGATGCTGATGTGAGGTTTGTGTGCTGAAGGATCTGCCTTCGTCTTCGAGGCTTGTTCATAGTCGAAGTTTGTGTAGTCTTGGAAGGCTTATTTACGGATTGATTGGGCTTGGAGGTATTCATGTAGGCTTCAATGTAGCCTTCGAGTGCTCAACTGGAGCTAGAAGGCTGCGAGTAGGCTACTACATTCGCCCCCTCATTGCAAGGGGCACAAAAATAGGTGTAGAGGTGTTTGCTGAGAAAAAATGCTTGTTGTTGGTAATTGAACAGATGACTGATGTATATTGGGTTTCTGAGGAAGGTAATAAAGGAGGGTAATTATGAAGTTATGGTGATTACGGAGTAATAAATGATGTTAATGAGGATATAAATATGGCTTGTAAGGGGGTAACACTGTATACACTTCATCTACACTCTCTTCCTATGCATTTTGTAAGAATAATCATGGATACCACTCCCAATACGTGTTATCAAAGAAGGATGTGATTTGCTAGGGACCGTCGAATAGGACAGAAAATATCTGAACTGAAGTTGTAGTTTTTTAGTGACAAGGAACACGACTAGAACATGCCGGACCTGGTGGAGGTGGAACCATGGGAGCCGATCAACGGGCACTCCTATGCGTACTTGTGGGGGATGATGCAGTGGAGGTTTACTATTGCCGAAGAGCGTTACCTCTTTCTGTTGGGTTTGGCCGAGCGTATTTTACAGGAAGAGGATCAGTTATTAGAGGTTGAGTAGGGCTCGGTAGGAAGAGTCGGTCCGTCTGAAAATAAGGCGAGTTCTTCATAAGGTGGTGATGGGTTTCATTTTGTATGGGGGTGTTCGAAGTTTTTATGTTTTTTTTGTTGAATTTGCGTATTTTTCTCTTCTGCCCTTCTCGCTTCTATTGTATGAATGAAGTAATAAAATGAAAAGGTAATTTAATGGAATTATGTGTTTTGCATCTGATAAGTATGGTTGGCGAATAAACTGTTAAGCTTTTGAATGAAGAGTAAATGGAGAAATAGTACTCTGCGGGGCGAAAAGTTCTTAGAATTTCATAGTTATCAAAGACATTGGTTAATATTTGACCTGGAATGAATAATTGACTCGGAATTCTCGAAGCTCGATGTATATATCGATAGGGTTGTGGGAAAAAGCATGTATAGGAGTCGAGGGTTTAAGACTGGGGATGTTTCGATTGTAAAACCTCGAAAATAGTTATTAAGTGCGTATACCAATAAAACAGTTAAGTCTGGGAAGTTAAAAATGTTTGACTATTAAAATTTTGAGGGAAACTTTTAAGACTGTGATAAATGCGGGTTCTGATTAAAGAGGGTTTAAATGCACCTGCTTTCGGGTATAAGTAGGGTGTCTTGAGGGAACTTCAGACGTCTGCGCTTTCTCTGAGGAATCATGTCTTCATCTTCACCCCAAAGCAGCGGAGACACTCTGAATACCAGGGACCAAAATCAAACGGTGGCAAGGGACCTTCGTATACGGGAGAAGAGGCTTGAGCTGAAGCAGAGGCTTTTTTGGTGATCGAGGCCTTGATTGGGTTATGCCAGATCGGTTTGAACTAGGGCCAGGGAACCCATTAGTGGGATGCCCTATGCGTACTGGATGGAGGGTGCTACAAATGATGAGCCCGCTCCCCAACAACTGGTTCGCCTTCCTAGAGTCTTTAGCTGAGGAGGTGGTGGAAAAGGAAGATGATGAGGTTGGTTTCTCAAAGAAGTGTTCCATCCGTGAATATGGGCTTTTTTGTGTGTGTTGATGTTGATGGTGTTCTTATGTGTTTTGGTGTAAGGGAGTCTACCCAAATGAAATTAAAAATCTATAAGATAACTGTCGAACAAAAATACTGAATTGTCTGTGTGTAAGTAGGACCATCATAATACTCGAAGGTAATTTAGGCCCAAAAACAGCTTGTTGAATGCCGAATATGAAAGAAATCGAATGACTGAGACATTTTGATATCGAATATTAGGTTATCTGTGGACGAATGTTCGAGACATGATGTAGACGATTATTTATAGACAGGAAGAAGGGAATTTGAAAGTAGGTGGGCTTCGACTGTCAGAACTGATAGTCCAAAGAGCTGGCATGTCAGAAACTATACTATTCTTAGGGCAGAGTGCCCAGTAGGCATCATGATGTTTCCTTGGATTACAGAAAAGAGTTAATTTGATGCAAGGATTTGATTAGATAGCTTCGAATGGGGATCATAAGGTTCGACTTGATTTATATAAAAAATTATGTATATGTTAGCGTAAGATGCGCACATGGGGGTAATGGAGGGTAAAGTCGACAAAACCTATCTCAGTAAAAAATTAGGGGTAGTGGGGTAGTGGTAATGATAGCGGATTTGGAAATCGAGGCGGTTTTTTGTTATTTCAATGAGGTATATATAATGGTAAGAAAAAGGTTACTGTTCTCAATTACCCACTTATAGAAAAAAACAGAGAGTTAGAGGAGGAGAACATTCATCATTGTTCCATAGAGCTTGGTCATTGCTGTGGAATCATCTGATTTGTTGCAGGGAATGAAGAATATTCTACTCCAACAGGTTTGTCATCTTATTTTTGTCTTGTTGCTTCGTCTTCTGTTTCTGTATGTTGAGTATGTAATGGCCAAATTCCGTAGCTCGATAAGATTAGGAATTAGCTATCACACCAAATGAACCTGTAACAATACTCTACTAGAAAGTTAGAAATGCAAATAGGGGTTTTTAGCGTGGAAAACTTTTGAATAGGTAAAAAACCATGACCTCGTATGAAGGATTTTTGTAAAAGTATCTTTATTTCTTGGAGTGGATATCTTTATTACAAGTGATCTCTAGAATATATAAATTCTTTTGATTTTGTAAATAAGAAGTTTGAGTAATTTTTCTGGTCCCTGTCTCTTCTAGAACTTTCCATTTTTATAGGCATTTCCCACAGCTCTTCATCGTGCTGGAGCACGTCTTCTGAATAATGTGGTTAGTGGCAGTTGACTATATAACTGGCGAGTTCTTGGGAGATAGGTGTCTGACTAAATAATGTTTTCTAGGTTTAGCTTGACCCACATTCTTGAGTAGGTCGTGGGGCTGCTTGGAATGTTTGACTAGAGTGTTAGGCGCTGAGATTGCGTGAGCCTGTGACGGAGGTAATTCGAGGTAATTCGAGATGTGTGAGAACGATTATGAATAAGATCAAGGGATAAGTCCCTATAATCGCCCCCTCGTAACCGAAGTCACGAGTGGATTTGGTTGAGAAAGGATACGTAAAAGTTATAAATTCAAAATGGAGCAATGATAGTATTTGACTGGTGAAAGTTACGTGATATTGGGAAGTAATGGGTATTAAATGATGATGCGGATGTATGTGACGGTTTATGTTAAATTGTTGCATCCGTAATAAATGATGACGATTGGGAAAATATACCTGCACAAATAAAGTAAGGGTTATATAAATAATACCTTAATCAACTCTTTGGAATTATTCTTGCATGTATAACTTTCTCTGAGATGGTAAAAACTCGGAGTATGGCTCTTGAAGAGAAGATTGCGTCTAAAGCATAGAGGTTGAAGTTGAAGTACTTTGGTGATCGTTCCTTGGAGATGGTGTTCCCAACCCCTGTTCCTCTGACATACCAAGGCTTGCCGGGAGAGGAAGCGATTGAAGCTGAGAAAGATTTCTACTATAAGTAGAGATTTTATGTCTTCGTTTTGACGGGCGAGGATGTTGGGCTGGTCTTTGCACCCATGCGGAAGACAGGGTTAGGGGTTCATATGCAGTGAAAGGTGTATCTGCGGGGCAGATATGCTAATTTCTCGTGCTGTCGCCTATTCTAATGTCGGGTCCTCTTCATCTCTACCAACCCTTCAGTGGTGGTGGTTATAGAAGAGGCGGTGGTGACAGTGGAGGAGGAGAATGGGAAGGGGGATCTTGCTGAAGTATTTCCATCGTGGTTTTACGCTCAGAAGACCTTTTATCTTGTTTTGTGGGTGCCAACACTGAGTCTACTGCTTGCATAATTTTTGCTTGGAGTTCGACTGGGCTTTAACTGAGCTATGTGAGGAAAGATTTTTGTTGGTTCCAATGTCTTCTTTGCATCAGGGTGAAAAATCACTAAAAGAAGAAGAACTGAAAAACATGACACCTCGTCGTGCCAGAATAACATGTAGCTTTTAACAAACGGGGAAAACATGTTATCTGTAAAGTACCTGGAATCTGGTGCTGGATGGATAACATTATGTTGTATTCCTGTGTGAAAACTTGTTATCTGTAAATCGTATGTAACATCTTTTGACGTGAATGAGAGTTAATATTTATTAAAATGTGCATAAAAAATCTTCTTTATATCAAACTAACTTGTGTCGCATGTTGGTAGAAGAATTTCTGATAAATGATGAAACAATGCTACAATACTATTCGAACTGATGTGAATATGAGCTGAGAACTTCGTGCTGATATAAATGATTTGTGATAGAAATTCTAGGAAAGATGTGAATTCGAGCTGTCTCAGGTCGATAGACCATTACGTGTATTAGTGAGGGGATAAGTTATAATGAGTGGGTCCAAGATTTTGGGGTTCTGTTATGTGATACTTGGTAAGAACTGAGTGAAAGGAGGAAGCGATTGAGAAATCTTTTAAATACTGATAGCATGACCTGTAAAAATTCGGGGGAAGGTTTGGATGGTGCGGACTCGATCTCAGAGGATTCATAATGCTGTAGAAGGTCGATTGGCTATAAAACTACCGAAGTGAGGGCTAGAAAATTTAGGGGAAGGTTAGGATGGTGCGGACTCGATCTCAAAGGATTCGTCATGCTGTAGAAGGTCGATTGGCTATAAAAACTACTGAAGTGCGGGAGAGAATTATTAGCTAGCTTGGTTACGATGCTGAGTTACCAATGAGGGCATGTCAGCTCAAAGGGTTAGATACCAGGAGTAAAGAACTTGAGTATGCCCGTTTTTTTTATGAGTCATTCTTTCGTGTATTCATGAGGGATTCGGCAGAACGAGAAAGGTTGGTGGGTTTGATTGCTGAAGTAGAGATCAATTTTAAAGATATGGGGATCGAGGAATGATGTGATTATATGCTGGTTGTTTTAAGTCTTCCAAGGCTATGGTGGATATTGTGTAGAATGCTTTCTTATGAATCAAATAAATGCTGGAATGTAACAGAAATAATATAAGTCAATCGGATCCTCAATTGGGGCGAATCTTTTTTAAGACTGTTCAACAAACATTTTGAATAAATTTAAATTTTTGTACATTTTTGTAAATGACGTCAATCACTATAAGTATGATAAACAAGGATTGCGAAACAAAAATACATAAATGCATAAGCTTCTAGTTTTGTTTTATAGAAAAAAGTAAATATAGCTCTGACATCCTACAGTATGAGTCATCACGAGTGAGGGGAGGTCAAGAAAAGATATGGAAAAATGGGGAAAAAATATGTTAAAAAATGAGGGGAGTTGTAATGATGGAAATGTGGTTTTATCGAGAAGGTATAAGGCGTCTGACATGGAGAGTGGAAACGCCTCGGTTTTGGAATAGAGGGCGATTCGTGCGAGGAGCCATAAATGCCAGCCGCATGAGAGAGAAAGGATAATTAGTTTTTCTTTGTTTCCAAACAATCGTTTTATCACAAAAAACTTGAAGAGCACTCAGAGAGAAAGGCAAAAAATCAGGGGAATCAATCAAGAGTTATCTGAAGGCGATAAACGATTAAAGATGGCAAAAGGTTTGGGATCTCGCAGATGGGAATACAGCAGCGTTGCGTGGGGAAAGCTTGACTCTACTGCCGATTCTCATCCCGATACTAAAGGTTAGCAGAGATATTTGTAATATACTTTGATTTTCTATAGTTTAAAGATATGTGTTATACGTGAATGACTGATCAGAGATATATGCTGAATATATATATATATATATATATATATATATATATATATATATATATATATATACATAGATGGAAGAATGATAAATACCTTAACCTGTATGTAGGTCGAGCGTGAGAGACATCTGTATAGGTTGAAATAGTCTTGTAGAATCTGCTCTTAAGATGGGTAGGTCATCTGTTAAGGAGGTTTCAGCCTCTCGTAGGACGAATGAGTCTGATAGCGAAGGGGAAGGAGGATTAGAACAATTTCTAGGTTTCCATGGTCAGTTCGTGTCTTATCCTCTGGGTTCTGATGCCTTCATAGAATTTTGTAAAGCCAAGGAGGCTATAGGAGGGAAGTGGGGTAAATGTGTAGAGTTTGCCGGCAGGCAGTTTAGGGGTTGTACGGTAGCGGAGGGGGAAAAGTATTTTTATCTTTTGGCAGATTTGGAAACAGAAAAACGAGATAGGGGTATAGATGAATCGATCTCGTTAGAGTATTTTGATGGGGATGTCCAGAGTGACCTCTAGGAGGGTTTTCTGTGTTACCTATCTTAATTAGTGTATGACTTGAGCCTCCCCCTTACCAATTTGGAGAAGGGGGTAATGAATGCAATTAGGGCATGTCCTGTTCAAATGGATGGGAACATCTGGGAGTTCAAAACTGTATGTGACCATCCGAATGATTGGTGGGAAAGGGAGAAAAAATTGAGGTAGATAATCTCTGAGGACGTTCTCCAGTTTTATGGGGTAAAAATTTTAAGGCCAGTGGGGGGCCGTATTTCTGTGCGATCGTTACTCAGCGTTGTTTTTTCAATCTGAATTCAGCAGGTCAAACTTGGAATGACAACATCATATGGTTGAAGGGTAATTGCCTTCAAAGAGATGACGAAGAACTTTTGGACCTTCGATTCAAATCTGTGAAACAAAGTAATTATAGACATACATAGATAGAATTATTGTTATATTTCTTTGACAAGTGTAGTTGATAGTAAAATAAGTTATTGCAGGTGTAAAGTCTACAATGGAAAGGAAAGAGTCTTTGTTGGATGAAGTTGCGGATGAGGAGGCTGAACTCGAACTTGTCTTGGGGGAACTCGGCCTAAGTAAAAAGAAGAGAGTTGAAAGTAGGTCAAAAAAGGTTGTAAAGGCACAGTTTACTTGGTCGATGATGGGTATCGATGAAGGAAAAAGGCAAAAAAGTGGAGAGGAACTTTGCGATAAGACTCTTGGGTCAGGCAGTTCAGCTCAACTGAACCTTACGACGAGCAAAATAGCCTAAAAGTTTCTGAAAAGACAGATAAAAAAGGCTTTGATGGCCTCTGGTACCACTGTAAGTGGTGGGGTCGCGCAAGGGAAGAGGAGGAGAGTTGAGTCTTTGGGGGACTCAGGAGAAAAAGTTGTTGAGGGGCGATCTACTACAATGGATGACCTCAAAGAGGTCGAGGAAAGGGCTAGGTTAGCGATTCTACAAGGAAACAAAGATATGAGCCAGATGGTAAGTTTATATTATCAGATAGAAATGTTTAATATATTTCGTGCTAATAACTGAGGTCAAGATAATTTTTACAGGTTTCTAGTCTTGTCAAGGGGATTTGGTTCCGTATAGAAGAGCAGGAGTCCGAGTTGAAGAAGGCGAAGAGTGAGCTGAATAAAAACCTGGCACGAGCCAAGATGGAAGCCCTAAAAGAAGTC
The DNA here is from genome assembly GCA_014058105.1 of Kingdonia uniflora. Taxonomy (NCBI): domain Eukaryota; kingdom Viridiplantae; phylum Streptophyta; class Magnoliopsida; order Ranunculales; family Circaeasteraceae; genus Kingdonia; species Kingdonia uniflora. The sequence continues at coordinate 79,230 of JACGCM010000879.1, read as the reverse complement.
AGGCAGCTGAAGGCCGGTCACGCAGTGGCGATCGGCCAGTTACAGGTCGAGGCAAAGGCCAATTTAGACGAGATGGCTGAGGAGCATGATAGACTAGGTCGTCACTTGATTCTGAAGGGCTAGTCTCAGGAGAAGGTGGATGCCATTAAGGCTGACACCTACGTTGAGGAAGAAGAGAAGGAAGCAGAAGTGCTGGGGGTCGCGGATGGGCTAGATGGTGTCTCCCCCTAAACAGTACTTGATAACCAAGGGGTCGATGTCGAGCTCCCAGAAGGTGGTAGTGAGAAGGTAGGGTAGACATTATTTTTGTACAAGTATTTGTAAGTTGTATGACTTCTGCGTGGGGAAGAAACTTCTGTATGTTGACTTTGTTTATAAATCTTTTGTAGGCAGTTAGAGATATGAGTCTCAGGATAATTGACCTAGAATTAGGACTATCCAGGGAAAGAATGACCTTAAAAGCCCTGCTGTCTGCGCGAGCGGAGTCGCAGGTTAGATTAGAATGGGTTGTTCGACTTTCATGTTGTGCCAACGTTAGCTTAAGTAAATAGGATAAAAATGTATAGCAAAAATCCAACGCTATTAATACAGAATAAGACATTGAAAATGTGTACCTTGTATGCCGAAAGAAGATTCATGTAGGGTTCGTCCGAGAAAGGGGCCTAAACTTCTAGCTAAAAAGTACTTAGAAGTAGATGTTTAGAAATCCTACAGTCTCTTTGAAATCTAGTACGTATATGCAGGAATTATACTTTCTGAATCGAATTGTACTAAATCATGTTATATGTCCCAGGTTGAATTGGATGCATCTCGCGCACGTGAGTACCACACATTCATGTGCAATCGGGAATTTATGGAGCAGTTTGATAGGATGAAGGAGGCAAACTAGAACATAGAGGATCAATACGTAAAAGTGCATTTTAGACTGGAGAAGTTAAATCAGGCCGTCTTCGACCTGACTCGTCAGGTCAAAGAGAATGATTCTGGGATAAATAAGTGATTAAAAGATTTATCCGAGGCAACAGAGCATGCCGAGAATCTTCAGAGTTAGGTTAATGCATTGGCTATGAAGGGTAAGCATGCCGACGTGGCTCAATACCGTATTCAGGCGCTGGAACGAACTGAGGAACTATGTCGATCTGATCTCCATAGATGTTGGATCGATTTGGAGCGAATGAGATAGAAATTCATTAGAAAGGATGACGAGATGAGGGTAGCTCGTGAAAATCTATCGGCGTCGAAGGTCACAACTAAACCTTTGCAAGCAACCCTTCCCGCCAAGGATATGGAATTCTGAGAAATGCAGCGCAGGTGAGATGACTTAAACGAGAGAGTTGCTTGACTTAAAGCTAAAAGGGACCAAACCATTGCTCGTTCCAAGAAAGCTGAGGCTAGAGAGCGTTCTGGGGGAAGTATAACTGTGGTTAAGGCTCCTCTAGTTCAAGGGGATGTTGTTAGTCTCTCAGGTCGCATTAGAGAGCTAGAAAGTGATGTATCTCGAATTCAGGGGCATGTTCAGAACGGAAATGCAAATTTGAGGGAATGCCAGTATAAACTGGATGCTGCTCTTATTTGGGAGAAATTTCTCGAGGAGGAGATCAAAGCAAAGAAATTTCTTGTGAAGAAGAAAGAAAAATTATTAAAAGATCTGCCTGCGAGAGAAGAGTTGAATCCCGAGCTTGGGAGGCGTCGTACTTAAATAGTAGACTTAGAAGCCATGAACCTTGCGGAGTCGACAAAGTACATTGCCAAGTTGGTGACGGATGTTATTTATCATGATAGGGCTGATGCAAAAATAACTGAATGGGAGGATAATTGCACTAGGTTAAATGTTCGCTATGAGAGGTTGAAGGCGAGATTTTCTACAGCAATAATACCTGGTGTGTCTTGATCTGACCTGCTAAGGGTGATCGTTGCATATTTTGTAGAGGAAGTTAAAAAACTTGAGTCAGAGCGAGATACCTTGCCCAAAACTCTCTCAGATAAGTGATGCGCCTGCAGAGCTAAGATAGATCGAGGTAACTGTCTGGGCACCATGGAGACCCAACTGGGTCCTCGAATTGCTAAATCAATAGCTTGAGGTAGGGTTGCTGTGGCCCACAAACAGAAAGATAGATCTCTTGATGATGTGGGGGAAAGCATTGCTGGCACTCCATCAGCAAAAAATAATCTTTTGTAATATTATTTTGAGTTGAAAACAAATAGAACTGTCGTAGACACATTGCTATAGATAAAAGCTAGTATGACCATTGCCTTATCCTGTGCCTGGTGGGGTCCTTGATATAGAACAAACTTTTACATTCGTTTTACTCGCAGAAATGGGTTAAGTTAAATCAAGTTGAAACTTGATTTGAACTATAGGAATGTCGCAAACATATTAAAAGAGATGAAAGCCAGTACGACCTTTGCCTTATCTTATGCCTGGCTGATTCAGCCAAACCAAGTGTTATCCTCGATTCAGCCTACTGATGTGGACCAAACAAGTTGTAAAAGATGAAAACTAGTATTACCTTTGTTTTATCTCTTGTTTGGCTCTTTAAAGTGGAACAAGTTTTTGCACTTGCCATCTTTGCAGATATGTATAGATTTAGCTGAACCAAGTATTATCCTCGATCCAGCCTACTAAAGTGGACCAAACAAGTTGTAAAAGATGAAAACTAGTATCACTTTTGTCTTATCCCTTGTTTGCCTCTATGAAGTGGAACAAGTTTTCACACTTGCCACCCTCGCAGATATGTATAGATTCATCTGAACCAAGTATTATTCTCGATCCAGCCTACTGAAGTGGACCAAACAAGTTGTAAAAGATGAGGACTAGTATTACCTTTGTCTTATCTCTTGTTTGGCTCTTTGAAGTGGAATACGTTTTTATACTTGCCACCCTCACGGATATGTATAGATTCAGTTGAACTAAGTATTATCCACGATCCAGCCTGTAGAAGTGAACCAAACAAGTTGTAAAAGATGAAGACTAGTATTACCTTTGTCTTATATCTTGTTTGGCTCTTTGAAGTGGAATAAGTTTTCACACTTGCCACCTTCGCAGATATGTATAGATTCAGCTGAACCAAGTGTTATCCTCGATCCAGCCTACTGAAGTGGACCAAACAAGTTGTAAAAGATGAAGATTAGTATTACCTTTGTTTTATCTCTTGTTTGGCTCTTTGAAGTGGAACAAGTTTTCACACTTGCCACCCTTGCAGATATATATAAATTCAGCTGAACTAAGTGTTATCCTCGATCCAGCCTGCTGAAGTGGACCAAACATGTTATAAAAGATGAAGACTAGTATTACCTTTGTCTTATCTCTTGTTTTGCTCTTTGAAGTGGAATAATTTTCACACTTGTCACCCTCACAGACATGTAGAAATAGAAGCCAATCAAGTTCCTTGATCAAACTTGGGAAATGTTGATTGTAAGCTAGTATTATCTATGTTTGAATCTGTAGAATGTGGACGACTATTTTGTGAAGAGAATGACATTATGCAGAAAAAACTTTCATTGATAAGTTCAGAATTTACATTGGATGGAGATAATAATCTCACTTTTGGAATTGAAAACAAAGCAGCGAAACATTTAAATGGAGTAGTAAGACGACTAACGATAGTATCGTTTCAGTCGTCTAGTGTTCCAAGGATTTAAAATGGGGACTCCCTCTTCTATCATGAGATAGTATGATCCCAGGCCTGAAAGACCCGTGATAATGAATTGACCCTCCCAATTGTCGGCTAATTTTCCAGCGTGAGGCTCTTTGCGATGTTAAGGAATTTCTCGTAGGACGAGATCTCAGATTTAGAAATTACAGCTCCTGACTCGGTTATTGTAAGACCTGGAAAGCATATAATGATATCAACCTAGGTTAGCGATGACGCATTCCCTGGTCTCATCTATCATATTGAGGTTGCAAGCCAATTCGAACTCATTTTTCTCGTCAGTTAGCTCGTGATCACGAACTTGATAATGATATTCAGAAGGAATGACTGCCTCAGTGCCATAAGCAAGGAGGAATGGGGTACACCCTGTAGACTGTCGAGGAGTGATTCAATATGCCCACAGGACGTGAGGTAATTTGCGAACCCAATTTACTTTTTTCTGTGTGTAAAGCTACTTTTTGAGTCCATCCACGATGGTCTTGTTGGTGATTTCAGCTTAGCCATTGTCTTGAAGATAGTATGGATTTGATGGTGAATGGATGATATTGTGGCAATTTAGGAAGGTTACGACCTTCTCTCCCACGAATTGGGGGCCGTTATTGATATGAATCAGGTGGGGGCACCCGAATCGAGTGGTTATGTGGTTCCAGATAAAAGAGATGACCTCTTCTTCTCTGGTTTGACATAATGGAATTTCTTTTACCCATTTTGTAAAGTAATCGGTAGCTACGAGTAGGTGGCGGCGATTACCTGGAAAGTTAGGGAATTCGTCGATGAGGTTTAATGCCCATCTTTTGAATGACTAGAAAACCTTGCTTGTATGGAGCTCGATCGCAGTGGTACGTATCATATTTATATGTCTCTGGCAGGTGTCACATTTACGGGAATACTCTTTTGCTTGCTTGCGCATGCTGGGCCAGAATACTCCTTGTGTTATTGCTTGGTTCGGTAATGATTTACCTGTGGCGTAGGAGCCACAAGTTCCTTCATGTAATTCGCGAAGCAGCTCATCTAGTTTTGATTTCGTGAGGCATTTGAGGTAAGGCCCTGTACCGGATAGATGGTAAAGCATACCATTCTGAGTAATGTAACACTTTGAGTTGTTGATCAGTTATCGACGTTCTTTCAGATCTGCTGGGAGTGGTCCGTTGCACTTGTTGTCGTCACTGAGGTAGGCTAAGAAAGGTTTTTGCCAATTGTCGTCTCCCCCTTTATCGCCCCCAGTGTTGATCGTGCATATAGAGATGTGGTTAATGCTGGGGGTTGAAATGATTTTGATATGAAGATATCAAACTTTTATACCCAAGACCCCAGCTAGATACGCCAAGGAATCGGCATGTCTATTTTTACCTTGAGGAAGATATTTGGGGGTTGCTTTCGCAAACTTACTCATCATATCTGCTACGAGGGCTGCGTATTCGATCATCTTCCCGTTCTTCTTGTATTGCTCAGAATAATGATGGACGATGAGTAATGAATCAGTGTAAACTCAGAGTTTAGGGACATCGAGCTCGAGTGCGAGGTCGAGTCCATGAATGAGAGCTTCATACTTGGTGACATTATTTGAGGCCTTAAAATCCAAGCTGATTAATTTCTTAATTTTGTCATTGGAAGGGGTAATCAAAATGATCTCGATTCCTGACCCTGCGTGTCCTACTGATCAATTTGTGAGAAGCCTCCACCCTGACATAGTGATCCAGTCAGCCCGTTCACCGAAGGGCTTGAGAGTTTGACTTTTTGGCGTACTTTCGGTAAGGTCCAGGTCGTATTTCTCCCACTCGGGATCTTCTACTGGAAAATCCGCGAGAAAATTTGCAGCGGCCTGACCTTTCTCAGAAGGACGCTATTTAAACTTGATATCATGTTCCCCCAAACTGACTGACCATTATTGCACTCTTCTTGACTTCTCATTTCTGGACAAAACTTCCTGAAGTGGGTAGTTTGTTATCACTTTGATGGAATGTGCTTGGAAGTAGTTCTTAAGTTTCTGCAATGTGTAAATAAGGGTGAGAAAAAGTTTCCCAATTTTTGAGTACTTGTTTCCGCTGGTGTAAGTGTTTTGCTGATGATGAAGACTGGTTTCTCAATTTTCCCTTCCAGGGGAATGAGAACCGAGATGAGTGAAGTGTCTGTGACTGCGACGTAGATTATCAGTTCCTCATTACCTACTGGGGTGCTCATTATGGGAGACCTCCCAAAATAGATTTTGGGATCCTGAAAAGCTTCTTCGCATTCGGGTGTCCATGTGACTTATGTAGTTGGTTGAACCTTTCCTTGTTTGGTATAGCCTCGGAGTAAAGGCATAGCCAACGGAAGCGGTCTAAAGATTTAGAGACAAAATGGTTGATGGCGGCAATCTTTCCGGCGAGTTTCTGAATGTCCTTTATTGTCTTTGAAGAAGGCATGTCGAGGAGAGCCAGAATTTGATCTGGATCGGCCTCAATCCCTTTCTTACTGATAAGGTGGCCTAGAAATCTACCAGATTGTTCCCCGAATTGACACTTATAATGGTTGAGGTGCATTCTGTAAGATCGACGGATGTTGAATATTGTGTTGAGATCGGAGATGTGATTATCTGACGGTATACCGTTGCATAAGAGATCATCGATGTAGACTTCAACAATTTTTCCCAGGTGTGCTTTGAACATAGCAGTCATCAATCATTGATATCTGGCTCCTACATTCTTGAGCCCGAAGGGCTTGACTTTGTAACAGTAAAGACCACTTTCAGTGATGAATGTTGTCTTCTTTTGTTCTTCTTCCAGAAGTGGAATTTGATTATATCCTAAGGCAACGTCCATCATTGATTGAAGATCATGGCCTACAGCGGAATCGAAGATCTGATGAATGTTGGGAAGAGGGAAACTGTCCTTCGGGGTGTGCTGATTTAGATCGGTAAAATCTACGTAAATGTAGACCTTTTTATTTTTCTTTGGGACAACGATAATGTTGGATATCCAGTTTGGATACTTTGCTTCTCGAATGTATCCTACCTTGATTAATTTCTCGATCTCGGTGTTGACTTTATCTCGAAGGGGAGGTGAAAGTCGTCGCTGCTTTTATTTGACCGCTGTGGCGTTGATGTTGATGGCTAACTTGTGGGAAGCCATGGTCGGGTCGACTCCGGGCATTTCTTCAAAAGACCAAGGAAAGTGACTGGTTGTGCCCCTTTTCTCCTTGCTTATGGTACTGAAGTAGTGTAATTCCAGAACCTGCCGTCCTTTCTTTACATTGGCACGCTTCATGAGACCGTCGATAATCATTTTATTGATTGCTTCGACCTGATCGTTCCCTTGGGGGTAGTAAGGTGTAGAGGGGAAGAGGATGATGTTATACTTGTTGAAGAAATTTCTGACTTTGTTTTCGATGAATTGTGGACCATTGTCACATTGAATCATATGAGGGCAGCCGAAGCGTGTAATAATGTTCTCCCATAGGAATTTGATAACTTCTTCTTCTCTGGTTCGACACAAAGGTATGGGTTTGACTCATTTGGTAAAATAATCTATTACAACAAGGATATTTTCTCGACTACTCGAAGCTTTGGGAAAAGGATCCACAGGATCGATGGCCCATCATTTGAATGGCCAAGAGACTTGGCTAAAGTGGAGGTCTTGTGAGGGGTCATGGATGTCGTGGGCCTGGTGCTGCCATTTGTTACAGTGTTTGGCATACTCTTCGGCTTGCTTCTTCATATTGGGCCAGAATAAACCTTGGGATATGACTCGAAGGGCTTTAGATTGACCAGTGGTATGAGCACTGCAGGTACCTTCATGGAGTTCGGCTAGAATTGAATAGGATTCGTTTTGAGAAATGCATCTAAGGAGGACGCTATTTGGGGATTTGTGATGTAACTCACGTTTGAGGATGGTGTATTTGCGGTAGTTTTTTAATAATGACCGTTTAGCTTTGGGATCGTCTGGGAGGATAACATTGTTAATGTAATCAAGGAATGGTGTTCGCCAGTCATCTGGATTAAGATTCTCTCCCCCAGTATTGATGGCATTGACTTCCATCAGGTTGATACTTGGGCATTCGAGTACTTCGATATGAAGAGTTCAGGATTTAGACTGGCCTAACATAGCTTCTTTGTAGGTGAAGGTATCTGCGAGTCTATTTTTGCCTCTGGGATAGTGAGTAATAGAAGATTTTTTAGGGAAACGGTCCATGCGTTGGTGGACGAGAGTACCATATTCGGCCATGAGTCCGTTGGCTTGATTTTCACCAGAGTATTATCTCTGGACTAGATGGGAATCTTTGAAAACTGCAAGTTCAGGGATGCCGAGGTCGAGTGCGAGGTCGAAGCCATGGATCAAGGCTTCGTACTCAACCTTATTGTTGGAGTATTTGAAGTTTAACTTAACTGCCTTTTCAATTTGATCATTGGTTGGTGTGGCCAGGACGATACCGATCCCCGAACTGCTAGGTCCAGCGGATCTGTCTATGAAGAGACGCTAGCCTGTGTTGGGGATCCATGGATCTATGTATTCGGGCTAGTCTTCTGGTAGTTCGTGTTCGTGTTTCTCCCAGTCGACATCTTCGACCGGGAAGTCAGCAAGGAAATTGGCGACTGCTTGGCCTTTTTGGGATACTTGTTTCTCAAATGTGATATCGTGTTCCCCTAGATAAATGGACCACTGTTGTAATCGTATGGATTTTTCTTTCTTGTTGAGTACTTCTCGAAGGGGATAACTTATTATATCGTGGATAGGGTGAGCTTAAAAATATGGTTTGAGTTTTTGTGAAGTGTAGACGAGGGTGAGGAGCAAACGCTTAAGTTTCGTATATCGAGTCTCTGCAGGTGTCAGTGTTTTGGTGATAAAATATATAGGTTTCTCAATGTTTGATTTGAGTCGAATGAGAACTGAGCTGATAGAAGTGTCAGTGACCGCGAGGTACAAAGACAACATTTTGCCTTTGACAGGGGTGCTGATGATGGGCGATCGACCAAGGTATGTTTTAAGTTTGAGGAAGGCCTGTTCACAGTCGGGTATCCAACTGATCTCGGGGTTGTTTTTTTAGCCTTGTGGACGCCTTGGTTGCGTAAGAGAGAGAAGAGCCAATCACAGCGGTCTGAAGATTTGGAAATAAAACAGTTGTGGGCCGTTATTTTACCGGCCACTTTTTAGACATCTTTTTTGGTTCGGGGCGAAGGCATGTCGATGAGGGCCTGGATATGGGTAGGGTCGATCTCGATACCTCATTTGCTGATGAGGTGGTCTAGAAATTTTCCAGACGAAGCACCAGACTGACATTTTTCTGGGTTAAGTTTCATGTTGTATGTTCGAAGTCTTGAAAAGACTTCGGTTAGGTCCTGGATGAGGGTCTATTTTTGGAGGCTCTTGCATAACATGTCGTCGATGTAAACTTCGACTGACTTGCCAAACAAGAGTTTGAACATGGTTGTAACCAGGCGTTGGTAGGTGGCACCCACATTTTTGAGACTAAAGGGCATGGCATTAAAATAGTAAAGACCTTGTTCAGTGATAAAAGAAGTCTTAAGTTGATCATCAGGGAGGAGGGGTACCTAATTGCAGCCCAAAGCTACGTCTATCATCGATAGGCGGTCATATCCAGGAGTGGCATCGAGGAGTACTGAAATGATCGGGAGGGGAAAGCTGTCCTTCGGAGTGTGTTTGAGGAGGTCTATAAAGTCGACACAGATTCTGATCTTGTCTTTCTTTTTAGGATTTGTAACAATATTGGATATCCAATCAACATAATTGACTTCTCTGATGAAACCTGCAGCTATAAGTTTGTCGACCTCGACGTTTACAGCCTCTTAAAGTCTTGGTGCCAAGGTACGCTTCTTCTATTTTACTGTTGTGGAGTGAAGGATGAGGTCGAGGTGATGATAAGTTAAACTGGGGTCGATACCAGGCATCTCCTGAAATGTCCATGCGAGGACATCTTTATTTGTTCGAAGGAAGTCTGTGAGTTCGAGGTGCTCAAACTCATCTAAAAAGGTTCCGATGAATGTACCTTGACCAGGAGCATCGAGTTCAATATAGACAGTGGGTTCAATGGGTGAGATGGCAGTTGTCGAAGGTACAGGGATAGAAGGAGACAGTAATTGCTATAATAGTTTGACGAGTTTCTAGGTCTGATCAATCTCCGGATGCTCACATGAACGGGCGAGACATTGAGAACCTTTTAAGTTCCACGTTCCATAGGAGGTATTGAAATGAAAGGTCTAATGATAAGTCAAAGGTATGGCATGGAGCCAGTCGCGCCCAAGGATACCGAGATACTCGAAATTCTTGTCGATGACAAGAAAATTAGTTTGTAGTGTAATTGGGCCAGTAGTAACGGGAAGGCTGATTCGACCGATGACAACTTTGGTAGCCCCATTAAAAATTTTTAGCTCAACATTGGCGACAGTGATGAGGTCTGTTTTGTTCATTGCTTGGACGGTTTGAAGAAAAAGTACATTGGCTACATTTCCTGTATCAAACCATGGTGTGGAGGACGAGGTGTTCGACTTTACTCATTATGACTAAAGGGTTAGAATGGATAAAATGAACGTGTGATGTGTCACAGTCAATAAATGAGATACCCTCCGGTCAAGGACATTGACTTGGCTCTGGCAAGAGGGCGGGTAGCTTTTCTTGGTAAGTGAGTTTGTAGCATTCTTCGGCACGCTTACGTTTACTCTTGGAACGGCCGCTGTCAATATTATTTACCTCGATGAAATGAACTTGGTTGATGTTTACTATGGCTGGGTCGGCAACAAGGGTGGGTTACGGTTTGTGGTATGACCCATCGAGGTAACTAGGGAGGTCGGCAGTATACTGATGTAGACTTTTAAGGTAATGCTGTAAGGCAAAGCATTTTTTGGTGTGAAGACAGTTACACTTGTGGTTGGCGCAATAGGGTTCGCCTGGTTTGACCTCGATGGGGAAAGGAATACGCCATACGGGGTCTGCCTGGATATGTGGTAGAAGAGTACTGATAGGAGAAGTAAGTTTGAGGAGGACCGGCCTCGATCATTTTTTGCGAGCTTCGGCAGTGTTGTTTATGTAGGGGCATTTGTAATTTTCAGTCTCATGTGAGACAAGAGTGATGAGGGGTGTAGGAGTAGAAGGTGGGCTTTGTCGAGGTTTATTTGGATTGGTGGTCAAAGAATGCCTCTGTTTATTTAATTCGCGGAGGCGCTCAAGGTCGATAGACCCATTAACTTTTGAGAGCATCTCCTCGAGGGTTTATAGTTTGTGAAGGACCAGGTACTCTTTGGTACGGCTGTTATTCGGCAAAGCATTCGAATACGCGAGTACGACATTCGTGTAGTCGAGGTTTTCAACTTTGCTCGACTCATCGAGGAACCTCTTGGTGAAGGCCTCAAGGGTTTTACTGGGGAATTTTCTACAATTGAAGAGGGTATCGACTCGGACTTTACAGTCCTTGTTGAAGGCAAATTGGGCGATGAAGAGGCTGGATAATTGCTCGAAGCTTTAAATCTTGCCATTGGGAAGGTTATGATACCAACTAAGAAGGCTTTCTGTGAGGCTGGTGGGGAAACGTCGACACATCAGGTGGTCAGCAGTGGTGTATAGGCTTAAAGCAATTTAGAATTCTAGAATGTGGGATTGCGAATCGATGTTGCGATATTTACTGATTTTGGGGGCTCAAAAATTTGGAGGCACCTTGATAGCGAGAAGTTTAGGGGCATAGGGGGTTGTTTAATCGACTCCACAAGTTTGGTGTTGGGCTCGTACTGATGTGAATGGTAGGGTGGATTTTGTAGTCGAGGTCTTATTGTGCACGATAGGTAGGATGAGGGGGAGGGGATCAGTGGGTTCGAGGGTGATGAAGCTGAGTATTTAGTGTGTGCCTGGTGCTACATTCCCCGAGGCGTTCTTGAGCAAGGTAGTGCTTGAGGTATCTGTTAGAGTGAAGGGTGGAATCGGAGGAGTCCTCCGTAGGATGGATGCCAAGATGGATGGTGCCAGTAGGGGGATAGTAGGGGGAGCATCCTCGGCACCAAGATTGACCGGGGGTACTTCCAGATGTGGTAGGGTCCCCAGTCGAGTGCTGGCAGACACGCGCGTCGGGGCGGGTGCTCGAAATGGCAGAGGGCGTCTAGAGGCTGTAGTCATTACAACTCACGAACTGTGTTACGCAAATCATCGATGGCGCGGTATTGTTTGTCGGCGTCATCCAAATGACATTTCCATTCGGCTTCAAATTCTTACCGGTGTTCTTCGCGCTCCTCACGCAATTGCGCTCGGTGCTACTCCTCAGCCTGAGCGAATTACTAAGTAAGGCGAGCTAACTGGGTAACAAATCTGTCGATGGAGTTGCCAGTATTGGTTAAAGTGGAGCGTAGGGTGGGGGCTATTGGAAGTGGTTTGTAAGAATTGGAAATGGAAATTACAAGTTAGGGGGAAATTGGTAGGGTGGGAAAGCACAGACGGCGCCAAATGTATGGGCCTAACTTTGCAAGGAGGGGAAGAAGTTGGCTCTTACACCATGAGATTTATCTTATATCTAAGGGTTCAAGCAATAATTAATAATACGAGTAATCTACTGATAATATACTTGCATGGAGGCCTAGAATGGGTCACTCCACGATTTCTGATGAAGACTTTTTAAGAAAATTAATATAACTTGTTAGTAGTCAAAGTTTGGAGTACTGGGTAATTTACAGAGCGATCGAAGGTAAACTGTAAGGGTTCTGGGGAGAGATTTTGTAAACCCTCCTTGGTTCCCCCTCTTACCTATTTATAGAACATAGGAAGGGCTGAGTTACCAAGGAAAATCAAATTATAGGTGTACCCTCCGATTATCCTCCGGGTATCAGGCAGGTATCTCGGAGTTGGTATTAACACCATAAATATCAGGTCTGGCACTGTTCTCTGATATTGTAGCCATTGTTGGATCTGCCACTGTAGTCGTTAGGACTAATAGTGGCACCGTTCTTGTTTGGCGAGATGGCTTATCTGACATGTCTGCCTTTGACCATGTACGACTATGGTTAAAGTATTTCTGATACTGATGTGCGGTTCGTGTGTTGATGGATCTGCCTTCGTCTTCGAGGCTTGTTCATAGTTAAAGTTCGTGTAGTCTTGGAAGGCTTGTTTACAGATTGATTTGGCTTCGAGTTATTCATGTGGGCTTGGATTTAGCCTTCGAGTATTCGAATGGAGCTAGAAGGCTGCTAGTAGGCTACTGCAACAGTGTCATGTTCTGATGGCGAGAGACAAATGATAAACATAAGCCTCAGACTAGTGATCGAGGGGAATGTACTGGTTGAGGTGTTGAAAGAGGTGATTCATAGGTAAATCTGGATCTTGATGTTAATGGGGATGGGGAGTAGACGAATGAAATTCTAAATTTCAAGCGGAAGTATGAAATCCCCCAAGATATAAGGTTGATGGAGTATTTGGGGGAGATGATCGATCAAGACCTCCTCATGGAGGGTATTCTCGTCTATCGAGAACAGATAAAGAAGGGTTTGAATTTACCCCTTCGAGCTGACCAAAAGATAATTTTAAATTTCAATGACGTTGCTCCAAGTCAGTTCAACAGGAATGTGTACAATTTTTTTAGGGTGGTGGCAATCTTAAATGCCCAACTGAAGGAGAGGGGAGTGCAGTTAATATCTATCGATGACTTGTATGCGTATTACACACTAAAGCAAAATCCATACAAAGTTGGCTATAAATATCTAGCAAAGTTTCTCAAGAGGCCCTTACTATATGAAATAGTCTCGACTGGGGGGGGGTGGGGGGGGGGGGGGGGGGGGTAATACTTTGCTGATCAATTACTTATGTCGGGGAACTATGAGTTGGACCCCAAAGATCCCGGGGAGCCTTTGAAGTGGAAATGTTTTAACTTAGGTTAGTGGTAGATGTATTTATGGTTGAATTTATGTATAGTTATTTTCTCCTCGAACTCCCCCTTTTTTTGTTGATGATGTGCTAACTGCTTATATCTATTAATGTAGTTAAAAATGAGATTGATAGTAGCTTTAAAGTGAAATAAAAGTTATATAACTTAAGAACTAATTACTTTGGGCGGATCGACTCTCTTGTCGAAGACCAAGAGAAGATGGAGGGATAGTTTAGGAACTGGTTTAAAGAGATCTCGAACAAAAGGGTCTGAAGTTCCTATTATCGACGGTAAAATGTTGGCAAGGAACTGAAGAGCTGTTGATACCAGTCTCCCTCTCGATAACCCTACTCTTTGTGGTTATACCATGGATTATGATATTGCTGAGAAGGAGTCCCTGTTGAGTGTAGTCTTTAGTAAAAATAAGAAGAAGAGAGTTACAAATTCCTCCCTTGCTCCTGCTCAACTATTTAAGAGGCTGACTCGAAAAATTCTAGTGGAGAAGGGGGGAAATAATGAAGCTGCTGGGCCAGGATCTGTAAGTATCCCAGATACTCCACTATCCAAGGTGACTACAATGACTCAGTCAAGGCTGCAGCTGGAAAGAAGAGCTCTCTTGGCTCGCTGTAGTTAAAGGCTTCTTGGAATCTCGTAGATTCCAAAGAGGAGACCCAGCGGACCATCGAGTCTTATGCTGGTGGGATAAAATCCACGGAGTAGGACATTGCCAACTGCTTGGTTAAAGCTGATAGTTTGTCTACCTTCTTCATCGAAGTTCATCGAATGATGAACCAGGTACGGAACTTAAATCTTTATTTCGATTAACGTCATTGGTTCCTTCTTTGAAATCTCATGTTTTAACGATAATGCAGATCAAGAAGTTTCTTCTAGATGGAAAGCCTCTACTGATTGGTGGGCAGAGTTTGGTCAATTAACTCCCTGTCTCAAAAAATATCGTGAAGAAGCTAGTGACAAAGAAGGAAGAGTTGGTGGTAATGCTGGAGAGGTTGAAGCCTAGCCTTTCGCGATGCCAAAAAGATCTAGGAGGGGGACAGGAGGAAGGAAGTTGAGAAGATCAAGGCTAATTTGGTGAAGGAAAGGGAGGAAGCCCTAGCCCTGCTAAAATCCAACTTCGATGATGATGTTCGTAAATAGATTCTGGTTGTGCGAAGGTCGATGGCAGCGGAGAAAAGTAAAGCTCTTGCCAAGGTTATTGCAGAGTTAGATTTGGTTGTTATCAACTTTCTAAAGCGTATAAAGGAAAACTTCTCTGGCCAGTTCCATGCCATCGAGGAGAAAAAAGACTTTTAGAAAGGTCTGGCCTCTACTGCAGAGGCAAGCTTTGAAGATTCTGATGCTAAAGATGAGGTTGCCGAGACTCAAGATCTCACCCTTTTCTTTGCCCAAGGGTACAGTCTAAGAGGAAGTTCCCGATGACTTGACACCTAGTCTGCCAGTGAAGATCACTACTCCTGTCAATTCCCCAAAGAAGTAGATAAGTAGAAAATATAATACTTTTTATTGTTAAGTTTAAAAGGAATTTGTACAATTGGTTGATGGGACCTGATAACACTGGTTTTGATTTTTTAATGAATTTTTGGTGAACAGTTTTATCTTTACAAATTGAGTTTTTTAAATTATCGTTAACTGATAGATAGGTAGTCGACCATAATGAATGTTATGTTGGATTTGTTTAAGTATTGTCGTTAACTAAAATATGATATACTATTTTTTAGATGTTTCAGAAATTTCCCATTTTAAAGGATATCTGAATAGATTGATAGCATAGCCATGATATGGCTTTGTTGAGTATAGAAATGAATGCCATAGTTATTTCCTCTATGGGATATCTGGTTTGATTGGTAAGATTACCATGTAATATGTTATCAAGTTAGTAATAATGTTCAGACAAAATTTCTTTTAATTTGATATCTGTCTGTCGAAGAAATAAGACTGAGGTTTGAGATATACTTATTAAGTTTTGTCAAAAGAAAGAATGTAGAATATATGATTTATTGATGGAAAAGAACACTTCTTTATTGAAATAAAATAAAATATAGTACAACTCCTATCTGTAAAACATTTTCAAATAGGCAGTATTTCATAAGAATTTGAGTTGTAATTCGTCTTTAACCATTAACCAGTAAGTGCCACTATCGGTCTTGTCACTTATAATATAAAGACCTTCTCAATTTTCTAATTATTTTACTAAATTTTTTGGCAGAATACTATCTTGAATTCGTCGAAGTACAAGATCACTGATGTGAATGTGCATTTCCTCACTGTTTTGGTCAGTCGTTATTTTGCTAAAGCGAAATCCATTTTAGTTGAAAAAAACATTATTTTTTTTGTAGTAGTTTTATGTTATGTACATAACGACTGAGGGGCGGGTCGAAGTATCTGCCGTATTTACTAAAATTTATGGCCCTTTCAACAGTTGCTTTTCAGGTTGCAGTAGAATGACACAATTTTTAGTCGCAATAACCGACGTATTTCATATTCTTTACGACTATGAAATTTGTTGCTCTATGCGTCGCTAACATAAATGTTGAAAATAATAATCTTAGTAGCCAATTTTTGAAATATATAGTGACACATTTAAAATTTGTTTTATATGTTGCAAACAATACATCACAAATAACAGTCACAACATCAGTCATAATAATTACATTTTAAGACATGACAATTAGTCATTTTATGTCGCAAATATAAACGTCCGAATTTTTCTTATAGTAATAGTCATTTTGTTTCAATGTACAATAATCATATCAATCGGGTCATAGCTACAATAGTTATAAATTTCATTAACTAAAAGCAATTAATGTAAAAAACATCATATTTCAATAACAAGAATAAGTTTTATTATAAATTAAAAGGTTATTGCCTAATATTAATTTAAAACTTTATTTCAAGAAACAATAAAATAAAAATATGCCGTTCACTCGAAACAGGTAAGACTCTTATACCATACAACAGTTTCACCCGAAAAGATGGTCATCTATAGTACCGCCTTCCATAAATAATTGCACATCGCCGTGAATAACCTCATCTACTGCGACATGATAAACCCTTTTGGAGCCACCCTAGATAATTGAATACTTCCATAAGCAATTGTTCCACAATTCATATCTTTCATAATACAATTTCTACCCCTGCCTCCATCAGGTGGCGGTGAATCTCTTATTATTGCCTACAAAAGAATAAAAAGTGATAGTGAGTGTAATGGCCTAATCCCATTAGCTCAAAATGGCTTGGAATTAGCTCTTATACCAATGTAACTGTAACAAAATCTAATGTAAAGCAAGAAATGACACAGGTGACACGTGATCGTTTACTAATGCAAAGCATAAAAATTGCCATGCACCTTTTACTACTGACCTCCACCATAACCAAAGTCCGTGGAAAATTGGATTTTAGGGCAGACAGAGTCCGTGGTATTTTGCTAAAATTGGTGTAGTGATCTAACTTCAGTGATGTTTCATTCCAAGAGTCT
This sequence comes from Kingdonia uniflora, assembly GCA_014058105.1. Taxonomy (NCBI): domain Eukaryota; kingdom Viridiplantae; phylum Streptophyta; class Magnoliopsida; order Ranunculales; family Circaeasteraceae; genus Kingdonia; species Kingdonia uniflora. The sequence continues at coordinate 62,253 of JACGCM010000879.1, read as the reverse complement.
TTTGACGCAAAGCAAGCATTGGAAAACACTAAAAATCTTCTTTCCTATGAGTTTGGTCAAAGTCTAGACATGGAGTCAAGCTTCAAATGGAAACTATAGAAGAGAAGAAGTCTGTGCTTGAACCAACTTTTCTTGCAGAAGACCTTCTTGGAGCCAAGAAATGATAGAAGAGCAGAAGTAGACTTCCATTCTCCATTTCCCTTCTCTACTACCACTGTCACCTTTTCTAAAACCACCACCTCCACTGAGTTATTAGGGATGAAGAAATCCCGACCTTACAATCCAATCCTACGCAAGACATCGGCGTAACTGCCCTGCAGTTACGCCAACCCCCGCATCTGTCTCCTCAACCTTATCTTCTACAAGGAAGTGAAGACACTCCAACGTGTCTTGCCTGTTAAGACATGTGATAATATCCTCACATACAGTAAAAATCTTCCTCAGCTTCAGCTGCTTCTTCTTTCGACATACCTTGATGCGTTGGAAGAATAGAAACGGGGGTAGGCATCTCGAAGGACAGATCACCGAAATATCTCAACTTTAACTTTTGTATCTTAACAAAAATTTTCTTTTCGTGAACCATTCTCCTGGTCTTCACCATCATCAATAAGACTTCCAGTGAATTTTGCAATAAACAACGTAGTTTGCAACAATCCTCGGTACATGTACAATTTATATAACCCTATTATTTAATGTGTAAGTACATTTCCCAATCGTCATCATTCAATATAGGTGAAACTCTCAAAGCCCCAACCGTCGCATACATAAATATTCCCATCATCATTCAATGCACAAACATTCCCCTATAAAAAATGCATATTTTCCATGCAGTCAAATCAACATCACTACTTCCATTATTTTTAAGACTTCCAAAATCCATACACCCATATACCCACAAATTTTTTCTCAACCAACGCCACTCATGACTTCGGTTGTAAGGGGACGATTGTAGGGGCTTATCTCTCGATCAAACCCAATTTAAGCTAGTTTGTATTCGAATTACCTTCATATCAGACTCACGCATTCTACATGTGACATAAATAGTCAGCATTGATACCTACGCTACAAACTGATAAAGAACGTGGGTCGATCTTAACAAAAATACATGAGCAAGTCAAAAATACATGTCTATCACAACCTCAACAGTTACTCAGTCAAGCACCACTTACCACATTGTTTGGAGAACGTGCTTCAACACGATAAAGAACCGCGGAGAGGGCCTAAAAAAAGAAAAAAATTCTAGAAGAGACAAGGACTAGAAAAAGATACAAGAAATCACCAAGAAAACTATACTTTCTACAGTCTCAAATGTCCAAACTTCTTTTCTACAAGATCAAGTATTTATAGTTCAAGAGATCACTTGTAATAGGATATTAGCCTCAAGCAATAGAGTCACTATTATAAAAACCGACAACCCGAGATTGTAGTTTTTACCTATTCAATGGTTTTCTACGCTAAATCACCTGCTCTATTTCTTGTTTCATATTAATTTTATCACAGGAACATTGGTGCAAGAGATTATTCTGAGCCATCTCGAGCTTATAGAATTAGAACATTACACCTGTGACGAAAACTAATGATACAGGTGTTTTAGCGTGGAATACCTTGAAATAGGTAAAAAACCACGACCTAGAGTTGAGGGTTTTAGTAACAGTAAATTTTATTGCTTGAGGCTGATATCTTATTACAAGTGATCTCTCAAACTAGAAATACTTGATCTTGTAAATAAGAAATTTGGTATTTGAGAATATAGGAAATCTGGTTTTCTTGGTAATTTCTGGTATATTTTTTTGGTCCCTGTCTCTTCTGGACATTTTTCCTTATATAGGCCCTGCCCGCAGTTCGTTATCATGATAAAGCACATTCTCAGAGTAATGATATAAATGGTGGTTAACTGAGTAATTGTTGATTTCGTGAGAGACAAGTATCTTTAACTTGTTCATGCATTTTTGTTGTGTTGTTTTCATATTTTTCATTAGTTCATAGTGTAGGTGTAATACTGATTGCTCATGTCACATCTAAAATATGTGAGTCTGATATGGAGGTAGTTTGAATTGATGGTAGTTCGAATTGGGTTAGGTCGAGGGATAGGTCCCTACAATCGCCCCCTCATAATTAAAGTCACAAGTGGCTTTAGTTGAGAAAGAATCTATGGAGTTGTGGTATTAAAGTTGAAAAGAAATAATGTACTTAATGTTGATTTGACTGGAATAGAAATGGGTATTTGTTTTTTATGGAGGGATGTATCTGCATTGAATGATGACGGGAAGTATTGATGTATGCGACGCTTGGGGTTGTGAGAGTGGCTCTGTTTTGAATGATCACTACTTTGGAAATGTACATGCGCATTAAATATGTGGGTTATATAAGTAGTACCTGTACCGTAGATTCTGGGAAAGTACGCTGCATTTAAATTTTTTCTGTAATGCCTGAGTGATAATGGTGAAAACTTAGGGGATGGTGTACGAAGAGAGGGTTGTTGCTGAAATGCAGAGATTCAAACTGGGATACTTTGGGGATCAGTCTGTAGAGATGCCCACCCCAATTCCTATTCTACCGGCGTATTACGGTATGTCGGAAGACGAAGCGGCTGAAGGTGAAGAAATTTTTTAATGTATGTAGAGATTTCTCTACGTGGTCTTGACAGGCGAGGTACGTTGGAGGTGTCTCCGCATCCTTGCGAAGGACAAGGTTTAGGAGGCAGTGTAACTGTAAGACAGTACCACTAGTATGTTGTGAAGGATTATATTCTAAAGTAGGGCCTTCTTTATCTCCACCAACTTTCTGATGGCGGTAGTTATAAAAAAGGCAATGGTGGTAGTGGAGAAGGGAGACGTGGAATAGAAGTCTGCCCCTGTACAATCATTATTTCTTGGCTCTAAGAAGTCCTTCTGCTTAAAGAGCTAGTTCAGGCACTGACTTCCTTTCTTCCATACTTTCTTTCATTGTTTCTTGCCTACCCCAATTCCTGTTCCACCAACGTACTACGGTATGTCGGAAGGCGAAACGGCTGAAGGTGAAGAATTTTTTACTATATGTAGAGATTTATCTATGTGGTCTTGACAGGCGAGGTACGCTGGAGGTGACTCCGTATCCTTGCGAAGGATAAGGTTTAGGAGACAGTACCGCCAGTATGTTGTGAAGGATTAGATTATAAGGTAGGGCCTTCATTATCTCCACAAACTTTCTGATGGTGGTAGTTATAAAGGAGGCAATGGTAGTAGTAGAGAAGGGAGACGGGGAATAGAAGTTTGCCCCTGTACAATCATTGTTTCTTGGCTCCAAGAAGTCCTTCTGCTTGAAGAGTTAGTTCAAGCACTGACTTCATTTCTTCCATAGTTTCCATTTGAAGTTCGGCTCTATGTCAAAACTTTGATCAAACTTGGGGTAAGGAGGATGTTATGTATTTTCCAATGTTTGCTTTGCTTCAGAAGATTCTCGGAGTGAAATATCACTGAAGACAGATGAACTGAAGGATTTGTTACTTTTGGAGTACCTGAAAGACTTGTTATTTGTAAAGTACCTGAAAAACTTGTTATCTATAAAGTACCTGTGATTTATATTCGATCTTAATAAAAATGTTTATTCAAACTCTGTATTGATAGATAGAATTAACTCTTGTTATTGAAATCGAGCTATGAGTAATTCAGAGATGTATGAATAGAGGACGAAATGTAATATATAAGATTGAACTTGAAAGTAAATTATAGCAATTGAGCTGTAAAAATGTGCTTGAAAAATAAAAGATGTGTAAAAATTTGTTTCGAATTGCTTAAACTTAGAATTATCCGAGGAGATAATTGTAGAAGATTTAGAATTTGTAGGAATTGGAAACTCGAGCTCAGAGAGATCTCTCTTAAACTGTTTGATTTAAAGAAAATAAGTTTAAAATGAGGTAGGCCAAATTCACTGAGGTCGATGCGGATAGATAAGTTCAAATAAATTATATTCAAGATATTAGGGTTTGCTGTTATGGAAAAACATAATATATATATTCGAAATGTGGGGGATTTGAAGTGATCTAGAAACTTGCATAAATAGGTGGAAATGTGTTTTGGAAAGAAGGAAGAAATAGAATATGGTGTGGAATCGATCTGAGAAATTTGTTATACTGCTGAGGGACGATTGGCGATAAAGATAGTTGAAGTGCCAGAATAGATTTTTAGCCAGCTAGATTATGATACTAATTTACCAGAGTCCAAATATCTGTATGAAAGTTTAAATTCAAGGGGTAGGGAACTTGAGTTAGGACGTCGCTTCTATTCCGGGAACTGATTCTGGAGCCTTTAGCTTAAAAAAGGGTTATGAGGCTAATTGCTGAGGAAGAGATTGAGGAAGAAGACGTGAGGATTGTTGGGGGCGAACTGATTAGGTGCAGTTCCCCAGGACATCTGCGATGTTTCATATGTAATTATATTTGAGGGAGTGAATTGTATGAGTTCAAAAAATTTGTCAAGGAAATGTAATTAGAATAAATTTTTGAATCTGTCCTTTTTTGTTGCAAATGTTGTGGTGACCGTTTAAAATAAAGAATTTGAAATTTTGAAATTTGAGAGATTTGGAAATACTGTCAGTATTTTTATAAGTAGTAGAAGCCAGAATAGAAAAAGTAGGTAGCTTTAATTTTATCTCTTGTGTTAGTGCTGGGAAAGTTTGATTACATGTAAGTGTTGAGTCATCATGAGTGTGGGGAGGTCAAAGGATGATTTGGGTAGGAGAGATAAGAATATATTAAAATATTGAGCAGGGGGCAATGATGGGATGGCATTTTCACCAAAAAAGTGTAAAACGTCTGACATTAATTATGGAAGGAATGCCTTGGTTCTAAAATTGAGGGCGGCTCGTACGAGGCCCAATAACTGCTAGCAGTTACAAAATGTCTGATATAAATTATGGAAGGGACACCTCAGTTCCAAAACTGAGGGCGGCTCGTACGAGGCGCAATAACTACCACTAGTTAGAGAGAGAAAATATAAATATTGCTTCATCTTACTCATTGAAGCGTTGATCAACTTCTAAAAAATTAAATAACGGAAAAGAAAAAATAATAATGATTCGCGTGAGAGATTAGATGAGAGTAATCAGCAGTCAAGTTGAGAGAAGGCTGCAGAGATTGAATCACGGAGGCGGTTGTACAACAATATTGTGAAGGAAGGATTTGGCGCTCCTTCAGATTCATTTTTAAACATTAAAGGTTGGTAGATGATTGTGATATTGTTGATGTATGTTTGAAATATTTTTGGGGTTTTCAAATTTTGAAAAATGACTATTTATATAGTAACCTATAAAAATTTGTTTGATATATATGTATAAAAGGGATGCAAACGATATACGTATATGTATGATGTATGTGTAAAACATAATGATAGAATACCTATAAATTTAAGTAGGTCAAGCGTGAGGAGTATTTGAGTAGAATCAAACCTCATTTGTAGAGTGGTAGTTAAGATGGAGACTTTACCTGTTATAGAGGCGTGTCGACCTTTGATAATTTGGCTGTGTCTCATAATGCAAAATCTGATAAGGAGAACGAAGTAGGAGTGGTTCAATTTCTAGATTTCCCTAGACAATTAGTATAATACCCTCCAAATTCTGATGTGTTTAGAGAGTTTATAAATCTAAGGCTCTTATAGGGGAATGATAGGAAAACTTTGTAGAACATGCTGGTAGGTAGTTCATAAGATGCATAGTAGAATCTGGGGAGGAGTATTTCTTTCTGTTGGTTGATTTAGAGAAGGAAATGTCTAGGGCGACCTGGAAGTGCGTTTTTTGCAGACGAATCGATCTCTTTGGAGTATTTCGATGGAAATGTATAGGGCGACTTGGAAGAGGGTTTTTTGAGTTACCTATCTCAGTTGGAGTACGGTTTGAGTCGGCCCCTTAGCAATCTTGCGAAACGGATAATGAATACCATAGGGGCATATACTATCCAGTTAAACAGGAACATGTTAAAGGTAATAAATGTTTGTAAAAGTTTGAATAGGTTATGGGAGGAGAATGAGGTGGAGAGGAGAATATCTCCTGCAAATATTTTACAGTTTTATGGAGTAAAGAATTATTCTGCAATTGGAGGGACATATTTTTTTGTGAGCTCGACTCGACCTCTTTTCTTTGATCTAAATTTAGCAGGTCGATTGTGGAAGGATAATATAATTTTTGTGAAAGGTGATTGCCTTAAGAGAGAAGATGAAGAACCCATAGATCTTTTGTATAGATTTGTGAAGAAAAGTAAGTATAATAATGTATAATATCGAACTGCTCAAATTAAATGTTTTTCTGTTGATGATTATGTGTTATTTCTTTGACAGATCCTCAGTCAAAGGTGAAGAAGAAGTCCCTGTTAGATACTGTTGCTTAGGAAGAGGTTGAGCTCGAGGTAGCTTAGAAAGACCATGGTAATAATATAAATGAACAAGCTAACATTAGGTCTGAGAAGGTTCAGAAGTCTTAAGAAATTAGACTAATGATGGGGATCAGAGCTGGTAAGAAATGAGGGGTTGATGGAGTGAGGCGAGTAGTTTTTCCAAACGCTTATGCGGTGGATTTTGTGAATGTTCTGGAATCTAGTACGTCGAGAAAGCTAGCTTTGACATTTTCGAAGAAGGGGAGTCTGAAGCGGGACTCGGCCTCTGGAACCGCTGGGAGTGATGAGGTCGAGACGGTCGCCAAAAAAGAAGGGTATACCCTCCTTTTGAATTGATTGGGGAAAAAGTCACAGAGAATCAATCTGATAAGGAAGACGAGCTGAGAACTGTGGAAGATATGGCGAAGCTTACAGCCCGTAAGGGTCTGAAAGAGATGAACAAAGTGGTAAGTTTTATGATTGGAATGCTTTATGAATTCTTTATCGTGATTTGAGCTAAAAATATGTTCGATTTGTTTTCTGAAGGCTGCTCGAGAGTGAGAAGGCAGAGCTCGAGAAGAATGTAGCCCGATTGAAGTCTGATTTGGTTCGGGAAGGGAAGTGGCTGAATTCTGTAAAGGCTGCCCAAGAGGTGGAGATTAACGAGCTAACAGAGAAAATGTAGAAGAATCTGGATGAGGTGGTAGTTCAGCATGATAAACATGGGTGCCACCTCTTCAAAATGGGGTACTCTAAAGCTGAGGTGAATGACATTATGGGGGGTACCTACGTTAGAGAAGAGGACGAGGTGGAAGATGACGTGGCAAGAACTGCAAGAGGGTAGGATGCTGTCTCTCCACAAACTGAGCATGATAACCAAGGGTATGACAATGAGCATCAATAGAATGAGAATGAGAAGGAAAAGTAAAATTGTTGACTCAATTGTTTTGTGATTATGAAGGGTTTGAGAATTGTGATTGTATTTATATTGTGATGAATTTTTGTACGCAAAGAGATGTTTGTAAACCTTGCTTGTAGGAACTCAAGGGTATGCGCCTTAGAATAAAAGAATTAGAGATTGAGCTCTCTAAGGAAAAAGACGCCTCAGCGTCCCTGTTGACTTTGCAAGCGGAGCTGCGGGTTAGAGAAGAGAAAGATATATTTGACTTGTATCCTGCATTACTTTAGAGCTTCAAAGTAAAAAATAGAGTAATACAGACAGACCGAAAATGTGTTAATAGTTTAGGTGCAATAGTACTCAACTGTGTATAGATAATATCAAAGTGATGGGAAAAGTTAGGACATAGAGAATGTGTACCTTGAAATTAAAAGTACATATTGTTGTTCATCGAATTGGGATCATACTTCGACCTTAAGTTTAGAAGCAGTTTCACACAGTAGATGTCAAAAAATAGAAATTTGTTAGAAATAAGATTCCTGTATGTATTGATTAAGTGTTCTTGAATCGAACTTGATGTATTGTATCTGTGATGTAGGTAGAACTTGAGTCAGTTAGCTTGAGCAAAGAAGAGACACTTCAATACAACCATGAATATGAAATGGAGTTTGCGAGGATGAGGGAGGCAACTGAAGATAGAGAGGATCGACATGTCAAAATACAATTCAAGCTTGTCGCAGCGCAAACTGGTGATGATATGACTCGGAAGATCGAGGAAAAAGATGCCGAAATAAATAAGGGGCAAAAAGAGCTTGCGGGGGCGATAAAAAAGTCAACGAAGCTCGAAAGTCGAAATGATACGCTGATGGTAAAGAGTAAGGAGGCAGGCCAGGCTTGATACCGTATCCAAGTAATAAAAATGGCAAAGAAAGAGTTGCGCCGTTTTGTGGCCAGTCTGATGGTCCAAATGATCAGCAAAAAAAATGAACAACAGCAGACTCGAGCTGATCTAGAGAGTACCAAATGCAAATTAAAACGATAGAAGAGTAAAATGATTGAGAAATATAACGAGCTGAAGAGAGCTCGAGATGACCTATCTAACCCCAAAATTGTGGTTGAGCAGTTGAGTGCAGCTTTACCTGCTAAAGATATTAAGTTTTGGTTGTTGCAAAGACGATGTAATGAATTGAATGAGAGGGTGGCACAATTAAAGGCCAATTTGACTTTAGCCAATTCGCGCCAAAAAGCTGGAGAGCGCTGGAGGAAGAATATAGGTGATGATGGGGTCTCCATTGCTCAAGGGGATGTGGTTAGCCTATCATTTTGAATTAGAGGTTTGGAGATAGATGTAGCTCATACTGAAGCTCACGTACTAAAATGAAATGAGCAGGTAAGGGTGTGCCACGGTATGTCAGATGCTGCTCATGTCAGGGAATAGGAGTTACAGCGGGTCATTAGGGGTAAGGATCTCATGATAAGGAAAAATGACAGTTTCTTAAAGAAATCTCTTGTTGGGGTAGGTACAAACAAAGAGCTTGAGGGACTTCGTGCTCAGGTGGGAGAATTAAGGACGTTGAACCAAGCTGAGTTAGATAAAGCAGAGGAGAAGGAAAATGAGCATATTAATCTTATGTCCCGTGTAGAAAGTCACATGGAATAGCATGAAGCACGGTACACGATGTTACAAGAGCGCCTTCAGATAGTGATAGAGAATTTTTCCAAGGTAGTTATGCCCAAGGTGTTACACTCGCAAATGCTTGCGGCTGTTATTGCATTTTTTGTGGAGGAAGTGAGAAGGCTTAAGTTAGAGAGGGATACCCTGCACGATTGTTTGTTGGATAGAGAATGTATTTGCACCTACATTTGCCACCGTCTGTGTTATACCTACCCTTTCTAATACCCTTTTCTTTCCCCTTATAGCCATACTCAACGGCACCCATCCTTCGTTCGACCTCTGCCATTGTCGCAAACTCTGCCGATAGCATCGCCGCCTAACTCGCCCTCATTAGCCAATAATTCGCTCAAGTCATGGAGCATCATACCAACCAGTTACGTATTGAGTGCGAGGACAAACGACAAGAACTCGAGGCAGAACGGTAGCGCCATTTAGACGATAATGATTGACAACATCGAACATTCGATGAACTGCACAATACAGTTTGTAAACTTCAATATGTTTACACCCTAGACGCTCCTACGCGTTCTCGAGTACCCGCCCCTTTCGCATCCCGGCCCGTGCATGACTCGGGTCCCACCCTTAAGTCGGGGTTCCTCTGGTCCACCATGGTTCTGTGGGTGGCCCTACCGCCATACCCATCGGATCGATCAATCTTGGTAGCCCCATTGCGGAGAATTAGTCCGACTCTACCCTTTGCACTTCTCGACTCCCCATACGATTCCCTGCTAAGGAACGCCTCGGAGAATGCAGTATCGAATATACCCCTAACCTACGCCCTTTCCACCCTGGCCTCAGTGTTCTTCCCCATGACCTTCTTACCTAACACAGCAGGAACTCGACCAAGATAGCCCTCTCAAATGGTACCACAACCCCTCTAATGGCTTCATTCGAAGCTTTGAACAACTTTTGAACCTTTTCATCTCTCATTTCGCCTTCAATAAAGATCGTGAGGTCTGTGTCGATGCCCTTTTCAACATCTGCAAATCACCTACTGAGACGCTTGAAAACTTCACAAAGGTATTCCTCAATAAATCGCACAAAGTTAAAAACCTCAATTCCGTGAACGCCGTCCTCGCCTACTCTAACGCCCTGCCTGACCACAGCCGCGTTAAGGAGTATATCGTACTCCAAAAGCCACGAACCCTCGAGGAGATGCAATCCAAGGTCAACGAATACATCGACCTCGAACGTCTCCACAAATCTAATTGCCAGGGTATGCCTCGACCACCAACCCTAGCAAACCTCGACCATTGAATACACCAATGATCGCTCCCATTTTTCAAGAAAACGACAGCCGCTAATGCCCCCACTTTGATGCTTAATCTTCCAAACCCCGTAAAAATGAGCCATACCCGTTCTGCTGAAACTTACTGCTTCCATCAACACCCTTCTTACACTCATCGAGGCCAATCCTATCTGGCGTACTCCCTTCCCCATCGAGGTTAGAAAGGACGAGCCCTACTACCAAAACCACAAATAAAATTGCCACCCTGCAAACAAGTGCTACGCCTTGATATGATCACCTGAAATGATTCTTAAAGCCGGTCGACTACACCAATATGTTACTGACCTCCCCGGCTATCTCGATGGGTCGTACCTCAATCCCCAACCCACTCCAAATACTGACCCAGCCGAGGTACATATTTTTCAACTCCACCTAATTGAATTTAATAACATCGACAACTGCCATACCCAAAGCAAACACAAACGAGTCGAAGAATGCTGTAAGTTAACTATCAAAAGAAACTCCCCGCCCTTTTACCCGAATCTAGCCAACGCCCCCAACCCGATGGTATATCCTTCATCGATTGCAATACTTCACATGTCTGATTCCCCCATTCAGACCCCTTGGTCATTATGATTAAGGTTAAGCACCTCGTCCTCCATAAGATGCTCAACGATACGGAAAGTGCAGCAGACGTACTTCTCCTCCAAACCGTCCGTGCTATGCAAAATAAGATCTTATTGCACCAGCCAACGTCGAACTCAAAGGTTTTAACGGTGCTATCGAAGTCACTGTCGGCCTCCTTAGCCTCCCTATCACCACCGGTTCAGTTACCTTCCAAACCAATTTTCACATAATCGATAAAAAGTCTGAATATTTGGGCATTCTTGGACGTGATTGGATCCATGCAATGAAGGCCATATCTTCTACCTACCATCAAACATTGCATTTTACTACCCCATATGGCACGTGGAACATAAAATGCTCCCAACACTTATCCCGATCATGCGAGCATCCCGAAATCGAATAGCTCCCCGCAGATCATGTCCCCTTCGCCCAGCTTCACTACATCCGGCATCGGCTCCCCCAAGCCTCGTCTCCCAAATACATTTTCTCTTAATTTCATAGCTTAGGCCTCCACTCAAGCTTCTTTCTTCTCTATTCTTACTTGATAGCGCGTTCTCCTATGTGGTTTCATTACTTTACTACAACAGGGAGGAAGATGAATAGTAATTGAGCATAATTTCCCTGGCCCCAAAAGCCTTATTTATACCCTGATTAAGGCACATTAATTACCTTCTTAATCAGTCGAGATTCATACAATTAACAGAGGGTTGCAAACTTTCTAATCATGTGAAAAAAAAAAAATTGAAAAAAATCAAATTTCTCCAAACTATCAATTCTTCGATACCCCTTCATTGGTCCTTTGACTATTGGGCAAAAATTTGTACTGGGGGCGGATTATCAGGCATTGGGGAAGATAATTATATTTTTGTTAAATTTTCGTGAATAGTATTTACTGTTCATATAAATAGTGAAATCCGAAAACTACTAAATCCAATCCACAAATTACTTTTGTCCAATCCCAAATCCGAATCGCTAATATTTCTTCACTATGATCACAATGGATATCTCCACTCTTACTTTCCTGCAAGGAATTATAAACAAGGAAATCAACTCGCTAGGAAATGAGGGACTCAGTAATCCGAATTTGAGGAAAATCACCTCTACGCCAAATCCTACAGTTAATACACTTCCCAAGATCACTCTGATCAACCGAAAGGAAGATAATCTAAGTCTGCAAGAGGTTCAGGTCCTTGATGGTCATCCCAGACAAGTTAACCAGGTCAAATCAATGGTAGCATGTCCCTGGGGATTCATGAACATGAATAAAGGGGAAGAAAGGAATAATTCTTAAAAAAAAAACTATGTCAGAAGGAAACCTCGATCAAATAGCAAAGAATATTCAGGTTTTGGGTAGGGAATCTCCAGCCCAGAGTAAAATCTCTGCCCTGGGTAGAGAAACACAAGTGCAATCATTTGTGGACAAAGTTGTGGACCAGTGACAGAGAGAGAGAGAGAGACATGTTGTTCTTCTAGAAGGGTGAAAGAGAGAGGGCATCCCAATTCTATCAATCCATATAGCTGAAATCTCTGCTGGTATTTTAGTAAACCAATTCAGTCTTATTGGACGTTTGGACCTACAGAAAATCAAATTCGCAACGGTCCAGGAATTTGCAAGAAATCACTGGAAAACAAAGGGAACGTGCAAGCTGATCCATATAGGATGGGGGTTTTATCATTAAATTGGAGTCAGAAGAAGATAAGATATTGATTTGGAGCAGAGGACCCTGGATGGTTGAACAAATGCCTATGAGGCTCATGCCTATGAGGCTCATGCCATGGAGTCCAAATTTTTGGTGGACAGTCATAGAACCTCCAATGCTCTGATTTGGTACAAGTTTCCTGGATTGCCTATCAAAATGTGGAGCGAAAAGATTATCTTGTCTCTGGGGAAGATATTTGGCAACCCTATTTAGCTAGACCAATTGACATGAAATTAAGATTATGGCTTCCATGCGAGTGTTTTGGTCAACATTGATCTCTCTAAGCCAATTCCAGACCACATTCTTCTAGAAATTGAGGGAAATATCATCAAACAATAGGTCATGATTCATCGCATCCCCAAATACTACTCTCACTATAAAAATTTGGGACACACGATCGTAGAATGCCAGATTGTACAAAAATAATTCCGAGCTAATGAAATGGAGCATAAAAAGACTAAACCGATGACCGGAAAAGAGCCAGGGAAAGGAAACAGGGGCAATTCAAAATTGGTGATCCAGGAAAAGCAACCTAAGGATAATGAGTTGAGGAAGACAATCACTGTAGGATCGGGTAAACACACATATTTCCAAGAATCTATGGAGGCGAGCAGTACGACATCACCTCTTATTTACTTCTTGGGCATGACTAGACCATCTAACCATTTGTAGCAACACAAAAATATTGGGGTGACGATCGAGTGGTCAACCACTGAGGGCAATAATAAATCACCGACACCACCCACAAGGGACAATATTACTAGCAGGAGTAACCCGTTTGATGTAGTAAGGAAAGTAGAAGATGATATCGAATAAACCGATTCTGTTGCATCAGGTAACTCCAATTTGATAATGCAAGGGAAGAGTAGAGGCGGAGAGACCGATGCGGAAAAGTCTATTTTAGCACCATATAAAGAGGACCTCGTGGCAGATATAACAGATGTAGTAGACGATCCAACAAAGGTGGCAAATAGAGATCAAGGCGGTGCATATTTCAAGGCAATAAATGAGGTCAGACAAAACCTCAACCCGTCAAGTTGGGCGGATGAAATGGAACATGAAGAACAGGTGCATCTTGGTCATAATCAAGTTCTTAAAGGGGGTAAGGTGTATACCATAAACCCAAGGGTGACACGCTCTACCCCTAAAGATCAGTGAAAGTCTTATTCTGGAATGCCTGAGGGCTGGGAAACAGAAAAACAACACGATATCTCAGGAAAACTACGGCAAGATTACAACCAAATATTTTGGGCATTGCTGAACCAAAAAATTTCTTTAAGAATTTTGAGTTGCCAGGGTATTAAAACATAGTCATCTCCAATGAACTAAATGTAGAAAAAGGTGACATATGGATTTGTTGGCTTAGAGGAACCTCTGCACCTAGTGTCATTTCTATGACAAAGCAGTATATTACGGTGAGTTACATAGAGAGCTGCTTCTCCTTTGTATATGCTGACTACAGCAAAATTAATAGGTTGGATCTCTAGGATGACCTTTCTAATTTTGCAACAACAAATATCAAACCCTGGATATGCATAGGTGATTTCAATGTGGTTCTCCGGGTAGCTGAAAAATGGGGACACCCACCTCACACAAATGCAGTGATAAACATCAACAATTTCCTGGATACAACAAAACTTATAGAAGACCCCTCATCTGGGTTTACCTTTACGTGGTACAATGCGCAGAGTGGGAATAATAGAATGCTGGTAGTACTTGACAGATGCCTCCAGAATGTAGAATGGCAAAGCATGTTCAGAGGCTGGAGAATGAAAGTGATGCCTAGAACTCATTCGAGACAAGTACTTGCGTAGAGGCCCGAATGTGACTCTCTACGACCTCTGATGAGGATTTTTAAATTGTGATTCTATTACTGATGACTAATAATAAAGATAAAAATACCGTTTGTAAGTGGTCGAAGGTAAAAAACATAGGGTTTGGACGGAATTTTTCTAACCCCCACTTGGTTTCCCCTCTTTCTTATTTTTAGAGACATAAGAGGCTGAGTCACCAAGAGTGGGCTAGGCTACATGATTACTGTCCGGGCTTCCCGGCAGTGACATTTATTACGGACATCCCTGTCACCGTAGCTGAGAGGCCAATTAGTGCGCGGTCTAATCCGTTTGAGCTGACTGCTAGTCTCATTACACTTCTGCTATTCGAATGTTCAGTCGAAGGGTATCTACTATTATGTGCTGATCCATTCTCGAAAGTTTATCTACTGTCGAGGCTTTGACTATAAGAGTTTCTTAAGGGGCTTGATTATGAGTTGAGATAGTCTTCGATATGAATAGGATACGAAATGGACTTCGAGTGAGGAGGTTAAAGGTTGCGAGTAGGCTACCTTATCACAAATATCCTAGATAAAACGGGAAGAGAAATTACAAGTCAGACGTTCATACAAGAACATATCAAATCTTACTACAAGGCCAAATTCGCTGTTATAGATACCCAGCAATGCACAGAAATTTTTGATCACATCCCCAACCAAGTTATAGAAGAAGAAAATAATAGCCTCACTGCAGCCCCAGCATCTGAGGAGATTAGGAATACATTTTTCTCTATGGACAACAATAGCGTCCCCGGTCCAGATGGTTTTTCAGGGGCATTTTACCATAAATTTTGTAAAATCCTACACATAGATATTAATACTGGGATTATAACGTTCTTTATGGATGGCATGATGCCCATGACATTCAGCTCCAGCCTCATTGTTTTGATTCCCAAAATCAAAAACCCATCCAAGATTCAATAATACAGGCCGATTTGCCTCAACAACTTTATTTTCAAAGTCATCACAAAAATTATTGCCACTCGGCTATCTTCTATTGCTGATAGATGTGTCTCAAGGGACCAAAGTGCATTTATCAAGAATAGGAACATCCATAACAATATTGGCATGGCCTCAGAGATGGCTAATGAGATGAAAATCAAGAGAAAAAATGGGAATGTGGCTCTGACGATCGATATCAGTCAAGCATATGATACACTGAGATGGAAATACCTTCTCGTAATTCTTTGGGCATTTAGGTTTGAGTTGAAATTCTATGAATGGATACAGACTATTATTAGTAGTAGTATGGTTTCTATTCTTATAAATGATAGTCCCTCAGGTTTTTTCCAGATGATTAGGGGTCTCAAGCAGGGAGACCATCTCTCCCTAATTCTGTTTGCAATTACGGAGGACATACTGAGCATAAATCTCCACAAGGCTAGAGAACAAGGTAGAATACATACCATGACATCAGCAAAGGATACGCTTGGGCCTACTCACCTACTTTTTACAGACGATATATTCATTTTTGTGAACGGGAACAAAAAATGCCTACGACAGCTTCTGCTCATCCTTACTGAATATCAGAAGGTCTCTGGACAAGAGATTAGCGTGGCCAAAAGAAAA
Organism: Kingdonia uniflora; assembly: GCA_014058105.1. Taxonomy (NCBI): domain Eukaryota; kingdom Viridiplantae; phylum Streptophyta; class Magnoliopsida; order Ranunculales; family Circaeasteraceae; genus Kingdonia; species Kingdonia uniflora. The sequence goes on along the minus strand of JACGCM010000879.1, from coordinate 46,382 downwards.
ATATTTCTGAGCTCTATGCCGCTTACCCGCAGAAAAGTGGTCACTAAGATATTTGGTTTCAAAGAAGGAAAATTTCTAGAGACGTATCTGGGCATTCCACTCATACAAGGGAGGGTAATAAAGCAAGCAATTCTACTGCTATTGGAAAATATCAAAAAAAGGGCCAACAACTGGACGAGAAGCATGATCTCATTTAAGGGAAGTATTACTCTTGCAATGTCTGTCCTAAACAGCACACCGATTCATAATATGGCAGTTACAAATGGCCTAGCTCAGTTATCAAAGAGGGAGACAAAATCCATAGAAACTACATCTGGACTAGAGGCCCAACAAAAAGGAAGGGGGTGACGCAGAAATGGGATAAGGTATGTAAACCGACTAAGGAAGGGGGACTTGGAATGACGTAGTTTGGGCGAAGTCAACAAAGATATGCTCTGCAAACTTCACTGGGTTTTTCTACAAGGAACAGATGAATGGGAAAAATTTCTCAAATCTAAATTTAGCTTCAAGAGAGAGGATACGATTCGATATTATAAGCCGTCAATCTTATGGAATGGAATTCAGACCGAAGCGGCCTGTTGGAAAATACATATTGGATGGCTAATTGGAGATGGACAGTAAATTGATTTCTGGAGAGTCACCTGCGCAACAGAAATCCCGCTCATGGAACATATTGATATGCTTCATTACTTATGGAATAAATGCAAAGCTAGGCTCGAGCGATTTTATTAATCCACAAGGATGGCATTTCCCTAGCAATATATTGCTTCTACATCTGGCACTAGGAATCAATATACAGAACAACTAATGCAACCTCGGTTCCTATGATACAATAATCTTGAAACCCGACATCCAAGGAGTTTTCTCCAACAAGAATGCCTATGAAACACTGCGCAGCATGGAAAACTCAGCATGGTGGTAGAAATACGTTTGGAGACAAGCAATCCACCCTAGATTGGGAGGCCTTGCATGGTGATTACAGAACCATTTACTCCGTATGGATGATGCCATAATGAACATAGGCATCTCTATTGTGTCAGTATGCCACCAATTCCATAATGCTTTAGAAATGGAGTCCCACACCTTGTTGCAGTGCCCTTTCGTAACCTTCCCCTGGCAGAAGGCTGCGACATGCTTTGCATATGTACCTATCACCCCATCGGACACCTGGAAAATCATACTAGAGAGAGAAAATTCATTTATCCCATATATTTATGATCTCTGGGTGGCCATGGTTTTCGTAGTATGCAACAACATCTGGAAAGCTAGAAGCAAATAGAGGTTTGATGGAATCAAAACCCCTGTCCAACAAACTACGATACATATCCTGACTGATGACGTAGATACCTCTCTCATCTCCAAAAATATAATGAACAACACCATTAAGGACCTCAGGATCATCAAGGAGCTTCACGTTCAGTGCAAACCGAGATTAGGCAACAACATTGAGAGTTATAAATAGGGGCTTCCTAATCAAGACGAGGAAAAAATATATTGTAATGGATCGGCTCTAGGCAATCCGGGGGAAGCAGGCATAGGCATCATCTATAGGAACAATAAAGGGGAAGTTATGGGCACATACAGTAAATCCATTAGGCAATCTATGAACTTCCTTGCTGAGATTACTTCAATGGTCAGACCCAAATTATAAGGAGAGGGTCAGACCCAAACCAACCAACTGAAAAATGGTCAAATGTCAGACCGGGATACTTACAAAATATTGAAGATCATGTTACAGAATATTTCTGAGTCAGGACATCACGCTAAACTAGATGAATAATCTGTATGAGTGGAAAGTCGTTCGAACGAAGTAGGAGGCTGGTCGAACAAATTGGGCTATTTCTTACCAAATGTCATGTCAAACGTCAAGTTGGAAGGCTGAACGGTTTTATTCGAATAGATTTAATCTCTATTCAAATAAATTCTAGACTACATTATTGTATTTGAATAGATTTAATCTCTGTTCAAATACATTTTAGGCTAGGCTATTTTATTTGAATATAATCTTTTCTGTTCGAATACATTTTAGGTTGGGCAGTTTTATTCGAATAGATTATTTTGTTTATTTGAATAGTGTGTGTCTCAGTTTCTTTTTGACAATTTGAAGGGCAGTCTTGTCCTTGTTTTGTAATTCCTTGTAATTATGATTCCGTTTATATAAAATTCTAAACTTTTTGCAAAAAAAGACCTATCATAATTACTCTTCTTAGAACTACCCACATTCATACTAGTCAACTTTCCAACTTCCCACGCCTAACAGTTTTTCTCAGCACGCGCCATCTACAATAATTTCTGAGGTACTAGAAGAGAAGGGGTGAATGTAGTAGCCTACTCGCTGACTTCTATGACCAGTCGAACACTCAAAGGCTACATTGAAGCCTATTAAAAGACTAGAAGTCAAACAAGGTAACATCGAAGCCCATAAAGTTTTCTGAGATTAACCGAACACTCGAAGGCCACAATAAGCTAGCCGAAGAAAAAGATAAAGGCAGTCGGTCAATATCAATTCCAGAGAGGCTTCTGCCATAGTAGTACACGGTCGAAGCCAGATACACTTGATTGCCAGCTCACAAGATGGAACAGTGGAAACAAGTTGTTAGAAAACTACAGTGTCAGAACTGACTTATCGTACAGGATAGCTGCCCCAAGGGGTATACATGTAATCTAACCTCACATGGTGACTCACCTCTTTTCAATTTTCTATAAATAGAAAAAAAAATATTGCAGTAGCCTACTGTAGCCTTCTACCCCAGACAGATACTCAAAGGCTACTTTGAAGCCTACTCAATCATATCGAAGTCAAGACAAATCTACAAACAGGCCTCCCAAAGATCGTCCGAAGATGAAGCTTCGACTCTAAACAGGCCTCGAAGACGGAGTCCACATATCACAGCAGAAACACTTTAACTACATCTGCACATGGTCGAAGTATGACGGGACAGGCAACCAGCTCAGTAGACAAGACGGCGCAGTGGTTGCTTGAAGTTAGGCCCCTATAAACACTATGGATGGGTTAGAAAAACTCTACCTAAAACCCTTCTAATATTACCTTCTAGTACCCTGTAACCTTTTCTTAACTCGAACTATCGAGTAAGTCAATATTTATGCAATCTTTTATTCAAACCTCGCTAGAGGTCATGGAAAACCCCAATTCTTGGACTCCACGTAAGTATGTTAGTGCAGTAATCTAGTTTATTATTGTCTTATATATTTGGTAAAACCTCTATTCGAGGGTAACCTTCAAGATGTAAGAGCAAGGTTTCCCCTCTATAAAATTAATCCTCTACAAAAGCTATATTACCTTTGCTTTATTCTATGTAATGTGGTAGAGTCTATGCAAGTAGAGAGTAATGTGAGAAAAAACCTAAAAGTTTTTATTAAATAGAATAGAATGTACATTATATGGAGATGAAATCTCACTTTTGGAATGGAACTCAAAGCCGAGCGACAAGCTCATTTGACAGCGTTCAAACAACATAAAGACGAGATGATAACCATGCAAACTGCCTTACAAGCTCTGCAAGATACTCATCAGGCTCCTCCAACAAGAGATCATAATCAATTTCCATAAACCTCCCTGGTTTCTACACGGGAAAGGTTAAGACCACGAGGAGCCACCAACAAAGCTATTTCCAGAAATATTCAGCATGAACCTCAACCTTCCTTTCATTTGGGTGGTAAAATTCATTATGAAATCAGCCGAGGTCACCGATTTTCCAAACATCAGGAGGAAGAATGACAACCTTAACCTTGAATTCCAACACGTGATCATTTTAGTGAAGCTACCGGTACTTACAATCCTTAACCTCCTCGCTAAGCCACTCTGCCGACACGTCAATATGTTACACAAGAGCATATGGATCAGCGTATCAAGGAGTTGATTAAAGTACAAGTCCTGGGCACAACAAGTAACCTTACCAAGTTACAAGGGAGTCCAATTGCCAAAGAACTATTTGACATGGAAATATCGAGAGGTTTCCATACTTAAAAAATTTGCAAATACAAAGACACCGATCCAAAGTAGCACATTCAACAGTACCGTGATTCATTGAGGTTGTACTCCAATCTCAACCACATCCTCCACCGTTTGCTCACATCAAGTCTACAAGAAGAACCACTCTGGTGGTTCCACTCTTTGCCTGAATACTCCATACGCACATTCGACCAGCTGCAGAAGCAATTCATCAAGACATATGCTCACAACAGAGACAAAGAAGATAATTTATATTCTTTTATCAGTCTTAAACAATCACACGGAGAGAAGCTCAAGGCTTTTGCGAATAAATTTTAGGATCTCGCACATAAATTAGACAACTCGATCGTGAAATAACTGTTACTGCTTTCACCAATGCACTCCAGCTCTACTGGAAGCCCAAAGAATACCTCTTCCTCAAAAAACCTACGACATTGAAAGATATAATTACCAAGGTCAACGGTTATGTCGACCTAGAAAGGATGATGTCCGAAAGGCATAAATCTACTAAATCCGTCCTAACCATGAAAGGTCTATCTACAGATCGAAGCACTCAACCAAATGAGGATCATGGTAATCACAAGCGCTCTAAGGGAAACACTGGCAACCCTCAAAATGGTAGTTTACTAACCAAACTGGTCTACCCTATGATTAATGTTCAAATCTCTACAATTTTTCTAATCCTCTCCAGGGATAAGCTCTACCGTCCCTCTTAACCATTGGAGTCAATCAAGAACCGCCCATACTGCATGGATCACAAGGCAACCCATCATTCTACTGACAACTACTCTACTTTACAGAGGTTGCTGGAATACATTTTTAAGGAGGGACAAATGTTCAAATAAATTATCGACCTGGAATCATACAAGGATGGCAGCTATAAGAAGCTGGTTGAAGTCGTCTAGGTTAAAGATCAAGTTGAGGAGAAACATATCTACCATATGCACCACAATAACATTATCAAAATCTATCAGATCACCAACTCATCCCGATTCAAGTGCATGAAACTGTCAGAATGCTACAATCTCACACCTCAAGACAAAGATGTCAAACTTCTACCTGAGTCGAGCAATCGCCAGCTTGGGATCTCATTCAAAGAATGCGACATTAGTCATGTAAAATTTCCACATCATGATATATTAGTCATAATGCTCAAGATGAAGAAGCTTGTGATGTACACAATAATGACCGATACAGGAAGTGGTATTGAGATTCTTTTTCAGAGCACTATCGACCAAATGGGTTTGGCCAATTAAATTATTTCAAGCGACACCGATATCAGCGGATTCAACGGTTCTAAAGAAGAGCGCGTCATTTTACCTATTACCGCAGGACCAGCCACCATCGATGTTATCTTTTACGTAATCAATGCCAAATCTCATTATCTCAGGATTATGGGCCACTGCTGGATTTATAACATGGAAGCATTCACTTCCACCTATTATCAAGAACTCCATTTCAAGTACAATGATTGTGTCTATGAAATCAAGGGTAGTCAAAATCTTTCTCGGGCTTGCAAAAATACCGTTTTAACAATTCTAGATACCTCACACAGATACGCTATATAATAATTATAGAAAACTAATCACCTTGATAATCAGCCTTCAACAGAAGAGCCAACAGAATACATCAACATTCATCGACCTAGCAGAGGTACTTTTATCGGTACCAAGCTAGTCTAGCACAATAGGGATGCTTTCATTCAGTTCTTACAACTAAATCGAGATGTTTTTGTGTAGACTTTCGAAGAGATGCCTGGGGTCGATTCAGCCAAGGCATGCCACAAATTGGTCATCAACATCAATGCCACGGTGCTCAAATAAAAATAGTAGCGACTATCACCTCAACTTTGAGATGAAGTTAACATAGAGATTGAGAAATTGATCAAAGTGGGATTCATTCGAGAAGCCAAATATCCAGATTGGATTTCTAACATCGCCGTTATCCCAAAAAAGAATTAAAAATTCTAAGTTTGTGTAGATTTCACAGATCTAAATAAACATACTCTAAAGGACAATTTCTCTCTCCCTAACATCCATTAAATCCTTGATTCTACAACAGGTCAAGAACTCCTATCTATGATGGACACTACTTCTAGATACAATCAGATTCCACTCTTGGAAGAAGATCAAGAAAAGACCCCTTTAATCACTAAAAGAAGACTATACTGCTATAAAGTCATGCTCTTCAGACTCAAAAACGTTGGCAAAACTTATCAATAGTTGATGACTACTATGTTCAAGCGCATCTTGGGAAAGTCGTTGAAGTCTACATTAACGATCTCTTGTGCAAGGGTATACGGTCAGTCAACCATATTACAGATCTCAACATAATATTTAACATTCTTTGATCATCAGGAAGAAAGGGATTGAGGCCGATCCAGATCCTCAACATGCCATCTCCAAAGACGATGAAAGACGTAACAAAACTTGCCGACAAGATTGCCGCTAGTAACCAATTTGCTTCAAAATCTTCAGATCGCTATTGTTGGTGTAGGGGCATAACATCATTAGAGGGGAAGTTGACTCTTATACTATGTGTTTTATCTTCGACCAGGGGGATTCAAGCATATAATCAATAATAATAAGATTAATATACTGATAATACACTTGCGTGGAGGCCAAGAATGGGTCATTTCATGACCTCTAGTATGGATTTTTAAGAGTTTTGTTATAAATATCGAGTAGTCGAAGTATCGAGAACTGGATGATTACAGGGTATTCGAAGGTAAACTTGTAAGGTCTGTTGGGAGAGATTTTCTAACCCCTTCATAGTTCATCTTCCCTCCTATTTATAGAACATAGGAAGGGCTGAGTCACCATGGTTGGTTAAGTTATATATGTATCCTCCAGGGACAACTGACTTATACCCAGAGTCGGTTCTGAAGCTGTATTTATCGAGTCTGACACTGTAGCTGCTAGTTCTGATAGTGTAGTTATAGGATCAGGTACCGTAGTTGTCAAGCGGCGTGCTCTACTATTTTTTCTGGTGAGCTGGCCACCTAACATGTTTCCCTTCGGCCATGTACGCCAATGGTCAAAGAATTTATGGTTCGATGGATCCTTCGAGTGTTTTAATAGTCTCGGAAGGTTTTGTAGGCTCGATTATTGACTTACTAGGCTTTGAGTCATCAGGTAGGCTTCGATGCAGCCTTTTAGTGTTTGACAAGTGTTAGAAGGCTATGAGTAGGCTACTATATTCACCCTCTTTCAGCAGGAGCCTCAGAAATTGGTGTAGAGGGCACGTGCTGAGAAAAGTAGTTAGGTGTTGGAAGTTAAAAGGTTGACTACTGAATGTGGGAGTTCCGAGGGAGGTATTTATGGTGGGTAATTAAGTTTGATTGGTGATTACGGGGTAATAAATACCCTTAATTGTAGTATAAAATAAATGTTAGTAGGAGGCAAAGTACCACAATTTTATTTTGCTTTTTCTTCTTTTTCGTTAAGTAACACATAGCATGAAGACCACATCGAACACCCCGCACCAGAGGCGGATGGCTGAACGGGATCGTCGAATAAGATGAAAGATGGCAGAGCTGAAGGTAAAAATTTTTGGCGACAAAGGGCTGGACTGGGTCATGCCAGACCTGGTTTAGCTAGAGCCCAAAGAACCGATCAATGGGCAGCTGTATGCATACTGGTGGGGGGTCTTAGAATGGTCGTTCCAAATGGACAACAACCGATACTAATTTTTGTAAAGCTTAGCCAAGTGTATAGTGGAAAAGGAGGACCAGTTGTTGGAGGACGAGCCAGGGTTGTGGAAGAAGAACTGCCCCATCTGGAAATAGGATGGTTCTTTACAAGGTGGTGGTAGGGTGGTGGTGTTGGTTGTTTTTGTTTTGATAGTGTTGTATGTCTGTTCCTTTCTTTTTTTGTACTGTCGAAGCGCTATAATGAAAGAATAATTCAATGAAATTATGTGTTTTGTATCTAACAAGTATGGTAGACGAATAGATTGCAGGCGCGGGATCGAACTTCCAGCTTTGAACGGAGGGTAAAGAGTAGAGATAGTAACCTGCTTGGGGAAAGTTACTTTGAACTATAATGTATTTATCGAATACATAGGCTAACATTTGACCTTTGAATGAATAAGTAACCCCAAATTCTCAAAGTACTATATAGAAAATGTTGTGACAGAGAATATAAAGGTGTCGATGGTTCGAGAATAGAGATGCGTCGACTACAAGACCTCGGAAATTGGTGTAGAGTGTGCGTACTGAGAAAACTGTTGAGTCTGGGAAGTTGAAAAGTTTGACTGTTGTAATTTTGAAGAAGGTAATTAAAGACTGTGATTAATATGAGTTGTGATTAAGGGGCTTTTTAATGCAGTTGCGTTCAAGTATAAGTAGGGGGTATTAGGAGAGCTTCAAACATTTGTACTATCTTTTCTGAGTAAAATGTCAACATCTTCCTCTCCTAATAATCAAACTATGGACACAACTCCCAATACGAGATATCATAAGAGAATAGAAGCCAGAGAGCGTCGAGTGGAGGAGGAGATGCATGAGCTGATTGTGAAATTCTTTAGGGACCATGAGATGGACTGGGTTATGCCTGACTTGGTAGAACTAAAGCCAGAAGAGCCAATCTATGGGATGCCGCATGCTCACTAGTAGAGGGTACTGCAATGGATGAATCCACTTGCTAGTAACTGGTTTTATAGGGGCCTAACTTTGTGTGGAGGGGAAGTCGGCTCTTATACCACGGGGTCAATCATTTATCAAAGTAATTCAAGTATATAATCTATAGCGCAATTACTTTACTGATAATATACTTGGGTGGAGGCCTATAATGTGATGCTCTATGACCTATGATGAGGATTTTTAAGAGTGTATTTCTGTCAAGTAATCGAAGGTTCGAGTACTGGGCTTTTATAAGGTGATCGAAGGTAAACTGTAAGGGTTTAGGGGAGAGATTTTGTAACCCCTCCTTGGTTCCCCATCTCTCCTATTTATAGAACATAGGAAGGGTAGAGTCACCAAGGTTAGGTGACATTACAAGTATACCATCCGGATACCGAGCGGGTATCCCAGAGTTGGCGTTGACGCTGAAAATGTCAGGTCTGGTACTGTAGCAGTTGTTGGATCTGTCACTGTACTCTGATACTGTAGCAGTTGTTGGGTACGTCACTGTAGCTGTAAGGACCAACAACGCCGCCATCTTATCTGAGTGAGCTGGCTGTCGGTCTTGTCCCACTTCGACAATGTACGAATATTGTTAAAGTATTTCAGATGTTGATGTGGAGTTCATCTTCGAGGCATGTTCAGAGTCGAGGCTTCATCTTAGGATAATCTTTGAAGGGCTTGTTTATGGATTGAGTGGGCTTCGAGATGTTCGAGTAGGCGTCGAGGTAGCCTTCAAGTATTTGAATGGGGTAGAAGGCTGCGAGTAGGCTACTGCATCCGCCCCCTCTCAGCAAGGGTATTGAAAATAGGTGTAATGGCCAAATTCCATAGCTCGATAAGATTAGAAATTAGCTATTACGCCAAATGAACCTGTAACAATACTCTACTATAAAGTAAGAAATATAAACAAGTGTTTTAGCGCAGAAAATCTTTGAATAGGTAAAAAATCACGACCTCGTATAGAGGATTTTTGTAAAAGCATTTTTATTTCTTGGAGTGGATATCCTTATTATAAGTGATCTCTAGAATATAAAAATTCTTTTGATCTCATAAACAAGAAGTTTGAGTAATTTTTTTGGCCCCTGTCTCTTTTGGAACTTCTCCTTTATATAGGCTTTTCCCACATCTCTACATCGTGCTGGAGAATGTCTTCCGAATAATGTGGTTAGTGGCGGTTGACTGTATTACTGATGAGTTCATGGGAGATAGGTATCTTTGACTGAAAAATGTTTTCCCGGTTTAGCTCGACCCACGTTCTTGAGTAGGTCGTGGGGATGTTTGGAATGTTTGACTGGAGTGTGAATTGTTAAGTACTAAGATTATGTGAGCCTGAGACGGAGGTAATTTGAGCTGTGTGAGCTCGATTATGAGTAAGCTCGAGGGATAAGTCCCTATAATCGCCCCCTCGTAATTGGAGTTACGAGTGGCTTTGGTTGAGAAAGAATAGGTTAAAAGTTGTAAATTCGAAACAGAGCAATGATTGTGTTTGACTGGGTGGAAGTTACGTAATATTGGGAAGTGATGGGTATTAAATGGTGATGCGGATGAATGTGACAGTTGCGTTTGAATAGTCACGTCCGTATAAATGATGATGCTTGGGAAAATGTACCTGCACAATAAAGTTAGGGTTATATAAAGAGTACCTTGATTAATTCTTTAGAATAATTCTTGCATGCGTAACCTTCCCTGAGATGGTAAAAACTCAGAGTATGGTTCTTGAAGAGAGGATTGCATCTAAAATACTGAGGGTGAAGTTGAAGTACATTGGTGATTATTTCTTGGATATGGCGATCCCAGCCCCAGTTCATCTGATGTACCAAGGCTTGTCGGGAGAGGAAGCGGTTGAAGTTGAGAAAGATTTCTACTATAAGTGTAGATTTCATGTCTTTATTTTGACAGGGGAGGAACGTTGGGCCTGTCTTTGCACCCTTGTGGAAGGCAGGGTTAGGGGTTTATATACAGGGAAATGTGTATCTGCAGGGCAGATGTGCTGATTTTACATCCTGCCGTCGATTCTAATGTTGGGCCCTCTTCATCTCTACCTACTCTTCGGTGGTGGGGGTTATAGAGAAGACTGTGATGGCAGTGGAAGAGGAGAAAGAGAAGGGGGATCCTGCTGACGCATTTCCCTCGTGTTTATGCGCTCAGAAGATCTTCCATCTTGTTTTGTGGGGGCCAACACTGATAATAATCTTTTGGCTATCAGCAACAATTCTCTAATAGAAATGTTTTGGCTTTGGGATCATCTGGGAGGGTTGCATTATTGAAATAATGGAGTAAAGATGCTCACCAGTCGTCTGGATCGTGACTCTCTCCCCCAGTATTGATGGCATTGACTTCTATCTGGTCGATACTTGGGAGTTTGAGTACTTCAATATGGAGGGTTTGGGATTTTGATTGGCCTATCATAGCAGCTATGTAGGCGAGGGCATCTGCATGCCGGTTTTCTCCTCGAGGGAAATGACTAATAGTATATTTTTTAGGAAAACGACCTATGCGTTGTCAAACAAAAGTAGCATATTCAGCCATGTGACCGTTAACTTGATTTTCACCAGTGTAATGTCTCTGAACAAGTTGGGAATCTGTGAAAACTGTGAGTTAAGGAACGCCGAGTTCAAGGGCAAGGTCAAGGCCATGGATCAACGCTTCAGACTCTGCTTCATTGTTGGAGCATTCGAAGTTGAGCTTGACTACTTTTTCAATGCGATCATTGGTAGGTGTGACTAGGACTATACCGATCCCTGAACTGTTAGGCCCAGCGGATCCATCTATAAATAGATGCCATCTAGTGTTGGAGTTCCATGGATTTGTTACTTTGGGTTGGTCTTCTGATACATTATCTACATGTTCCTCCCAATCGACATTATCGACCAAGAAATCAGCAAGGAAATCTGCTACTGCTTAGCCTTTCTAGGATATCTGCTTCTTGAATATAATATCATGTTAGCCAAGGTAAACAGACCACTCTTACATTCGTCTGGATTTTTCCTTTTTGCTGCGTACATCTCGAAAGGGGTAGCTTGTTATAACGTGGATGGGGTGAGCTTGAAAATATGGTTTGAGTTTGCGGGCTGAATAGACAAGGGTGAGGAGCAAATGCTCAAGTTTTGAATATTGAGTTTTTGCGGGTGTTAGAGTTTTGCTGATAAAATATATAGGCTTCTCGACTTTTGAATTGAGTCGAATAAGCACTGAACTGATAGAGGTATCTGTGACAGCGAGGTATAAAGAGAGTGTCTCACCTTCGATAGGGGTACTGATAATGGGGGTCGATCGAGATAAGTTTTGAGTTTTAGGAAGGCCTGCTCACAGTCGGGTGTCCAGTTAATCTCAGGGTTGTTTTTCATTTTTGCTTTGTGGACGCCTTGGTCGTGTAAGAGAGAAAAGATTGAAGCACAACGGTATGAGGATTTAACAATGAAACGGTAAAGGGCCGCTATCTTACCAGCCACCTTTTGGACAACTTTTTTATTTCAAGGCGAAGACATGTCGATGAGGGCTCGAATATGTGTCGGGTCGATCTCGATACCTCGTTTACTGATAAGATGGCCTAAAAATTTGCCAGAAGAAACACCAAATTGGCATTTTTCTGGGTTGATTTTCATGTTGTATGCTCGAAGTATTGAAATTACTTTGGTGAGGTCCTAGATGTGGGTCAATTTTTGGAGGCTCTTGCATAACATGTCGTCGATGTAAACCTTGACCGACTTGCCAAGCAAGGGTTTGAACATGGTGGTGACAAGGCGTTGGTAAGTGGCACCCGTATTTTTAAGGCCGAAAGGCATGACGTTAAAACAATAAAGTCCTTGTTCAGTAATAAAATAAGTTTTAAGTTAATCTTCGGGGAGAAGGGGTACCTGATTATAACCCGAAGCCGCGTCCATCATAGACAGATGCTCATGTCGAGCAGTAGCATCGAGGAGGACTAAGATGACTAGGAGGGGGAAACTATCCTTTGGTGTGTACCTATTGAGGTATGTGAAGTCGACACAGATTATGATCTTGCCATTCTTTTTGGAAACTGCAACAATGTTTGATATCCAATCAGCATACTTTACTTCTCTGATGAAACCTGCTGCTATAAGATTATCTACTTCAAGATTTACTGCTTCTCGAAGGCGTGGTGCCAAGGAACGCTTTTTCTGTTTAACTGCTATAGAGTGGGGAATGAGATCGAGGCGGTGGCATGCCACACTGGGGTCAACACCGGGCATCTCCTGGAACATCTATGTAAAGACGTCTTTGTTTGCTCGAAGGAAGTCTTAGAGCTCGTGGCGTTCTACCTCGTCTCAAAAAGATTAAATGAATATACCTCGACCAGGACCGTCGAGCTCGATATAAACAGTGGGTTCGATGAGCGAGGTCGTATATTTCAAAGGTGAGGGGATAGAGAGACACAGTGATTTCTATGGGCGGCTGACGAGCCTCCGGGTTTGATCGATCTCCGGGTGCTCGCATGAATGGGCGGGGCGCTGAGGGCCTTTTAAATTCCAAGTACCCGAGGGGGTGGAAAAACGAAAGGTTTGATGATATGTTAAAGGTATGGCACGTATGGCATGGAGGCAGCCGCATCTGAAGTACCAAGGTATTCTGACTTCTTATCGACGACAAGAAACTGGTTTGAAGTGTGCATGGGCCAGTAGTAACTGGGAGGCTGATTTGACCAATAGTAACTTTAGTGGCCCTATGAATCCTTTTAATTTGTCATTGGCACGGTTAAGAGGTCAGTTTTCTTCATGGCTTGGATAGTTTGGAGGAAAAGGACATCCGCTGCACTTCCTGTGTCTAGGAGCATTGTGTGGAGAAGGAGATTTTTGATCTTAATCATGATGACTTATTGATCGGAATGGGGAAAACAGATATGGGATGTGTCACAGTCGATGAAAGTGATTTCTTAGGTTTGAGGGGAGAGACATGATCCTAGCAGGAGAGCGGACAACTTCCCCTAACAAGTGAGTTTAGAGCATTCTGCGACAAGCTTGCGTTTGCTCATTGAATGGCCACTTCCTATGTCGTTGACTTTGATAAAGAGTATTCGGTAGATATGCACCTCATCCGGGTCGGCAACAGGGGTAGGTTGAGGTTTGAGGTATGACCCGTCAAGGTAACTGGGAAGGTCGGCAACATACTGATATAGGCAACCTGCCTTAGGGATGATCTCGAGGGAGCGCTGTAGGGTAAAGCATTTGTTGCTGTGGTGATAGTTACACTTGTGATTAGCACAGTAGGGCTTGCCTGGTTTGACTTCGATAGGGAGAGTGATACGCCAGATGGGGTCTGCCTGTATATGCGATTGATGGGTGTTGAGAGGGGCAGCAGGCGTGGGTAGGACCAACTTCAATCTCTTTCTGTGGGCTTCAGCATTGTTGTCATTGTGAAGGCGTTTGCAGCTCTCAGTCTCCTGTAAGATAGGAGCGATCAAGGGTGTAGTGTAGCAGGTGGGCTTTGTCAAGGTTTATTGAAGTTGGTGGTTGAAGGTTGCCCCTGTTTACGTGATTCGTGGAGGCACTCAAGGTCGATATAGCCATTAACTTTCGAGAGCATCTCCTCGAGGGTTTGAGGTTTGTTGAGGACCAGGTACTCTTTCATTCAGCTATGATTCGGTAAGGCATTTGAGTACACGAGCGCAGTATTCACGCAGTCAAGGTTATCGACTTTCTGTGATTTATCGAGAAACCTCTTGGAGAAGGCCTCGAGAGTTTTACTGCTGGATTTTCTAAAATTGAGCAGGGCATCAACTCTGACTTCTCTGTCTTTATTGAAGGCAAACTAGGCGATAAAAAGCTGTGATAGTTGCTCGATGCTCCAGATTAAGCCATTAGGGAGATTTTGATATCGTCGAAGGGGGCTGTTAGTAAGGCTGGTGGGAAAAAGGTGGCATAGCCGGCAGTTGGCTGTGGAATAGAGGCTCAGAGCAGTTTGGAATTTGAGAATGTGTGATTGAGGGTCTATGATGCGGTATTTACTGAGTTTGGGAGCACAAAAATTGGGGGGTATTTCGATATCGAAAAGTTTAGGGCAAATGGAGTTATTCAGTCGACTCTAAGAGTTGGGCGTTGGGCTCGCGCTGACGTGAATAACAGGCTGGATTTTGAAATCGAGGTCCTGCTGTACAGCATAGTCAGGTTGTAGGGGAGATCGAGGGATTCAAGGATGGTGAGGTCAAGTGAGTGGTAAGTGTTCGGCGCTGCGCCCCCCGAGACGTTCTCGAGGAGGGTGGCGTTTGTGGTGTCTAGAGGATCAGAGGGTTGAGACGGAGGAATCTTTTGTGGGGTGAATGCCGATATGGATGGAGCCAGTTGGGGGAATAGTGTGGGGAGAACCCTCGGCATCGATATAGACTGGGGGTACTTCGAGATTGTTTGGGGGTCCCAGATGGGCGCGGGCAGACACGCGCGACGGGTTTGGTACTTGGGATGGCCGAGCAGCTTCCAGAGGCCGTAGTCTCTGCAATTCATGGATAGTGTTACGCAACTCGTTAATTACCTAGCTTAGCTTGTTAGTATCGTCCATGCGGCAGTTCTTTTCAGGTTCAAACTCCAACCGGTACTTTTCACGCTCATGGTGAAGTTGTGCATGATGACCCTCCTCGGCTTGAGCGAACTGTTGAGAAAGTTAGGATACTTGGGCCGCCACTCTGTCGACGGAGTTTCCGGTATGGGTAGAACTGGAACCAAGAGTGAGTGCCATTGAGAATAATCTATTGAAGTTAAGAACAAAGGGAGGGAAATAAGAAAGGAAGATAGGTAGGGTGGGAAGCACAGACCGCGCAAAATGTAGGGGCCTAACTTCCTGCGGAGGGGAAGTCGACTCTTACACCAGAGGGTTTAATCTTCAGTCAAAGGGATTCAAGTATGTAGTCTAGAATACAAATAATCTATAGACAATATACTTGCGTGGAGGCCTGGAATGTGACTCTCTACGACCTCTTATGAGGATTTTAAAGAGTATTTGTATTTCAATCAAGTGGTCGAAGGTTCGGGTACTGGGTTTTACAAGGCGATCGAAGGCAAACAATATGGGGTCTGGGGAGAAATTTTCCAACCTTTCCTTGGTTCCCAATCTCTCCTATTTATAGAACATAGGATGAGCAGAGTCACCAAGGTTAGGTCAGATTGCAGGTGTGCAATCCGGGTATCCTCCGGATATCGAGCGGATAGCCCAGAGTTGGTGTTGAAGCCCAAAATATAGGGTCTGCCCCCATGCTCTGTCACTATAGCTGCAAGGACCAACAACTCTGCCGTCCTGTCTAGTGAGCTTGTTATCTATTTTGTCACACTTTGACCATGTATAGATATGGTTGAAGTATTTATGATGTTGATGTGAAGTTCTTCTTCGAGGCTTGTTCAGAGTCGAGGCTTCGTCTTCGGGTGATCATTGGGAAACTTGTTTAAGGATTGGATGGGCTTCGAGATATTCGAGTAGGCTTTGATGTATCCTTCGAGTGTTTGACTGGGGTTGAGGGCTATGTGTAGGCTACTACATTCTCCCCCTCTCAGCGAAGGGCTCAAAAATAGGTGTAGGGGCGTTTGCTGTGAAAACTGTTTGTAGTCAGAAGTGAAATAGTTGACTATTGGTTTTTTGAGGGAGGTAATAAAAGATTGAAATAAAGAAATGTTGGTGAATAGGGAAAAATAAATGAGATGAGGCTATAAGTATGGGTTATGGGGGTAGGGATACTTTATATTCATCTTCTATTTTATTTTCTTCTTTCTCTTTTGCAAAGTTTGAAAAAATTTATGGATACCACGCCCAACACTCGCTATCAGAAAAAGATGGGATTCGCCCGAGATTGTTGCATAGGGTGGAAGACTGCTGATTTGCACTTGAAGTTCTTCAGTCAGCATGAACTGGACTGGGACATGCCCAACCTGGTAGAGGTAGGAGCTGCAAAACTCATCAAAGATGAATCTTATGCTTACCTTTGGGGGCAGCTGAAGTACAACTTTAGGACAGCGGAGAAACTCTAGCTCCTTCTGTCGGCTTTGGCCGAGTGCCTCATTTGTGAAGAAGAGTAGATAGAGGAACAAGGCTCGGCGAGTTGAACAGGCCCGTCTGGAAATAGGGTGCCTTCTTCTTAAGGTGGCTGTGATAGGGTTTTTTGTTGCTGTGTGGGACTGTACTTTGTTTGCTGAATGTCTTGTTTACCGGAATGTAATTGGGAATTTTAAGGATATAGTTGTTGAAGTAGAATTTTGGGCTCTTTATAAGTATCAATTTGAAATATCAATAAAAGTCTAAAATATCAAGGTAGAAATTCTGAACTATCTAAGTAACAGTATAATCTGTCGAAGTAGGATTATGAATTTTCGAAGTAATATTCTGAGCTATCGAAGTAATAGTATAATCTACCGATGTAGGAGGTTTGATCTGTCAAAGTAAAAAGTGTGATCAATCGAAGTATAAATCTGATTTGTCGAAATAATATTCTGATCTGTGTATAAGTAAAATTCTGAGTTGTCGAAGTTTGTCGAATGTGCGGTAGATCGAATGTTCGACATATCTGGAAATTGAATGTGAGGTTATCTGTGGATGAATGTTTGAGACACGGTATAGTCGATTACTCATGTGGGAAAAGTGGGTGTGTCGAAGGTTTTGTTGGATTTGACTAGACGGACTGACAGCTCAGACAGCTGGTCTGTAAGAACAGTACGTGCTCCTGAGGTAGTGTGCCATGCAGGTAATCATGATTTTTCTCATTTTACGGAAATGGTGTGATCTAATGTTGGGACTTGACTGAAGGCTTCGAGTGAGGATTAGAGGGTTCGAGAGGCTTTGGGGTTATACCTAATTTCATAGCGAGCGTGCTATTCGCACGTGAGGGGAATAAGGGGTAAATTGGTCAAAACCCATTTTAGCCAAAAAGCTGGGGTAGTGGGGGCGTGGTAATGATAGTGGTTTGGAAATTGAGGCAGTTTTGTTATTCCGAGGAGGTATATATATGAGGAAATATCCAACGGTACTGTTCATAGAGAGAAGCTAGAGAGTGAGAGGAAGAAGAACGTACACCATTGTTACGTGAAGCTTGGAGAAATTACTAAAGTTGTTTCTGGATACCGACTGATCTACTACTTCGGTTGTACTTCTACTAATATAGGTATGTTGATTGATCTCTGTCTATTTTTATTTGAGTGTACCTTCTGTATCTGTAAGTAAGAACATTTGGGTTTGTCATTGGGAGGTTATAATCGAGGACGGGAGGAATTCATGAGTCTAGGTTATAGCCCATTTAGTATGCTTAGGGTATTGATGGAGGGACTCGGTTTAGGGTCGAGTTTTCGACTGTGTTTGTATCTGTTAGGGATGGTAGATGAAAAATGGGTTACTGACACGTAATAGTCAAATGTATCGATCTAATTACGTGCCTCTTCTTCTGTTGGATAAGATGTGCACCTGTCAAGCTTTTGAATGAGGCTAATAGACGAGGAAATCATAGAAAACTAGGCTAGTGTTTCTGGTCATGCTTCGATGGATGAGGGTAGCGACTTTGAAGTGTTAGATGTCGTAACCGATCCCCCTTTTGCCGTGGTATTTCCGGCGAGTGAGGCTTTGAGTTCTAGACGTCGTAAGATGGTGGTGACTGAGGATAATGATGAGGAAGAGATAGGGGGAGGGAAAAGAAAAAAGGGTACTTCTGGACATTCGGGTGGTGAGAGGTAAGGAGGGATTCAGAGTGATGATGGTGGGGAATCGACTGAGTCGAATAAGGCCGATGGTTCTGTTTTGGCTAGAGATAAAGTGAGGTTAGATCGATTTGCTGCCAAACTGGAGCTGTCGAAGGTGGGGGTAGTGTTACATGTAGTAGGAGTAAGGTAGACTTTCAAGTCGAACCCACATGAGGGTATAATGGCATATATAAGCCAAATTTGATTGGGAATGCAACTCCTTTTCCGAAGGTTGGTGAAGGAGGTGTTGAATTTTCAGGAGGTTTCCCCAGTTCAAATGAATGGAAATTTTTACAAGATGATGAAGGTAATAGAGGGCATGAATGTAAAATTGAGAAGTGAGAAGAGGGGTTTAATTAAGTGGTACAACGTTATATCATTTTATTCGAGGAAAGCAAATCAGAATGTAGGGACGTGCCATATCTAGTATCACCTAGAGAAGCCCTGGTTGTTTGATCTGTGTTTGACAGGTCGTGGTTGGAATAAGGATTTAATTGTGGTACAGGGTTATTTTGAGAATATCGAAGAGGAGGACCCTAATGAGTTGCAGCACAGAGTCTTTAATCCCAGTAAGTTATTTGTGGAATATTTTATTTGAGGTATTGATTAAATAAACTGATAATGGACTTTCTATTTGTTTTGTAGGTCCAACTAACAGACCTCGGGAGAATCCAAGGTTTTATTTTAGCGCTTTACTCGATTCTGATGAAGAGTGGGTAAATTTTGTTTTCAAGAGTCTTGGTATCAAGAGGAAGAGGATGAAAATGACTGATTCCCAGCATCAAAAAGTACCCATTACGTCGAAGCCATCAATTTAAAAGAGAAGCGAAGGTTTTTTGAAAGTTGACGAAGTAATGGAGGGGGGTGATTTGGCAATGACAGTTTAGTATGTTCCGAAGGTAGAAAGGGCATCGAAGCAAACAACGCCAGTGCCCGAAGTGGCTAGTGATACTTAGAGACTAAGGCCGGGGTAGGTACCCATACAGGCTGAGAAAGGGAAGGGAAAGGTTGTTCCCGAGTATCCTAAGGTGCAATAGACAAAGGTTATTCATCATAAAAGGCGTAGGACGCTGGGGGAAGATGATGCAGAGGATGAGGACGAAGAGATGATGGAGGCTGAGCGAGAAGAATAGGCTCTAGCCAAGGCTGCTTTGATAGCAGAGCTCTGCGATGCTGACCCAGATGAGGCTTTAAAGAAATTGAAGAAGAGTATGTTTCAGGTAACTGTTTAATATTGTTTGTGAGATTTTGTAATTCTCCTAAGTGCTTCATGCTTCAAGAAATACTGATAGTTGGAATACTCTAGTAGATGAATGCTTGGGCACGGTCATTCACCAAGGTAGTGAAAGTAGGGAAGAGGAGGTTACGGGAGGCGCTTGATAGTCTAGAGCTTGCTCGAGGGACTGAAGCCTCGTTGTTGTCTAAGAACAAAATTTTGAAGCGAGATCTGGAGGCTATCCCTGAATTCTTTGATAAGAGGCTCGAGGGTCAATGGTTTAATCATGAGCAGGTGTTGAAGTTGATGATTGCTGCAAGGGATAAGGTAAAAACAGACCAGGAAGCGCATTATCAGGCACAGTTTGATGGTAAATGAAAAGTGATTGTCAGGCGTAAGGAGCTTATAGAGGATATGGGGTTTGATCCTGACACTTTAGAATGACTCCCTATTATCGAAAATCATGTTATTAAGGACTCCTTACAGGCGAATGAAGGAGAGGTGGAAGTTACTGTTAAAGGTGTTGGAAGGGACATGGAAACTCTTGTGGTCAAAGGTATTGCTGCTGGGGCTACAACTAACATGATCGCAGATGATGCAGGGTCAAGGCCTTCAACTGTGGGTGCTGAAGGTGTTGATACTGCAGGGCCTATTTGGGGAGAAGATGTAACAACGCCGGTCTGAGATATTAGTACTCGAGTACCAAGTCTGTTATTTTTTATTTGTTGTTGAGTTGTATTATTTGAACCGACTTTATTTTTCTATGAGGTTGATCTTGGAACTTGTTTTGGATGAACTGATTTGAACTACTATGTTGAAACTGATTTGTGTGAACTTTGATTTGATTGACATGTTTGTGCTTATACTTGGTGTATATTCTGAACTGAATTTGGTGTATTGTTCTGAACTAATTTGAATTGAGCTGTGTGGAAACTGCTCTCTGATATATGATGTTCTGAAACTTCTTGCATATGGTAGAGTTGTAGATATTCCTGTATAATACTGTCTACATGTCCTGAATCTATCGAATGACTGTAGAGTGATCGAACTAGTGAGAGCTTCGAGGTGGTTGTGATACCTTTTTTGAAATCAATGGATCTGCTGGACATCAAAGGCCTAAGCCATAACGATGTAAGACGTGGTCACCCCCAACGCATTCTCGAGGGTACGGTCGGTCAACCATTCGTGCCCCTCAAGTCTACAAGAATGTTGGGAGTTTGAAAATTTTTAAGGTCACCCCTGAGTATCAGTCCGGCCGAGGTTGACATGATACTTTGTGGAAACCTAGAAATTTACTGGAATTCGAAGGCCTGAGCCACAACGAAGCAATACCTATTCACCACCAGCACATTTTCGAGTGTCCCGTCTTTCGACCATTCGTGCCCCTCGAGTCTGCTCGAATGTTAGAAGCTTGAAAATTTCAAAGTCACCCCCAAGTATCAGTCGGGTCGAAGGGTTGACATGATCCTCAGAGGAAACCAAGAAATTCACTGGACTTTGATGGCTTTAGGGGCCACATCGAAGCATAACTGTTCGCCCCCAATGCATTCCTGTGGGTAAGGTCTATTGGCCATCCTTGCCCCTCGTGTTTGCTCGAAATTGGGAGTTTGAAAATTTTTAAGGACGCCCCAAAGTATTAGTCGGGTCGAAGGGTTGACATGATACTAAGAGGAAACTAGGAAATTCACTGGACATTTAAAGCTTTGGGGGCCGCATCGAAGCATAAATGTTTACCCCCAATGGATTCCCGAGGGTCCGGTCTATTGACCATCCTTGCCCCTCGAGTTTGTTCGAAATTGAGAGTTTGAAAATTTTCAAGGTCGCCCCCAAGTATCAGTCGGGTAGAAGGGTTGACATGATACTTAAGTTAAGCCAAGAAATTCATTGAACATAGGAGACGAAGCAGGGGTGGAAAAACTGTTTATTGATTATTCTGTATTTACATCAGTTGTACAAGGTAGGGGCGGTGGCCAGCTGTATGAAACCAGTTGTATTGTGTTCCACGGATTTGGAAAAGGCTCTTCGTCTTCTGTCATTAGGTAGTATGAGCCTTTGTCGATTTTATTGTATACGACATAGGGTCCTTCCTAGGATTCGGCTAGCTTACCGGTATTTCGAGGCTTCGAGGATTGGTTGACACGTTGAAGTACTAGATCTCCGATGTTAAAACTTCGTGGTCGTACTCTCTTGTTATATGACTTCTGGAGGGATAGATGGTAACGACCAAGGTTGGCGATAACTTGGTCTCTAGTTTCGTCAATCTATAACATGTTGCATCCGGGCTCAAACTCATTGTCTTCGTCTGGGAGTTTGGGATCTTGTGTGGGCACTTCGAATTGAGTAGGGAGCACTGCTTCAGAACCATAGGCTAGAAGGAAAGGGGTGCTGTTAGGCCCCCAAAATCGGCTTCTTAATTAACCATTAAGAATGCGGATTCTGAGGTGTAACGAAGGTCAACCCGTACCCCACAGACAACCTAGCCATAGACAAATTCAGGCCTAGATGTCTATGAGAGCACAACACAAAGATATATAGAATGAACAATCGAGCCGTAGATAAATTCTGGTTCGATCCTTCACTTAGTACAAACAAAGCAAAATATAATAACAGCGGAAGACAATAACAGTAGCTAACAGAAGGTATACTACAAACCTTAGCAGGTTAAATACAATAATCTCAATAAATAAACTATCTCAAAAATATAACCAAACTGATCCAAAATATCTAACAGGGAATCAGGCCTACAGCTTGAGCTCTCCCACTGGATCACCACAACAGCAGCGACAAATTTGAAATGTTGTTATGCGAGAGTGAGGAAACCACAACTCACTATAACCTCACAAGGCTAAACAATATACTAATCAACGAATTGATAATAAATAATAACAAGGTATAACAATTTCTAACGATACAATAATATATACCGAGGATACTAAAAATATCTAATAGAGATAAGCAACAAGTCTAATAAATCTATTAGACTAAACAATATGTATATCTAAAGTTCAAAGGAGTGTTAAGAACCTACACTCCAATCACAGCTGTGGCTCTCAACGCCACACGCAACTAACCTGCCTCAGAAATGCAATAACATGCAAGAGTGTTAAAAATACATTAACACTAAGAAAAGATGAGTTATAGATAAGAGAAGAGGAATAGGAATGGAGGAATAGAGTAGGAATAAGATGAATTATAGACCTATGATTACATTGGTGGATCAACCGCTAGCATAAGATACATCATTGGATACAAGGGGTTTGATTTGTTTCAAGCTCGACCAGGCTAGGATATTAACATAGGTGTTTCAACCTTGTAGGGAGAAGTCTGGGCACCAGGAGAGCTATCTTATACCATCCTAATTAGGTATGATAGTATCCAACCATAACTTCACTCGCAGGAGAAAACTGGGCACCAGGAAATAGTATCCAACCATATCTTTCCTCGCAGGATAAGACTGGGCACCAGGAGAACTAGTCCAACCATATCTTCACCTCACAGGATAAGACTGGGCACCAGGAATTAGTATTCCAACCATATCTTTCCTCGCAGGAGAAGACTGGGCACCAGGAAATAGTATTCCAACCATATTTTTCCTCGCTGGATAAGACTGGGCACCAGGAGATACCATTCCAACCATATCTTCACCTCACAAACTTTGACCCAATCTAGGGATCCTATTAACCTATCGAGGGTCAGCTGATTTGAGTAGTTTATGTATCCAATCTCATCACGATAAGAGGAAAAGATTATAATCTGATCAACAGACCCGAAACATATCCATCAGAGATCAAAACACTGCAGCCGCTAACCTGGCATGCACACGTAGGATAACCACATACTAAGAGAAAGTAGTAAACAATCCTATCACTGACGAACAGTGACTCAGTCGTAACATCTGACCCGATGGCCAGCGACTTACTGGTCACATGTTAACATAACAAATGCACTATGACTAACCCGTCACAACATTAAAGCAATAGATGAACAATGAGTCATAACCAGTCACAACATTAAAGCAATAGATGAACAATGAGTCATAACCAGTCACAACATCAAAACAACAGATGGACAGTAACTAACCTGTCACAACATCAAAGGACAGATGCTTAGTGACTCTACTTTCACAACATTAAAATAACCTCAGTCTCTAAGAGACAAAAAGGTATTCAAGGACAAAGCCACGAGAATACAAAATAGAATGAGTACTAATACTAACAACAACTCTATGCTCAGGATAAACTGTTAGTCCACGACAAACAGTTAAACAATCCAAGATAATCGCGCTCTATAATAGAACCCAAGGTTCACGTATCAAGTACCAAATCCAACTACCATGCTCAAGGACAAAGCCGCGAGAGCACTACAAATGCACAACTTCATAAACAACAAAAGAGAAACACAGTTCTACATGTCCTAGGATACTGACTTGCTATAAGTAACCACTCGAAATAAGTCAAGAGTAATGATGCCTTTAGAGTTCAAGGACGAAGCCGCGAGAACAGGCGTAATAACTTCCAACTAATTCTCGAAATCCAATTACAAACAAGCAACTAAGTTATTATAACCAACGTAGTATTAACAACTATCAGAGTAAGAATACAATCCAGACTAAGAAAATAGCATCTACGTCAACTAGTATTACTCTAAATCAATTATCAGTAAACTAGTAATGAAATTTAATAATGTAGGGAAACTCGTCTGCTAAACCACGCTCGATGATGACGAATCCGGCAAAAACATCCAAACAGCACTCTATCGATAATATGCTTCGCGAATCGACTTCCGTAACCCGAATGAGTCACCGGAAGGAACAGGAACACCATAACATCAGCCTCTACGAAGTACCGGAACCCAATTATAAAATCAATAAGGGATTCTTGCCCGAAATTGATTTCAAATCAGCGCTACATCTGAAATTCAGCAGCAGCTACATCTGAAATTCAGCAGTACAAACTGCGATACAACCCACAATTCATCAAGCTACACTACGCTATCATGATCACCCACAATTACATAGGATATACAATTCTACACCCATCAAATCAGCCGCCTAATCAGCCACAACACCGCTGAAATTAGCCACAACACTGCTGAACCCAAAACCAGAAATCAAACACACTCCTATATCCAAAAACCCCCAATCCATTCTCCACTCACAAACCCTAAGCTATGGGTTTCCCCAACCACTGAAATCATACAAGCATACCCTATTACCGAAATCAGTAAACAACAATGGAGTGGCAATCACGGTTCAACTTTTACGGAGGGAGTGGCCGAGTCCGGAACGCAGTCCTCTCTCCACGCCCAAAATCAGCAGCACCAACCACCTCCCTTGCGAACAATAAAGGATGATCGCCCAAACTCTATAAGGAGCCAAGATGAGCAAGGGAGGAGAAGGTTTTTGAGTCGGTTTTGAGAGAGAAAGAGTCGGTTGTGAGAGAGAAGAGAGTTAAAGTCGGTTTTGTTAGAGAAATCATTTTGTAAATGAAATGAGTGTTTATATATATATAGAGGGAAGCCAACACTCATCTCGAGGCAAAATCCAACGCTCAAGAACAGCTCAAAAGACCCAACTTGGTTGTCTGAACTGGCCCTTTGTTTGAACATCTCTATAGAGTCCTGAAGCAAAGCTGTCGGTGAAAAAGAAATCTATCCGAGGAAAATAAAAAAATCCAAGGCTAACCAACGATTCCCCAGAATCACATACACATCACCACACCACCATAAAACACTATCACCAACCCACATAGGGTTTCCCAAGGTCACCATATAGTCTAATCCGCCCTAAACCATTGAAACCATAGAACTGGTAGAACACCAAACTTCAAATCACCATAATCATCATTTATTAACAGAAGCAAATTTCTGGGTCATTACAGGTGCAGCCTGTAGATTTTCTTGGTGTTGCTCGATAGGCCCAGAGGACATGTTATAACTCTTGAACCCATCGAATTTTCTTTGCATTGATGCGTTTCTTGAGACCCTCAACAATGGTTTTATTGATTGCTTCGACTTGACCGTTTCCTTGAGGATAGTAAGTTGTTGAAGGGGAGAGGATGATGTTGTGTTTCTTGAGGAAATTTTAGACTTTGTTACCGACGAACTGGGGACCATTGCCGCATCGAATCATATGAGGGCATCCGAAGTGTGTGATGATATTTTCCCATAAAAATTTGATAACTTCTTCTTCTTTGGTTCGTCATAACGGCACGGCTTCGACCCATTTGGTAAAATAATCTGTTGCAGCAATGATGTTTTCTCGGCTACCCAAAGCCTTAGGGAAGGGACCGATGGGATTGATAGCCCATCTTTTGAATGGCCAGGAGACTTGACTGGAATGGAGGTCTTGTGAATGGTAGTGGATGCCATGTGCATTACGCTCACATTTCTCACAGTGCTTGGCATACTCTTCGGCTTATTTTTTCATGTTTGGCCAGAATAAGCCTTGAGAGACAGCTCGATGGGCCATACATCGACCAGTAGTATGAGCACCGTAGGTACCTTCATGGAATTTAGCTAGAATTGTAGAGGCTTCGGTTTGAGAGATGCATCGAAGGAGGATGCCATTTAGGGATTTGTGATGTAATTCCTGTTTGTGAATGGTGTATCTATGACAGTTCTCTTATAACAATCTTTTGGCTTTGGGATCATCTAGGAGGGTAGTATTGTTGAAATAATGGAGGAAAGGTGTTCGCCAGTCGTCTAGATCAAGACTCTCGCCCCCAGTATTGATGGCATTGACTTCCATCTAGCCGATACTTGGGGGTTTGAGTACTTCAATATGGAGGGTTCAAGATTCTGATTGGCCTATCATAGGTGCTATGTAGGCGAGGAAATCTACGTACTGGTTTATTTCTAGAGGGTAATGAGTTATAGTATATTTTTTGGGAAAACGGTCCTTGCGCTGTCGAACAAGAGTAACATATTCAGCCATGCAACCGTTAGCTTGATTTCCACCTTTATAATGTCTTTGAAGAAGTTGGGAATATGTAAAAACTGCGAGTTTAGGAATGCCAAGTTTGAGGGAAAGGCCGAGGCCATGGATCAACGCTTCATACTCGGCTTCATTGTTGAAGCATTTGAAGTTGAGCTTGACTACTTTTTCGATGCGATCATTGGTAGGTGTGACTAGGACTATACCGATCCCTGAACTGTTAAGCCCAACGGATCCATCTATAAATAGACGCCATCTAGTGTTAAGGTTCCATGGATCTGTTACTTTGGGTTGGTCGTCTGATACATTATCTTCATGTTCCTCCCAATCGACATCATCGGCCGGGAAGTCAGCAAGGAAATCTGTTACTGTTTAGCCTTTCTGGGATATCTGTTTCTCGAATGTAATATCATGTAAGCCAAGGTAAACAGACCACTGTTGCACTCGTCTAGATTTTTCTTTTTTGCTGAGTACTTCTCGAAGGGGGCAACTTGTTAAAACACGGACGGGGTGAGCTTGAAAATATTATTTGAGTTTGCGGGCTGAATAGACAAGGGTGAGGAGCAAACACTCAAGTTTTGAATATCGAGTTTTTGTGGGTGTTAGAGTTTTCCTGATAAAATATACAGGTCTCTCGACATTTGAATCGAGTCGAATAAGTACTGAACTGATAGAGGTGTCTGTAATAGCGAGGTATAAAGATAGTGCCTCACCTTTGATTGAGGTGCTGATAATGGGGGGTCGACCGAGATAAGCTTTGAGCTCGAGGAAGGCCTGCCCACAGTCGGGTGTCCAGTTAATCTCAGGGTTGTTTTTCTTTTTTGCTTTGTGGATATCTTGGTTGCGCAAGAGTGAAAAGAACCAAGCACAACGGTCTGTAGATTTGGCAATGAAACAGTTAAGGGCTAATATCTTACTTGCCCCCTTTTGGACATCGTTTTTGGTTTGGGGCGAAGGCATGTCGATGAGGGCTAGAATATGTGTGGGCCGATCTCGATACCTCATTTACTGATAAGATGGCCTAAAAATTTTCCAAACGAAACACCAAGTTGGCATTTGTCTGGGCTGAGTTTCATGTTGTATGTTCAAAGTATTAAAAAGACTTCGGTGAGGTTCTGGATGTGGTTTTATTTTTGGAAGCTCTTGCATAATATAAAGTCGATGTAAACCTCGACCGACTATCCAAGCAAGGGTTTCAACATGGTGGTGACAAGACGTTGGTAAGTAGCACCCGCATTTTTAAGGCCGAAAGGCATGTCGTTAAAGCAGTAAAGGCCTTGTTCAGTAATGAAAGAAGTTTTAAGTTGATCTTCGGGGAGAAGGGTTACCTGATTGTAACCCAAAGCCGCATCCATCATAGACAGACGCTCATGTTCAGTAGTAGCATCAAGGAGGGCTGAGATGACCGAGAAGGGGAAATTGTCCTTTGGTGTATGCTAGTTGAGGTCTGTGAAGTCGACATAGATTCTGATCTTGCCATTCTTTTTAGGAACTGCAGCAATGTTTGATATCCAATCAGCATACTTCACTTCTCTGATGAAACCCGCAACTATAAACTTGTCTACTTCAAGGTTTACTGCTTCTCGAAGGCGTGGTGCCAAGTTGCACTTTTTTGTTTAACTACTGTAGAGTAGGAAATGAGATCGAGGTGGTGGCATGCCAAACTAGGGTCGACACCGGGCATCTCCTGGAAAGTCTATGCAAGGACGTTTTTATTTGCTCGAAGGAAGTCTGAGAGCTCGAGGCGTTCTGCCTCGTATAGAAAAGTTTGGATGAATGTACCTTGACCAGGATTGTCGAGTTCGATATAAATAGTAGGTTCGATGGGTGAGGTGGTATCTGTCGAAGGTGAGGGGATAAAGAGAGATAGTGATTGCTATGGGTGGCTGACGAGCCTCCTAGTTTGATCAATCTCTGGGTGCTCGCATGAACGGTGGAGGCGTTGAGTGCCTTTTAAATTCCAAGTACCCAAGGGGGTGGTAAAAGGAAGGGTTTGATGATATGTCGAAGGTATGGCACGCATGGCATGGAACCAGTCGCGTCCGAGGATACCAAGGTATTCTGACTTCTTATTGACGGCAAGAAAACTGGTTTGAGGTGTGACTGGGCCGGTAGTAAATGTGAAGCTGATTCGACCAACAACAACTTCTATGGTACCATTGAATCCTTTCAATTCAACATTGGAAGTGGTTATGAGGTCGGTTATCTTTATGGTTTAGACAGTTTGGAGGAAAAGGACATCAGCTGCACTTCCAGTGTCTATGAGCATTGTGTGGAGAACAAGGTTTTCGATCTTAATCATGATGTTTAATGGATCGGAATGGGGAAAGCAGACATGGGATGTGTCACTGTCGATGAAAGAGATGCCTTCAGGTGAAGGGGAGAGGCTTGATTCTGGCAAGAGAGCGGGCAGCTTCTCCTGGTAGGTGAGTTTATAGCATTCTACGACATGCTTGTGTTTGCTCTTAGAATGGCCACTGTATATGTTGTTGACTTTAATGAAGTGTATTTGGTAGATATGTACCTCCGCCGGGTCGGCAGTAGGGGTAGGTTGAGGTTTGAGGTATGACCCGTCAAGGTAACTTGGAAGGTCGGCAACATACTGATGTAGACGACCTGCAATGAGGATGATCTCGAGGGAGCGCTGCAAGGTGAAGCATTTGTTGGTGTGGTGACAGTTATACTTGTGATTAGCGTAGTAGGGCTCACCTGGTTTGACTTCGATAGGGAAAGGGATGCGTCAGAAGGGGTCTTCCTGCATATGCGAAAGAAGGGTGTTGAGAGGGGTAGTAAGCGTGGGTAGGACTGGCTTTAGTGTCATTCTGTGGGTTTTGGCATTGTTGTCATTGTGAGGGCGTTTGCGGCTCTCAGTCTCATGAGAGACAGGAATAATCTGGGGTGTAGGTGTAGCAGGTGGGCCTTGTTGAGGTTTATTGAAGTTGGTGGTTGAAGGTTGCCCCTGTTTACGTGATTCGTGGAGGTGTTCAAGGTCGATATAGCCATTGACTTTCAAGAGCATCTCCTCAAGGGTTTGAGGTTTATGGAGGACCAGGTACTCTTTCACAAGGCTATGATCTGGTAAGGCATTTGAGTACGCGAGCAAAATGTTCGCGCAGTCAAGGTTCTCTACTTTCCGTGATTTATCGAGATACCTCATAATGAAGGCTTCAAGTGTTTTATTGCTGGATTTTCTGAAATTGAACAGGGCATTGAATCTGACTTCTCTGTCTTTATTGAAGGTAAACTAGGTGATGAAAAGCTGTGAAAGTTGTTCGATGCTCCAGATCGAGCCATTAGGGGGATTTTGATATCGTCGAAGGGGGCTGTCAGTATGGTTGGTGGGAAAAAGGCAGCATAGCAGGTAGTCGGCTGTGGAATAGAGGCTCATGGCATTTTGAAATATGAGAATGTGGGATTGAGGGTCTGCGTTGCGGTATTTGCTGAGTTTGGCAGTGCGGAAATTGGGGGGCATTTTGATATCGAGAAGTTTGGGGCAAAGGGGTTTATTTAATCGACTCCATGAGTTGGGAGCTGGGCTCGCCCTCACGCGAATAACAGGTTAGATTTTATAATTGAGGTCCGGCTGTGCAGCATAGACAGGTTGAGGGGGAGATCGAGGGATTCGAGGATGGTGAGGTCGAATGAGTGGTATGTGTTCAGGGCTGCGCTCCCTGAGGCGTTCTCGAGTAGGGTGACATTTGGGGTAGGATCGGAGGGTGGAGTCAGATGAATCTTCTGTGGGGTGAATGCTGAGATGGATGGAGCCAGTAGGGGGAATAGTGTAGGGAGCACCCTCGGCATCGATATTGAGTTGGGGTTCTTTGGGATTGGGTTGGGGTCCCAGACAGGCGTGGGCAGACACGCGCGATGGGTCTGGTGCTTGGGATGGTCGAACAGCTTTCAGATGCTGTAGTCTCTTCAACTCTCGGATGGTTCAGCCTTTCAGCATCATCCAGGTGCCGGTTCCAATCACCTTCAAACTCCAACTGGTGCTTTTCGCATTCCTGGTGAAGTTGTGCATGATGGTGTTCCTTAGCTTGAGTGAACTGTTGAGAAAGTAGGGCTATTTGGGCCGCCACTCCGTCGACGTAGTTGCCGACATGGGTAGAACTGGAATGGAGAGTGGGTGCCATTGATAATAATATGTTGAAGTTGAGAACAAAGGGAGGAATAAGAAAGGGAGATAGGTAGGGTGGGAATCACAGACGGCGCCAAATGTAGGGGCCTAACTTCCTGCAGAGGGGAAGTTGGCTTTTATACCACGGGGTTTAATCTTCAGTCAAAGGGATTCAGGTATGTACTCTAGAATACGAATAATCAATAGAAAATATACTTGCATGGAGGCATGGAATGTGACTCTCCACGACCTCTGATAAGGATTTTTAAGAGTATTTGTATTTCTGCCAAGTGGTCAAAGGTTCGGTTACTGGGTTTTACAAGGCGATTGAAGGCAAACAATATGGGGCCTGGGGGGAGATTTTTTAACCTTTCCTTGGTTCCCCATCTCTCCTATTTATAGAGCATAGGATGAGCTGAGTCACCAAGGTTAGGTCAGATTTTATGGCTCTCTCTACTTATTGAGCATGAGCAATAATTGGATGAGTGGCGGCATATGTCTCAGAGGCATTTAGTACCATGCACTCGATCCTTTTGAGCTATACATATATTTCTTGTTTAACCTTGTGTATCAGGGATGACACGAATATCATTGGCACAACCAATATGATAGAACGCACTGAGTGCGTCACGCTATTACTATCTCACGGTACGATACAGGGTATCTAGACCATTTTATAAACTACTAAATCCAGTCGGATTTTACTTCATTTAGGGAGATACATGATAATATTTATCACGTAATGACTATCGGAGAAAATGATAGACAAGGTAGGTTTTGTGCATTCACTCTATGTCTAAAGCTTAAAACACATTATTGGAACGGTTTCCAATACACTCCTCCAGCTGGGATAACGAGGAGGATGAGCTGAGTCACCAAGGTTAGGTCAGATTGCAAGTGTACAATCCGGGTATCCTCTAGATATTAAGCGGATTTCCTAGAGTTGGTGTTGAAGACGGAAATGCAGGGTATGCCACCATGCTCTGTCACTATAGCTGCAAGGACCAACAACTCTGTCGTCCTGTCTAGTGAGTTGGCTGTCTATCTTTTCACACTTCAACCATGTACGGATATGGTCAAAGTGTTTCTGATGATGATGTGGAGTTCTTCTTCGAGGCTTCGTCTTCGGGTGATCTTTGGGGGAGTTGTTTAAGGATTGGATGGGCTCCGAGATATTCGAGTAGGCTTTGAAGTAGCCTTCGAGTGTTTGACTGGGGTAGAAGGTTGCGAGTAGGCTTCTACATTAAACAATTTGTATCCTCCCTCCTATGAGTTTGGTCGAAGTTTAAACAAACTTTGGGAATAGGAAACTTTGGGAATAGGAGACTCAGCGCAAAGAAGTTCTAGAAATGCAGAAGCGGACTTCCATTCTCCATCTTCCTCCTCCACACCATCACCATATCTCCTATAATAACCAACCCCTCAGAGTTGTAGAGATGGAGAGGGCCCGATCTTAGAATCTATTGCGACGTAAGACATCAACGTAACTGCGGTGCAGTTACGCTAATCCCTGTATATGTCTCCCTAGCCTTATCCTCCACAAGGATGTAGAGACAAACCCAATGTTGCTCGCCTATTAAGACAATATGGTGAATCCTTCATCTACAGTAAATCTCCTCCTCAATTTCAGCCGCTTTATTTTCCAACATTCTATGATTCGTCGGAGGAACAGGAGGAAGAATAGGATTCTCGAAGGACAGATCGCCTAAAATCTTCAACTTCAACCTCTATATTTTATAAGCAATTCCCTCTTCAAGAACCATCCTACGAGTCTTCACCATCATTAACACTTGCAGAGGATTTTATACCAGAACAGGAGTACTTGGACACTAACCTCGATATAGGTACTATTTATATAACCCTACATTTATTGTGTAGGTACATTTTCCCAAGTATCATCACTCAATACAAACAAAACTTTTGAAACCCTAACCGTCGCATACATCAATATTCCCATCAACATTCAATGCACGTACTTCCCCCTTGACACACACATTTTTCATTTAATCAAACACCATCATTACTTCCTTCCTCATTCAAATTTCTAGCTGGTATACCCAAAAATTCTTTCTCAACCCAAGCCACTTGTGACTTCGGCTGCGAAGGGGCGATTGTAGGGGCCTACCCCTCGATGTTACCTAAATTGAGTTATCTCAAGTTCGAACTACCTCCATGTCAGACTAATACATTCATCACATGACTTCTCTAGTCAGCATTGCCACATACTCCATGAACTGACAAGGAATGTGGGTCGAGCTCAAACTGAAAAACCTAAATAAGTTAAAGCCACCTTTCTCTCTCAAACTCAGCAGTTACTCAGTTAGCCGCCACTAACCACATTGCTCAGAAAACGTGCTCCAGCAGGATGAAGAACTGCGGAAAAGGTTTATATAAAGAAAAAGTTCCATAAGAGACAAGGACCAGAAAATTACAGGAAAAATCACCAGGAAAACTATATTTTCTAGATTCTCAAAACACTCTAAACTCTTTATTCACAAGGTCAAGCATTTCTAAGTCTAGAGATCACTTGTAATAAGATATCAGCCTCAAGCAATAAACGTCACTATTACAAAAATCCTCAACCCGAGGTCATGATTTTTAACCTATTCAAAAATTTCTAAGCTAAATACCTGTGTCATTTTTTGTTTTCAATTTGATTTTGTTACATGTACATTGGTGTAAGGGCTAATTTCATGTACAGGAAAAATCACCAGGAAAACTATATTTTCTAGATTCTCAAAACACTTTAAACTCTTTATTCACAAGGTCAAGCATTTCTAAGTCTAGAGATCACTTGTAATAAGATATCAGCCTCAAGCAATAAACGTCACTATTACAAAAATCCTCAACCCGAGGTCGTGATTTTTGACCTATTCAAAAATTTCTAAGCTAAATACCTGTGTCATTTTTTGTTTTCAATTTGATTTTGTTACATGTACATTGGTGTAAGGGCTAATTCCATGCCACTTCAAGCTCACAATATTTTGGCCATTACAATGCCTCTTTTGAATGACCTTGCCAATTCAGCCTATAAAATGAGACAGTTATAATGCTTGCCTTTTTCTTTAACTCGTTCAAACGAATCCATGTCTCATTCAAATGACCTTAGAAATTTTTTCAAGAATCAGCAACAAAACTTTGGCTTGAATTTTTTTCTAACTCGTTTGAATGGCCCCATGTCTCGTTTGAACAACTTGCTATTCTTTTGAGAGGTTTAATGTTTAGATCCTCCTAGATCAATACATTTCCCACGTATTTACTCATATAAAATTAAAACATACCTTTACCATATAACCTTTAGCTACATTACTTTTCAATCGTTCCATGTATACCATGTAATCATTCATATCTTGGTCATATTTTTTAGCGCCTTTTGTTGGTGTAACTTGAATACTTTCATCTGCGCTATTCAATTGAAATATTGCATCTCATTTAGTAATCCATATCAATAAATATTATGTTGTTCATATTTTAAATTATTGTACGCATTACATGTAAATATTACATGTGGACATTGTGTAGGAAAACCATGTTAGGTTAATATACGTATATCACAAATTGGATTAGACTATGCATATTTATAACCTTTCCAATCCCTAATATTTCCCATAGTCAAAATTAAAATAGCGTTAGGAGATGCAAGTTGATCGAGTTGTTCCTAGTTCAGTAGCAATAGATTCGCACAATGTAATTGATAATTGTATGACCCTATGGCAGTATTGAAAACAAAATGTAATGTTATTTTGTAGCTAACTTAAGAAAAAATTGAAGAAATTATATGTTGTGATTATTTTATAAATTTGCAACAATTACCTTTTGCTTTAGGTCGTTACGCTTTTTTTAATACCTCACCTCTGACCTTTACATGTTATGGCGTGGTAGGGGTAACATCAATGATTTACCCAATAACATATGTCATTTGAAGGTATTTAATGTAATTAAACATAGTAGTTTCATTTTAGGAACATTACTAACGAATTAGTTATCTGCGGTCCTGTCCTTTTTATCGGCAATATGAAACAGATCTTCAAATTTGAATAATTTAAACCTCAGAAGTGGGATGTCATCAGTGTCGCCTAGTTGTTTATTGATTGCCTTATCTTGGAATTGAATTTGCAGTGGGTTATCGAGAGGTTGACATAATCCACTATTAAAAGCAACATATCCATTCTCAAATTGAATAATGATGCCTTCCTTTAAATATTTAGAGAACTTTGGCACACATGAAAACTTGGCTTCTGCCAGAAGGCGTTTAAACGACTATAGAACTCATTCAAATAAAAGTAACAAAATGTACATAAAAGCACATAAGAGAAAAAGTTTAATTTTCCTAGTTTTTCAAAAACATTTTGCTAACTTAAAACAATCTTGGGCATTTATGTTATCGAGTTCTACTTACCTTCTTAGCCATTGGCTGTAGATGACTTGTCCAGCGGTATTGATTCTGTCGCCGTCTTCAACTGAGAAAACCACGAGACTCAGCATACACAAAAAAAGAAAGACAAGAACCTTTCAATCTCCCCCTTTGGTTCATTTTGTAACA
Organism: Kingdonia uniflora; assembly: GCA_014058105.1. Taxonomy (NCBI): domain Eukaryota; kingdom Viridiplantae; phylum Streptophyta; class Magnoliopsida; order Ranunculales; family Circaeasteraceae; genus Kingdonia; species Kingdonia uniflora. The sequence continues at coordinate 11,310 of JACGCM010000879.1, read as the reverse complement.
AAATAAAATCTAAAGTCCAAACATTACTCTATAGTACTTTCCAGATACAAAGACAACCTAGACCATAGTCAGACACCTCCCTTTTCATCAACAGGTTTAAAATCTTGACCACTTCTACGGATGACATCTTTCATACTCAAAAACGTATCAATCTACTGTTCTTTAATATCTACACACTTAACAAACTAGTTTATGATACGTATGTAAAAGACATAATAATATCAAAAAATTGGAGAACATGATCATAAATATATCGAACCAGAGAAGCATTATCATAAATTATTTTTATTGTGCAATCTTGTCGGGGATACTTACTTCTCCCTCTTTTTTTCATGGAAGAAACGAATGGTAACCGTAAACTACAAAAAAAATTCATAGAAAAATTAGATCCACCTGAAAAATGAAGAATTATAATATAACAGAAAACATACTTCCAATGTTAGTACATGGATTACGATCACATGTGCACACAACACTAAACTAGTCTGACAGATAGAAATGATAGCCAAAACAAAACAAAAAACATAAGTCTGGGACTCTATTTCGTCAAATATCCCCAGTCCTAGCATTTCGACCACAATCACCACCCCAAACAACACAACCACAATTAACTCAAAGCACCTCAACAATCACAAGCAAAATAACTAACAGATAATACCCATACTTGATTACAAATACCCAATTACCAACTGCAAACGATTCTCAAACAGTAAGCTGCAAAATTTATGTAATATGGGTATACGAATACTAACACCACACAACTTCAATTTTGAGAGTGATAGGGGCAAAAATTGAACCAGAGTATACCAATCATTTCTAGAGAGCTACAGATAGAGAGGGAGAGAGAGAAAAAAAAAAAACGAGTACCTACATATAATTTGAAGAACTCGAGATATGTAACCCTAAAACAACCTCCTTCCAATGAAAGATTCACATAGAACCCAGACCGCCCACCCTCAACTTTTAAAGATTTTGATAACCACAAGTCAAATTTGAGCCTTTATCATTTTTTAATTAGCTTTAAGTATTGTATTTTCCCACCCTGGTTTCTTAAAAATACATAAGTAAACATCTATCATCCCACTCAACCTTTAGTATTTTGGGCATTTTTGTAAATTTAACCTACTTACACAATAATCAATTATAACTCCAATCAAAATCAGTCTCAAATGTACTTTATTTTTTCTTTTTATCAAAAATACAATTATCGCACGAGAAGTTGTGAAACTATGGTTCAATTCCATTTTATACATTACATTATCATCTTTATCTCTTTCGCCTCCTCCCACATAAATTTGCATGAGTCAAAAAATTATCTCTCCCTCCCACAGAAGTTTGCATGAGTCAGAAAATGGAGAACATCAACATATGTTCGATCGTAGCTTATACTTACTAGACCAAACTATATTTTATGAGCTAACTCCTTAGAACATTCTAGCAGTTGGATGTGGGTTCAGAGACCTGGCTCGCCTTGTTAGGCCCAAACACACCTAACCCACACGCATCTCTTCCAGTAATGGGTGTGAGTTTAATTTTTTTTTAAATAATAATTTAGTTCGCAACGGTATTCTTTACTCCGCACGGTATTCTTTAGTCCGCTCGGAATTCATTACTTCGCACAGCTATTCATCTTCTCTCATACATTAATAAAAAACATATTTAGTCTGTGCGGTGTTCTTTAGTCGCGCGGTAATTAAAAGTATGCCTAACTCATTTTTTTGAGTGGGAGGAGCTCATACCTAGTCAGGTTCTGACAGCGCCACATCATCAAACCCAAACATATTATTTGGCTGCTGGAAGGTGTTTGAGTTTGGGTTTGGGATTGGCCTGACAAAATAAACCCAACCTAAACGCTGTTGAAGATGTTCTTAGTGCAGGCCAATCTTTATTTATAATTCACTGTGTCAGTTTGTCAATATACTTGAAAATATTCTTAAACACCTCTTAAATTTGCCATAATTTTTTTTCGAAGCTATCCCTCTGAACTAAATATTTAAGCATGGTCTCCCTAAAAAAATTCCTGGATCCGCCACTGCCTCTGTATGTGAGCAAAAACCATGAAATTAAAATCCAAACTCAAAAAATAAGTAGCCCAGAGAGAGTGATTATCAAGTAAAATTAAACCCATACTAAATTAAATGAGAACGATTGAGAGAGGAATTGCTTATGGAGAGAGTGGGAGATAGAGATAACTGGTGTGAGAGAGGGAAACTAGTTTGAGCGAGAAAGGAGAAGAAAATGACTCAAAAATTGGTAGGGAGCGACCAAAACTGATTTTCATTCGAACGAGACTCAAAGTTGTTTGAATGACAACCTAAAATTTGCCTTAAAACTGGTGCATAAAAATTAGGTGAAAGGAAAAAATCTATCTAACGTCTCTAGAACTCGTTTGAATGAGGGATAGAAATTAGGTTAAAATTATAATCAGGGAAAAAATTGGGGGAAGATTGGAAAGATTTCGTTCAAACGAAATATGGACTCATTTAAACAGGGTCTCAAAGGCCAGAAACAATCACCCCAAAGCAATAATATACTAAAGACACATGGTATTACCCACAAACTTTACGAGCTAAATGGGAGAATACCAGACACATTCCTTCTTAAAACATGCAGAATCAATTATATAAGAAAATTAATCAGATGTATGACAGATTCATAAAATATTATTGAGATATAACCAAAACAATGCAAAATAACTCAGTATATGTGTGTGTAGTCAATGCAAATTACTGGTATTTAGAAGTAGTAAGATCATTATATTGAAAATACGTTTCAACTTAGACCCCTCATGGTTGGTCACTCAAAATCACTAAGATTTTAATAGGAATCACTCTGAGGAAATATGAATATGAGTAAAATGAAAAGAAAAATTCATATTTCAATAAAGCAATGATATTTCATTGGAAGATCTGTTGGAAGGAAAATCAATTGTCATTGGTGGTATCAAGTTAACTACCATAAACTCTCTAACTATCATCTCTACTAAATCGATTACACTAGACATATAACCAAATAGTTATTTTAAGGCTGTAAAGAAGGTGAAGGTAGGCTAGTGCTGAAGTAGGTGTTTTGTTGTTGGCATTCTAAGAACATAACTAGCTAAAACCTCTGTATTTGATATTGAAATAATTCCTTCCCCCGACTCATCGCATATTTTCAATATGCACATTTTTCTTTTCTTTTTCATCAATCTCTTTAAAATATGATAGTTCTTGAAATATACTTGATCTTCTGTCACTATTTGGTTTACTCTTTACAAAAAAATTATTTCATCATAAGCAACAATAATTCACCCAGCTCCCCTCATAATTTTTCACTTAATGTCCATAAAACTATGGGTTAAAAAAGAATTGGCTTATACAAAGGAATGGCTTATTTTAGGCTCAAAGGGTAGCAAGTGATTACAAATTTTTAGCTTAAGTATTGAAAGACCAAAGGGGGTGAAATAAAACTACCTAAAATCATTTCCTAAGCTTCATACAATATCTTCTTTCGCCACGAATCAAGTAACGAAAATGTTATTGTATTTTAAATTGAATTGGATGTCACCAACCAATTGATTAAAGCTTAAAAATGATGAGATCATAAAAAGAAAATTTTTGCTGGAAAGAATTTATTTAATAACACTTGAAGCTTATAAAAAGACTTGATCCTCATGTAAAGTTAGGTAATGAAGTCTCCACATTTATCCTCAAGGTTTCTACTTATGATTGGATTTAGGAACTGCTGACTATAGTGAAATAAGAATTGTAACAAGTAGCTCAAGCATTAGATGAATATACCATGAAAATATAGTTATGATCAAGCATGCATATACTTGGCTAAGATAGACTTACTTTATGCAAAAATAAGGGAAAAAACATGAACAACAAAAGAAAAGACACGTACATGAAACTGCCAATAGAAGAAAGATGCAAATAGTCGGGATGACCGGAGAGATTTTCTCAATGGAATAGACATGAATGGCGTATCCGAAGGTTTCAATCCAAAAACATCTGAAGATTTGGTGAAGCGATCAACTAGCTAGTTCTTTATACCAACATACTCAATAATCACAATCTTTCACTCAACTAGGTCTCTAATGAATTGAAATCTGATGTTGGTGTGCTTGGTCATCAAATTTGTTCCGTGTTCTTAGAATATTGATAATACTCATATCTCCAATAATGTGACATCACTCCCTGAGTCAGACCATAATCGTTTAATGTTTACTTCATCCAAACTAGTTTGGCACTACAACTCCCGTGGTAATATACTCTACTTCTGCAGTATATTGTAAAATATAATTTTTTTTCTTACTTTGTTATGCAACAAGATTGTTCCCAATATATAATATCCTAGAAGTGTTTTTTCTTTCTTCAGAATTTTTAGCTCAGTCAGCAGTGAGTATCCAATATTCTCGGATGTAGTGTCTCGAGTATGCCGTAATCCAAACTCAAAGTCCCAGAGATATAGTGCATAATTCTTTTAATAGCATGTAAATAAGCTCTTTTGGACTTGCCTGATAATGGTAAAAGAGCATGATAGGCTGTAAGATACATCAAGCTTCTATCATGCTCTTTTTATGTCTTCTGCTCAACATCAGTACCAGGAGAATCCTTATTTAACTTTGTGGTAGTGCTCAATGGTGTCCTGGCATGTTTCGCTGAATCAAAACCAAACTTTTTTACAAGATCCTTAGCATATTTAGATTAAGATAAATACACAAAATGCCATCCTCCCATTGCTTGATTTTGAGACTTAAAATTTAGGTTAATTCCCTAACCATGCTCATCTCGAACTCACTTCCCATTATTTATCCGAATGCCTTGGCATGAAATTCGAACATAGAACCAAACACTATCATCTACATATACCTGTGCAATGAGTACTTCTTCTTCTTGCTATTGAATAAACAAAGTCTTATTACTCCCCCTCGAATAAACTGCTTTCCTAGTAAAATTTTGAAAGCCTGTTATACCATGTTTGAGGGGCTTATTTATACCATAAAAAGCTTTTTTAAATGATATACATACTCCAAATTATGTGGATCATCGACCCCTTTGGTTGAGCTACATAAACTTTTTCCTCAAGGGGCCCATTCAAAATGCACTTTTCACATCCATCTGATATATCTTAAACTTCTTAGGCATGCGATGGCCACAATCATACAAATAGATTCAAGTCTAGATGTGGGAGAAAAAGTTTCATCTACATCAACCTATTCCATTTGATGTATCCCTGAGCTACCAATCTTGCTTTGCTTCATACAACCGTCACTTTTTTTCATCAACTTCTACTTCTTTTTAGATTCACTTAGTGCCAATCTATTAGTATTTGAAGATCGTGGCACTAAGTCCCACACATCTTGTCGTTTGAATTCATTTAGCTCATCATCCATAACGTTAACTAAGTATTCATCAGATAAAGTATCTTTCACGTTGGTTGGTTCAATCATTGATACATAGCACACACTCTCCACCGTGTCATATAACATAGAACAATGATAACTTACACACCGTGCAGACTCATAAAGTGTAAGATATTTGTAATCATAAAGGTATCCAGAAGTACCAAAATTATATGGATGATTAGTACGGATAGTAGCATTTGGTGCTGAATCTGCTGAGATTTTGCTAGGTATAATAAGATTAGGTGCCGAAGATGATGAAATTTTGTTAGTATGTGCTTTAGAAGTCTCAGTGAGAGACATACCAAGAGTTTCAGTGGGTAACACGATATCTTGTGCCACAGTTAAAGATGTTAACAAAGTTTCTACCTGAACATTACTATCTCCATCATCTTCTTGTCGAAGAACTGCTGAGTTCTACTACCACATTAATTGACTCCATTACCATCTTGGTCTTCAATTATAAAAACAATAATCCCTACTCTTTGCTGTATATCATAGTAAATACCTTCATCGCCTTGAGCGTCAAATTTTCCAATGTACTTCGATCATATCTGATATAACATGTACTTCCAAACACATAAAAAGTACTTCACAATCATCTTCTTTCCAAACCAAAGGTCATAGGGCAGTTAAGTGTAAGAAGACGAAGAAAATTTTGTTGATAAGGTGATATGAGGTATGAATAGATTCTCCCCAAAAGTGCTTAGGAACATTTCTTCATGATGTAATACCCGCCTCATTCATGAAGAACCCATTTTTTTGTTCTACTGCATCATTTTTCTATAATATGATTGGAGCTAAAAATTCATATTGATCACATTAGCGCGACAGTACTCAATCACATCATTGTCCTTGATCTCTCCTCCACGATCACTTCATTTTGTCAATGGAACAATCATTCTCATTTTTTTATCCGAAGAGCTATAGCATAAATTCTTCAAATGTGTCAGACTTCTATTTTAATAGCGTTATCCAGGTATATCCTGTAAAGTCATCAACCATAACCAAGATGTATTTCTTTCCTCCCAAAGTACACACATGCATAGGACCCATCAAATCCATGTGAATTATCTCTAAAACTCGCGTAGTGGTAATGTTGCTAATTTTTAAGCAAACTTTTGTTTGCTTTCCAATTTAATATGGTCCCCATACTACATCTATTAACTTGCTAAGTTTTGGAACCCCTCGAACTAGCTCCTTACTTGTTATATTGGCAAGATTTTTGATGTTTACATGTCCTAACCATTGACGCCACAACAATTCCAAATCACTCATATTAGCAACTATATATGAATTAAAGTTTTCTGGTACATCATAACAGTAGTTAGAAAGTTCTATTTGCAATCACGATACAATCCTAGTAGTATCTACAATGGCCAAATTCTGTAAGCTCGAAATGGTTTGGAATTCACTATCACACCAATAAACCTGCAACAATATTCTAATGGAAATATAAAAACACAGGTGATTTTAGTGTGGAAAACCTATGATAAGTAAATAACAACGACCTCGAGTGGAGGATTTTTGTAAAAGTAACTTTATTGCTTGAGGCAGATATCTTATTACAAGTGATCTTTAGATAAAAAAAAACTTGAACCTTGTAGTTAAGAAGTTTGAATGTTGCTGAGAATCAAAAATACTTAGTTTTCTTGATAATCTCTTGTGTAATTTTCTTTAGTCCCTATCTCTTCTGGAGCTTTTCCTTATATAGGCCTTCTCCGCCTCTTCATCATGCTAGAGCACATTTCTGAACAATATGGTTAGTGGCGGTTGATTGAGTAACTGACGAGTTCGTGAGAGATAGGTATATTTGACTGGATAAGGCTTCTCAATTTAAGTTCGGCCACGCTCTTAACTAGTTGGTGGGGTAGGTTGGAATGTTGACTGAGGAAGATATGTTAAAAATGTGTGAGTCTGAGATGGAAGTGATTTGAACTGGCGATAACTCGACTTTAGTTGAGATCGAGGGACAGGTCTCTACAATCGCCCCCTCACAACCGAAGTCACGAGTGGCTTTGGTTGAGATATGATCATTCTGTAATTGGTATTGGGCTGAAGTTCTTGATAATTGAAATGGAGTAATGATGTGTTTGATTGTGTGAAAGTTATGCGGGCTATGGAGAAATGACATGTATTAATGAGGATGTGGATGCTGATGTATGTGAAGGTTACAATTTTAAAAAATTTCACCTATAATGAATGATGACGCTTGGTAAAATGTACCTGCACAATAAATGTAGGTTATATAATAGTACCTGTATCAAATCTTGAAGCAGAGTAAGTTTGTAATCTGTAAAATCTTAAAAATTTAAAATGGTGAAGACTCGGAGTATGGTCCTTGAAGAGAGGACTGCGTCTGAATGTAGAGGCTAAAGTTGAAATACTTTGGTGACCAATCCTTGGAGATGTCGATACCCCTCCTGTTCCTCTGACTTATCAAAGCATGTCGGAAGACGAAGCAGTTGAAGCTGAGGAAGAATTCTACTATAAGTGGAGTTTTCATGTCGTCGTCTTGACAGGTGAGGATATTAGGTTGTCTCCGTGCTCTTGCAGAGGACAAGGTTGGGGATTCATATGTAGGATGGGCATAACTGTGGGACAGCTATACTGATTTCTTGTATCACATGGATTCTAAGGTCGGGCCCTCTTTATCTCTACGAACTCTTCAGTGGTGGCATTTTTAGATGAGGAGGTAATGGTAGTGGAGGGGAGACAACTAGTAGAAGTCTATTTCTGCATTTCCATCACGTTATGGTGCTTAGAAGACCTTCAGTTTGCAAAGTTGGTGCCAGCACTAAGTCTACTGCTTGCATAGTTTCCATTTGAAGTTCGACTAGACTTTGACCAAAGTCATGTAATGGAAGCTTTTTGATGGTTTTAATTTCTGCTTTGCATCAGGGTGAAAGATTACTAAAGCAGGAAGAACTGGAGGAGTTGATGTGTCAGAGTGCCTGAATGACCTATTATTTTTAAAAGCAGTGAAAAACTTGTTATCTATAAAGTACCTAGAGTTGGTGCTGGACAGATTAGATCTCTGTAATATATCTGAGATCGATTACTGAAAACTTCTTATTTGTAAAATCACATGTAATGTTATCGACATGAATAAAAATTTATCATCCAATTACTTGTTTATGTCGATAGATAATAGCTCATAGAATTGACTAAAATCATTGAAGGATGTTGACATGAATTGAAGTTTATGAGTACCGCAAGTATTGTTATTCGAACTGAGATATATATGCGCAAAATTTATGTGGTAATGTAAGTATGATATGTCGCGTGTTGGAAATGAATGTTGGAGATACAATGTAGGAAATCTGTAATGCAAAAAATTGAGCTAATAGAGGTCGATAGAGGGATAAATTTGAAAAAATAAGCTCGACTTGAAAATAATATATGTATGAGTTCGAGGGAAGGGATAAGTTCAAATAGTCTACCTCAAGATTTTTGGGTTTCTGTTATAAGATAAATGGTCAAAATCGCGTTTGTGGGAAAAGTATTGTATAAATGTATAAATAAGGGTAGAATTTATATTTTGAATATGGAGAAGGGATTATGATGGTGCGTGTAGGGACTTATTCCCCGATCTAACTTAAAATTGAGCTCACGAAGCTCGATTTACCTCCATCTCGGTTCACGCATTTTAACACTTAACACTCCAGTCAGCATTCCAACCAGCCCCAAGAACTACTCAAGAACGTGGATCGAGCTAAACCCAGAAAACGTTATCCAGCCAAAGACACCTATCTCCCACGAACTCGTTAGTTATTCAGTCACCACCATTAACCACATTATTTGGAAAACGTACTCCAGCACGATGAAGAGCTGTGGGAAAAGCCTATATAATGGAAATCCTATATAAAGAAAGTAGAGAGTACTCCCGCAGATGCGACACATGCCAAAGACATGGACACATGATACGCGCCCCTGCGCTCGTTGTTTATGCAAGTAAGGTTTTCAGGCTATTCAATAGATGGGCACTAGATCTCGTCGCGATTCCCTAACACTCTAGGTAACCACCATCACCTACTGTAGCTGCCGATTATTTTACAAAATAGGTTGAAGCTGATCCACTAGGTCAAACCCGAGAAGAGAGGTCATCTCTTTTATCTAAACCACATAATAATCACTCGGTTTTGGTACCCCACCTAATTCGCATCGATAATGGCCCCCATTTGTGGGAGAGAAAGTCATAAACTTCCTAAACCAATACAATATCATCCACTCACCATCCAATCCTTACTATCCTCAGGCATGGCCAAGCTGAAATCACCAACAAACCATCGTGGATGGACTTAAAAATTGCTTCCTCAAGAAAAAGAGAATTGGGTTCGTGAGCTACCTCATATCCTATGGGCCTATCCCACCACTTCCCCATAATCAACTGTGAGTACCCCATTCCCCCTTGCTTATGGCACTGAGGCCGCATTCCTTCTGAATATCATCATCCAGTTCCTGATCACGAGCTAACTGATTTGGAAATGAGTTCGAGTTGGCTTGCAACCTCAATATGATAGATGAAACCAGGGAATGCCCATCGCTAATCTAGGTTGATATCATCATATACTTACCAGATCGTACAGCAACCGAGTCAAAGTCGTACCTTCCAAATCAAAGATCTCGTCCTCAGAAAAATTCCTCAACATCGTAAAGTACCTTACATTGGAAAATTAGCTGACAATTGGAGGGTCCATTCATTATCATAGGTCTCTCAGGCCTGGGATCAAATTATCACATGACAGAATAAGGAATCCCCATTTCAAATCCTTGGAACACTAGGCGCTGAAATGTATTATTTTAAGGGTCTACTTCTTTACTTACTTTTTTTTTTTTTTTTTTTTTTTTCAATTCCAAAAGTGAGATTTTCATCTCTACCCATATAAATTATGAACTTATCAATGAAATTCCAAGTTTGTTACAACATCTCTCCAGTATGTAGATGCTACCAAACAAGAGATAAGGCAAAGTAATACTTGTATTTATCTTTTTAACTTGTTTGGGTCATTTTAACGGTTAAATCAATGATAACACTTGGTTCGGTTGACTCTACAAAATCTCTGCCAATTGTAGCAAGTGTAGAAACTTGTTTCATATCAAGACCTTACCAGGTATAAGATAAGGCAAAGGTACTACTATTCATCTATTTTAATATGTCTGTAACATTTCTATAGTTCAATCAAGTATTAACTTGGTTTAACTTAACCTATTTCTGCGATTAAAACAAGTGTAAGAACTTGTTTATATCTAAGACCCCCCAGGCATAAGATAAGGTAAATAATACTAGCCTTCATCTCTTTCAATATGTCTAAAAAATTTCTCTAGTTCAATCAAGTTTCAACTTGGCTTAACTCAACCCATTTCTGCGATTGAAACAAGTGTAAAAACTTGTTTTTATATCAAAGACCCACCAGACACAAAGATAAGGCAAAATTCATACTAGCTTTCATCTATTTCAATGTCTGCGATAGATACTATTTATTTTCAAATCAGATTCATATTACAAGAATTCTCCCTTACAGCAAGAGGTTGAACATTCAGTTAGGATACAACACTCTACACCTCTCTATCAAGTCAGCAGGCTAGGGCCAAATCAGTTTCCATGGAGGCCATGCAGTTCCTCGATCTATGTTAACTTTGCAGATACATTCCTCAATCACAATTTTGAACAAGGTATCCCGTTCTAACTCAAATCTATTTATTTCCTTTACAAAATAAATAACTATTGCCTTTAGAAGTCTGAGCGTGACCCATCAGGTAATGACCTCCTTGAAAATTTTGTTCTCACCTTGTCAAGCGTAACTTCAATCTAGCATACAAAATCTTCTAATGAATCATTTCCATATCACTTTAGCATCATGTGCACATTATCGTCTAAATTTTTTATTTATTTAGATGATTCAGCCAGGTCATAGCCT
>JACGCM010001010.1:0-10448 GCA_014058105.1 Kingdonia uniflora | reverse complement strand
AGTTCGCCCATTACCCCGAAATAGGAGACTGTTTTTTTTTTTTTGTAAACTGCCTATATCTGCTATAAATACAAGCATAATAGATTATTCAAATCGGCAATGCTACTATTCTTACTTCTTTACCCTACAGTCACTCAAAAACTTGTAATAACTAATAACATATTAGATTTTACATTAAAACCCTCCTCGAGGTCGTAGTTTTTCTCAGCCTTTACTAAGTTTTCCACGTAAAATCTTACTTGTTTAGGTTATTATTGCACCTTCCTTACGAAAAGTATTGGTGAAGATTATCCTTCTGGAAAACATGCCATTATAGTTTTTTCAAGTCAACAAGGGGATTCAGACAAGGTGATCCTTATTGCCCCTCCTATTTACCATTGCAGAAGAAGTTCTTAGTGGAGGTATTATTTGGCTAAGGGAGAAATATCGTATTCATCTTATGGCTTTTCACAAGGGGGTTCACTGTCCTTCTCATCTTCTATTTGTAGATAACATCATTATCATCTCTAATGGATCAATCAAAGGTCTTAAAGCTTTTAAGAAGCTATTTGAAAGATATCAAGCAGCTATTGGCCAGTAGATAAATCTTAAAAAAAGAAAGCAATTTATGGTGGTATGACAGCTTCTAGGAGGCATCAAGTTCTACCTTTTTCAATATTAGACAAGGTACTTTCCAGTATTAACATAAATATTCACTAAACAATGATACATTATCCAGTATTATCAGAAATATTCTTCTATGTAAGCTTGTATTAAATATGTATACTCTACAGTCTTAAATGATTCAACTTCGATAATTGGCAATGGTTCTGCTATTGACGTCTGTAGGAATAATTAGACTATTATGTGTGTCATTAGTAATATCCCTGCTCTTTCACACCTTCCCTGGAAATCATACAAAGCTCAAATATCAGATATCCTGATTAATGGGATTTGAAATCCAAATCATGAAGTTCTCACTATTCTAAACTTAGCTGGTATTAATTTGAACTCCATCTTCTTAAAATATGTAGGGGTTGATACTAGCATCTACAAGCCTGACATACATGGTGTTTTTAGTGTGAGTACTGCACATGAAAGCCTTATCAACAAGTTCCCTGCACGTTGGTAGAAGAAATATTTTGGAGAAACTGTTATCATCCTAGACACTCTTGATCCAGGAGGATCTGAGTATTTCTTAAACTTTTTTTCAAAGTTTATTCAAATAGACTACACCCCTTTGAGTCTGAATAGACTTTTAAGTCTATTAAAATAAAACACGTCTGAGTAGCTTTATTTAAATAGACTTAATATTTGTTTGAATGCATTTAGTTTTGTTCTAATAGACTTTTAAGTTTATTCGAACAAACACGTGTCTGAGTGCTTTTATTTGAATAAACATTTAACATGTTTCAATAACTTTTTTCTATTTGAACAATGACTTGTTTTGTTCATACAGAAGCGCAATTCAGCCTATTATTTAGTCATTTAAGGGCATATTTTTCCATGTTTTGTAACTAGAAACGTGTAACCCTCATAAAAGGGCGAGGCTAGGCACGATTGAAGGATATTAGATCAAAGAAAGAAACTTTGGCTTTAGAAGAATTTGATTATAATCAATTTGATTAAGAAATTGAAGCTCTAAAGTACAATTCTCTCACCTTTTAATGTGTTCTTCATATTATTCTTCAATTAAGGTTTTCTCAATTCGTATTGTGGATTTAGTGGTACTTATTTTTTAGTAACGATTCTCGGAGGTGTCGTAATTTATGGTCTCTACACGTGACTGGCTCAAGCAAATGGCGGGAGTAGATAGTGATTCTAGTGATGCCAAATCTATCAGGGAGTGATCAATTATTAGTTAGCCAATGAGTCCTATGCATAATCTTCGTGTCAATTTTAAGATTAAAATTTTGGTATTCGACGGTTCAATCGATACCGAAAAGTTATCAATTTTAAGATTAAAATTTCGGTATTCGACGGTTCAATCGATTCCGAAAAGTTGGATAATTTGTTAGATAGGTTAGAAACTTATTTTTCCATTTACGAGAATACTCCAATACTTTGAAAATATTCTTTTCTACATTGAAATTTGCAAGTTGTGGAAATCCTATCAGAAACGTCATGAAGTAGGAAGTTTGAGTTGGAAGGAATTTAAGGTATTAGTAATAAAGCAATTTTATCAGATTGGCTATGAGCAAGAGAGGTGGTTTAAATGGCATAATTTACTCCAAAAGTTTGAGTAATCTGTATAAGAGTACACTATGGCATTTTATAAAAAAGTATTGGTTTTTGACATCGATGTGGACGAGTATGAGGTACTCATAAAGTACATGGGGGGTTTATCAGAATCTATTAGGAGAGAGTTGAAGCTTTATACTTTGGCCAATATTGAAGATGCTATTGCTAAGGCAATTGCTATTGAAGGCTAGTACTTGAAGAGAAACAAAAAAGATGGTAAGAACAAGTCGGGGTACAGGTCTAGTTGGAAAAATGAGCATAATGGATAGTCCAAAGGAGAGGGGTCTTCATCCAAGGAGAATTATTATGGTCATTATAAGGCGAGTGGGCATATTTTAGATAAATTTTAGAAACATCACCTAGAGCTTAGGCCAAAGGAGGGGAAGAGCAAGAAAGAGAGATATGCACTAGCCATAGCGGTTGTTGACCTTCCGGATTTAGATAAATCGAATCTTAAGCTTACACTTACGCTTCACCAGACTATGGCTACCGAGGAGTATAGTTGGGAAGAACTTTTTCATGTCAGTATTGTGGTAAAGTAGAGCATGGTCAAGGCCATTGTTGATCCGGGTAGCCAGAAAAACTTGATTTCTGAGGCATTGGTGAAGAAGATGGGTTTGATTATTATAGTTCATCATAAGCCATATGGTTTGGGGAGGATTCAGAAAGAAGTAGATTTGATTATCACGAAGCAGTATACATTCAAGTTTGCAATCACTAAAATGTTTATTGACGAGGTGACGTGTGAGGTAGCTCCTTTAGATGTATGTCAGGTCATCTTGGGTAGCCCTTATCTTTGGGGCTGAGATGCGATTCATTACCGTAGAGCTCGTAAGTATCGCCTTTGTAAAGGAGGGAAAGAAGTTTCATATCAATACTTGTTAGGAGCATGTCACCGTAAATAATTTAGTAGCGTCGACTCAAGTGAAGTGGTTGGTTAATTCAAGCGGCAAGTTTTTGTTATTGGTACGACCGGTTCAAAAGGGTACGTCAGCTAGAGTGTTGTCTATAATGTCAACGTCTCATATCCAATAAACCGAAATGGGGATGTTGCAAGAGGAGGTTGTAGTACATTATGATCATAAACCATTCCATTTTTAGCTATACAGTCCAAACTATAACAAGCTCGCCAGATGAAGTGGATATTGTATCCCTAACAATTCCCCTTTATTATCATGTATAAGCCAGGAATGGACAAAAAAATGGTTGATAGGTTATCTCGACCCCCTTTACCAACTACTTCCGCTATGTTGTTAGCTATCCAGATATAGCCTATTATTCCATAGGAATATGTTGCAAGATATGATGATCCTAAGGGGCGTAGTGTGTTTCGTCGGAAGTTGTTGCAAGGTAAGACAAATGAGTATGAATTAGATTTATCACCGTTCATGAAGACGTATTTGGTAATTAATGTCGAGCATTTGAAGCTATTTGAGCCGTCTCTTTTAAATGTAGACTCTACAATCGACACTTACCTACCGTCAGTTGATAACTTATGGATGGAAAAAAAAGATCCGTTATAGGATGATAGTATTCTAAAGAGGAAAGTTCATGTTATAAGACAGGGTAGTATTGAGTCGTTCCGAGTTGGGAAGAAATGTCACCTACCTAGCAAGTCAGACTGTTATAGCAGGGAAATAGGCATAGTCGCATTCCCATATCTCCAATTCTAGGTTTAGTAGGAGCTTTAGGCTCATAAAGGGGGGAGCCATGATCTAGAAGGATTTGGGTAGTTTTATTCTAATAGACTTTTAAGTCTATTTGAAGAAACACCTATCTGAGTAGTTATATTCGAATAGACTAATGTCTGTTTGAATTCACTTAGTTTTGTTCGAACAAACTTTTAAGTCTATTCGACCAAATACGTGTCTGAGTGCTTTTATTCGAATAGACATTTAGTCTGTTCGAATAAACTTTTCTATTCGAATAGAGGCGTAATTCAGCCTATTATTTTAGACGTTTAAGGGCATATTAATCCAAGTTTGTAACTAGGAACTTGTAACCCTCATAAAGGGGCACAGCTAGGCAATATTGGAGGATGTTAAATCAATCCAAGTTCTAAAAGAGAGACTTAGGGCTTTAGAGAAATTTAATTGAAATCGATTTGATTAAGCAATTGAAGCTCCAAAAGGGAAATTTCCCACCTTTTTGTGTGATCTTTGTATTATTCTTCAATTAAGGTTTCCTCAATTCGTATTGCGGATTAACTCTAACCTGACTTGGAGAATTATTCAAAATGTTGTTCCAACTGACCAGAAGATTTAATCCAGATCTATTTAGTCGGTATCTTAATGTAGATTATGCAAGTCTGATGGAAAGAATACTAATCATTAATTTTTGGCTGCATTATTTCTAAAAGAATCTGGACTTGGTTAGGAGAATTATTTGGTATCAAAATTGATAAGTGGGAGAAAAAAAATATCATTCAACTCGTAAATCACTACAGCTTTTATGTTGAGGATCTATGGGTGAATGGAGCTATGACTTTTTTAAACTCAATTTGGTTTGTCAGGAACAAAATTAATCATAACAATCCAGCTCCTTCTACTATTTTCATCAAACAATTTATCCATACTGCTATACATGACTTTACATCAAAATTTAAAGGGTTTATGAACAATATCCAAGTAGAAATAGCTCTTCTAAGTAATCTATAAATTAGTTTTAAAAGAAGGAAAGCTCCAATGATTAGATCCTGCATGTGGGAGCTCCTATGGTATGAGGAAGTCAAGATAAGCTGTGATTCCACCACAAACCAAAAACACTCGAAGAGATGCTCTCGAAGATCAACGGCTATATTGATCTCGAACCCTTCAAGAGTCCCGCAAACGGGGACATCCTTCGCAAACAGCAAACTTCAATAAACCTCGGCATCACCCCCCCCCGCTCCCGCACTCCTGATCGCTCCTATCTCAGGAGACTAAGAGCTGCAAACGCCCCAACATTGATAACAGCACCGAAGCTTGCAAGAAGTGACCAAGGCCTGTTTTGCCTATACTCACTGCCCCACTCAACACCCTTCTACCACACATACAGGCATACCCCATTTGGTGCACCCCTTTCCCCATCAAAGTTAGACCAGACGAACGTTACTGTGCAAACCATAAGTGTAACTGTCACCATACAAATAAATACATCGCCCTTCAATGCTCCCTTGAACTTATTTTCAGAGTAGGACGTTTGCACCAATAAATTGCTAATCTTCCAGGCTACCTCGACGAGTCCTTCCTCAAATCTCTATTCACCCCTACTACTGAACAAGCTGAGGTACATATATATAGAGTCAAGTTGATCAAAGTTAACAATATAGACAGTGGACATTCCAAGAGTAACGAAAGCGCGTCGAAGAATGTCACAAGCTCACCTATCAGGAGAAATTTCCTACCCTTTTGCCAGAATCAAGTTGTCACCCTCGACTCGAAGGTATTTCTTTCATCGACTGTGACACTTTACACGTTCGTTTCCCCCATTCCGATCCGTTAGTCATCATGATTAAGATTGAGAACCTCATCCTCCATACAATGCTCGTTGATACTGGGAGTGTAGTTGATATCCTCTTTCTCAACCAATCCAAACCATGAAAAAAATAGACCTCATAACTACTGCCAACATCGAACTAAAAGGTTTCAACGGATCGACAGAAGTCGTTGTTGATCGTATCAGCCTACCCGTCACTACAGGCCCAATACCCTTCAAACCAACTTCATCGTCATTAATAAGAAGTCTGAATACCTCAATATACTCGTACGAGATTTGCTTCACGCCATGCGCGCTATACCTTTGACCTCCCATCAGACCCTTCGATTCAGCAATCATGCGGGTACTTGGAATTTGAAAGGCTCTCAACGCCTTGCCCGCTCCTACGAGCACCCAGAGATCAACCAAACCCAAACACTTGTCAGCCGCCCATAGCAATCACAGCATCTTTCTATCCCCTCGACTTCGACAGATACCACTCCATCCATCAAACCCACTATTTATATTGAACTCGACGATCCTGGTCAAGGTAGATTTCTCGAAACCTTCCTTAATGAATCAAAGAACCTCTAACTTTCCGAGTTCCATCGAACAAATAAAGACATCTTTGCCTGAACATTTCAAAAGATGCCTGGCGTCGACCCCAGCCTGGCCTGCCATCACCTCAATCTCTTCCCCTATTCATCAACAGTAAAACAAAAGAAGCGTATAGTGGCACCACGACTTCGCAAAGCCGTGAACCTCGAAGTAGACAAGCTTATAGTCGCAGGCTTTATCAGAGAAGTGAAGTACGCATACTGGATATCTAACATTGTAGGAGTTCCTAAGAAGAATTGTAAGATCCGAATCTGCGTCGACTTCACAGTCCTCAATAAGAACACACCGAAGGACAGCTTCCCCCTCCCAACTATCTCAGCACTCCTCGATGCCACTGCTGGACATGAGCGTCTATCCATGATGGACGCGGCTTCGGGTTGCAATCGGTACCCCTCCTCCCCGAAGATCAACTTAAAACTTCATTTATAACTGAACAAGGCCTTTACTGTTTCAATGTTATGCCCTTCGGCCTTAAAAATTCTAGTGCCACCTATCAACGCCTTGTAACAACTATGTTCAAACCCTTGCTTGGAAAATCTATCGAAGTCTATATCGAAGATATGTTATGCAAGAGCCTTCAGAAAAGCACCCATATCCAAGACCTCTTAGAAATCTTCTCAATACTTCGCAGTATAATATGAAACTTAACCCGGATAAGTACCAATTTGGCGTGTCATCCAGAAAAATTTTGGGTTGCCTTATCAGTAAACACGCGATAGAGATAGACCCCACCCACATTCGAGCCCTCATAGACATGCCTTCGCCCCAAACTAAGAAAGGCATCCAAAAGTGGCGGGCAGGATAGCTACCCTCAATCGTTTTATTTCTAAATCTTCAGATCGATGTGCCTGGCTCTTTTCCCTCTTACGCGATCAAGGCGTCCAAAAGAAAAAAAGAAAAACAATCCCGATATTGACTGGACCCCTAAGTGCGAACAAGCCTTCCTTTAACTCAAAACTTATCTTGGCCATCCACCAATCATCAACACACCTATCGAAGGTGAAACACTCTTTTTATGCCTTGCCGCCACAAAAACCTCTCACAGTTCAGTGCTCATTCGACTTGATTCCAACATCAAAAAACCTGTATATTTTATCTGGATAACCCTAACCCCCGTAGAAACTTAATATTCAAAACTTGAGAGCTTACTCCTCACACTTTTCTATTCAGCCCGTAAACTCAGCCATATTTTCAGGCTCATCCCATCCGTGTTATTACCGTTTATCCCCTTCGAGAGGTACTTAGCAAAAAGAAAAATTCAGACGAGTGCAACAGTGGTCCGTATACCTTGGCGAACACAAAATTACATTCGAGAAGCAAATATCCCAGAAAGGCCAAGCAGTAGAAGACTTTCTAGCTAACTTCCCAATCGAAGATGTCGACTGGGAAGAACACGAAGATGATTTATCAGAAGATCATCCGAAATAGTAGAACCCTGGAACCCTTTCACCGGCTGGCATTTATTCACAGACGGATCAGCAGGACCTAATGGCTCAGGCATTGCTATTATCTTGGTAACATCCACTAATGACCGCATAAAGAAAGCTATCAAACTGGCCTTTGAATGTTCCAATAACGAAACAGAGTACGAATCCTTGATCTATGGCCTCGACCATACACTCGACCTTGGCATTCCCAAGCTTGAAGTCTTTCTAGATTCCCAACTCGTTCAGAGACACTACACAGGAGAAAACCAAGCTAACGGTCGCATAGCTGACTACACTTTCTTTGTGCGACAGCGTATGGACCGGTTCCCCAAAAGATCTAAAATTACACATTACCCCCGAGGAAAAAATTGACATGCAGATGCCCTCACCTACATAGCAGTTATGCTCGGGTAATCAGAATCTCGGATACTCCATATCAAAGTACTCGAACGCCCAAGTATCGACCAGATGGAAATCAATACCATCAATACTGGGGAGCGAGAGTCACGATCCAGACGATTGGCAAATACCGTTTCTTCATTACCTCAACAACACCACCCTCCCAGATGATCCCAAAGACAAACGGTCCTTGCTAGAAAACTGCCGCAAAATACTATCCACGAAAACCAACTACATCGAAATCCCCAATGGTGTCCTCCTTCGATGCATATCCCAAGCCGAAGCCTCTCAAACCTTAGCCAAATTTTTTGAAGGAACCTGCGGTGCTCATACTGCAGGTCATTCTATAGCCCTTGGAGCTGTTACCCAAGGATTATTTTGGCCGGTATGATAAACAAGCTTTTGACTATGCAAAACACTACGACAAATGCCAGCGTCACGCTCATGACATCCATAGCCCCAGTCAAGACCTCCACTTCAATCAAGTTTTCTGGCCATTCAAAGATGGGCCATCGATCTCATTGGACCCTTCCCAAAAGCTTGGGTAGTAGAGAAAACATCCTCATCGCAACCGATTACTTCACAAAATGGGTCAAAGCGGTACCCCTATGCCGAACCAGAGAAGAAGAAGTTGCCAAATTTCTATGGGAAAACATCATCACTCACTTTGGCCGTCCTCATATGATTCGATGCGATAATGGTCCCCAATTTGTTGGCAGCAAAGTCAGAAACTTCCTCAAAAAACACAACATCATCCTCTCACCCTCCAGACCTTATTATCCTCAGGGCAACGGCCAAGTTGAAGCAATTAACAAAACCATCGTCAATGGTCTTAAGAAGAGAGTCGATGCAAAGAAAGGACGATGGGTTCAAGAGTTACAATACGTCATTTGGGCCTATCGCACAACCCCAAGGAAATCTACAGAATGCACCCCCTACTTCCTAACATATGGAACCGAAGCTGTATTACCAACCCAATTCGAAGTACCCACTCGAGACCCTAACCTCCGAGACAAAGATAATAAGTTCAAACATGCTTACAACATGTTATGGATCGATGAAACCAGAGATCAAGCTATCGTCAACTTTGGCCGGTACCACACATTACTTCAGAAATCTTACAACAAAAGAGATCGACCACAAAATTTCAATATTGGAGATCTGGTACTTTGACATGTCAATCAATCTTCGAGAGCTCAAAATTCTGGCAAGATAGCTGAATCTTGGGAAGGACCATATGTTGTCTATGACAAACATATACAATAAAAGCTTTTTTACCGAACCCTTGGAATACAATGCAATTGGTCTCCAATAACAGGCCATAACTCAAACCATGTACAACAGATGTAATCCAAAATATTCAATAAACAAGTTTTTCAACCATTACTTCATCTCCTACTTCATTTTGAATTTCTTGATTTAACTCAGGTGTCATGTCAACCTTCGACCGACTGATACGTGAAGGTAACCTCGAGATTTTTTCAAGCTCCCAAACTTCGAGCAAACTCGAGGGGAAGAATGGTCGAAAGGCCAGACCCTCAGGGATGTATTGGGATCGATCAGATATTACTTCACTGTGGCTTAGGCCTTCGAAGTCCAGTCCTTTTCTTGATTGACCCTAAGTATCACGTCCACCCTCATCTCGACTGATACTTTGGGGCGATCTTGAATTGCTCAAGTCTCCAATTTCGAGCAAACTCGAGGGGCAAGGATGGTCGAAAGACTGGACCTTCAGCGATATATTGGGGGCGATCAGATATACTTCGTCCAGACTCTGAGACCGTCGAAGTCCAGTCCTTTTCATGGTTACCCGGGAATCATGTCCACCCTCGCCCGACTGGTACTTGGGACGACCTTGAATTGCTCAAGTTTCTAACATTCGAGCAGACTCGAGGGGCAAGGATGGTCGAAAGACCGGACCCTCCGGAATGCGTTAGAGGCGATCATATATTGCTTCGTTGTGGCTTGGAGCTTCGAAGTCTAGTCAATTTTCGGGTTTCCTCTAGGTATCACATTCCCTCGGCCCGACTGATACTTGGAGGCGACCTGGAAATTTTTCAAAATTTCAACATCGCTAAGGCTTTGGCCTTCAATGTCTAGCAAAGCATTCAGAGTTCGATCTATACAATCATCAACACTCCCTAGGTTATGATCACACTATAGTCATTCATACAGATCGAATTTTTACTCAAACAGATCCAATTTCTACACTTTCAAGCAGTAACCGTATACAAAATACTATCTACAATCTATCAAATGCAGAGCACAATCAACATAACTCTTATGATTGGTCCCTTGAATTGCTGCCACTGTTCCTCTATGAATTAT
>JACGCM010000046.1:0-18859 GCA_014058105.1 Kingdonia uniflora | reverse complement strand
AAAGTTTATAACCCGAGTAAGTTTTTGTCGAAGAGTTTTTGATGTGTTGCTCGAATGAACTGTGATTGCATTTATTTTCTACAGGTCGGCTAATCGGTCTTGGGAGAATCCGAGGGATTATATTGATACTTACTCGATTCAGCCGAGGAGTGGGTGAATTATGTTTTCGAGAGTCTTAGTATCAAGAGGAAGAGGAAGAGAAAGACAGATTCCCTCTTTGAAACGTACCCATACGCTGAAGCCATCAAAGAAGGGGAGATGCGAAGGTGGGTTGAAAGTATTCTGAGAAATGGGGGAGAGATGATTTGGCAAGGACTGTTCAGTATGTTCTGAAGGTGAAAAGGGCTTCAAAGCAAGCAACGCCAGGCCCAAAGTGATTAGTAATACTTTGGGACTAGGCCGAGGTAGGTACCAACATAAGCTGAGAATGGGAAAGGCAAGGTTGTACCCGAGTATCCGAAGGTGCAATAGACGAAGGTTATTCAGCGCAAACGGCGCAGGGCGTGGGGAAAGATGATGCGGAGGATGAGGGCAAAGAGATGACGGATGCTAAAATAGAAGATCAGGCTCTGGCCAAGGCTGCCTGCGTCTATGGCCGAACTCTGCGATTGACCCAGATGAGGCTTTGAAAGAAAATGAGAAGAGTATGTTCAGGTAACTTTTTATTATTGTTAGTAAGATTCTAAAATTTTCTTAAGTGCGTCATGCTTCATGAAATACTGACGGTTCGAATACTCAAGCAGACGGATGCTTGGGCGCAGTCCTTCACTACGGCAGTGAAAGTAGGAAAGAGGACTTTATGGGAGGCGATTGACAGTCTGAAACTTGTTTGGGGAAAGAAGTATCATTGTTGTCTGATAATATAAGTTGAAGCGGGATCTGGAGGCTATCAATGATGCGTCAAGAAAAGGATGGAGGGTTAACGTTTTAATCATGAGCAGGTGTTGCATTCGATGCTTGCTGTGAAGGATAAGGAAAAGGCAGAACAGAAGCGCATTATCAGGCACAGTTTGATGGTGAATGTAGAGTTACTGTCAGGCTAAAGGAGTTCAGAAGATATGGATTTTGATCCTGACACTTTAGAAAGCATTCCTATTATCGAAGAACCTTTGGCTAAGGAATCTTTGCAGGCGAAAGAGAGAGAGGTAGAAGTTGCGATTGGGGTGCTGAAGGTGACATGGAAACTTTTGCTGGCAAAGGTAATGTTGCTGGAGCTTCGATTGACGTGATCGCCGATGGTGTAGTTTCGAGACCTTCGACTGAAGGTGCGAAGGCGTCGATGCTGAATAGCCTACTGGGGGTGAGGATGCAACCGTTTCATTGTGAGGTATTTATACTAGAGTGTCATGCCTATTTTTTATGATTTACTGTGGAGTTGTAGTATTTGAACCATGTTTATTTTTTCGTGGGTTGATCTTGGAACTTGATTTGTGTGAACTGCTGTGTTGAAACTGATTTGTGTGAACTTGACCAGTATTGAATGGTTGTGCGAGATTCTTGACATTTGTTCTGAATATGATTTGAATTGAGTTTTTTTAAAACTGCTTCTCTGATATAGATATTGTTCTGAAACATCTTGCATGTGGTGAGATTGAAGATATTTCTGTATACTGACATCTGCGTATGCTGTAAATATCAAATGATTGCAGAGTGATCGAATGTAGAGGGATTTGATAGACTTCGAAGGCCTAAGCCACAACGAAGTGATACGTGGTTGCCCCCAAACATCCTCTAGGGTCTGGTCTCTCGACCATTCGTACCCCCAGAGTTTGCTCGAATGTTAAAAATTTTGAAATTTTTTGAGGTCGCCCCTAATTATCAGTCGGGCGAGGTGACATGATACTTAGAGGAAACCTAGAAATTTACTGGACTTTGAAGACCTAAGCCAAAACAAAGCAATACGTGTTCATCGCCAGCGCATTCTCGAGTGTCCAATCTTTCGACCATTCGTGCCCCTCGAGTCTTCTCAAATGTTGAAAGCTTGAAAATTTCAAGGTCACTCCCAAGTATCAGTCGGGTCGAGGGTTAACATGATACTTTGAGGAAACCTAGAAATTGACTGGAATTCGATGGCTTAAACCAGATTGAAGCATATATGTTCACCCCTAATGCATTCCTGAGGGTCTGGTCTCTCAACTATCCTTACCCCTCGAGTTTGCCCAAAATTGGGAGTTTGAAAAAATTTCAATGTCACCCCCGAGTATTAGTCGGGTCGAAGGGTTGACATGATACCTAGGCTTAACCAATAAATTCACTGAACCTCGACAGCTTTGACGGCCTGATCGAAGCATATCTGTTCGCCCCCAATGCATTCCTGAGGGTCCGGTCTTTTATCCATCCTTGTCCCTCGAGTTTGCTCAAAATTTGGAGTTTGAAAATTTTCAAGGTCGCCCCCGAGTATCTGTCGGGTCAAAGGGTTGACATGATACCCAGGCTTAACAAAGAAATTCAATGGAAAATAGAAGACAAAGCTTAGAAGAAAAAAATGTTTATTGATTATTCTGTGTTTATATCAGATGTACAAGGTGCAGGTCGTGGCCTATTGTATGAGACCAGCTGCATTGTGTTTCACATATTAGGTAGAGGCTCTTCATCTTCTATCATTAGATAGTATGAGCCCTTGTCGGTTTTATCATAAACGATGTAAGGTCCTTCCCAGGATTCGGTTAGCTTACCAGCATTGCGAGGCCTCGTAGATTGGTTGACGAGTTAAAGTATGAGGTTTCCGATATTGAAACTTCGTTGTCGAACTCGCTTGTTGTATGATTTCTGAAGTGATGATTGGTACCGGCAAAGGTTGGCGATGGCTCGGTCTCTGGTTTTGCCGATCCATAACATGTTACATCCGAGTTCAAACTCATTGCCTTTGTTTGGGAGGTTAGGATCTTATGTGGGTACCTCGAATTGAGTAGGGAGCAATGCTTCAGTACCATAGGCCAAAATTAAAGGGGTTTAACCTGTAGATTTTCTTGGTGTTGTTCGATAGGCCCAGAGGACATGCTGTAACTCCTGAACCCATCGACCTTTCTTTGTATCGACTCTTTCCTTGAGACCATCGACTATGGTTTTGTTGATAGCTTCGAATTGACCATTGCCTTGGGGGTAGTAGGGTGTTGAGGGAGAGAGGATGATGTTGTGTTTCTTGAGGAAATTTCTGACTTTGCTTCCAATGAACTGTGGACCATTATCACATCGAATCATATGAGGGTGTCCAAAGCGTGTGATGATATTTTCCCATAGAAATTTGATAACTTCTTTTTCTCTAGTTTAACATAATGGTACAGTTTCGACCCATTTGGTAAAATAATCTGTTGCAACAAGGATGTTTTCTCTGTTACCCGAGGCTTTAGGGAAGGGACCGATAAGATTAATAACCCTTCTTTTGAATGGCCAGGAGACTTGACTGAAATGGAGGTCTTGTGAAGGACTGTGGATGTCATGAGCGAGGCGTTGGCATTTGTCACAGTGTTTGGCGTACTCTTTGGCTTATTTTTTCATGTTTGGCCAGAATAAACCTTGAGAGACGGCTCGAAGGGCCATAAATCGACCAACAGTATGAGTACTGCAGGTACCTTAATGGAGTTCGGCTAGGATGGTAAAGGCCTCGGCTTGGGAGATGCACCGAAGGAGGACGCCATTTGGGGACTTTTGATGTAACTCGTATTTGTGGGTAGTGTATCTGCGACAGTTTTCTAACAACAATCGTTTGGCTTTGGGATCATCTGTGAGTATTGCATTGTTGAAGTAATGGAGAAATGGTGTTCCCCAGTCGTCAGGATCGAGACTCTCGCCCCCAGTGTTGATGGCATTGACTTCCATCTGGTCGATACTTGGGTGTTCGAGTACTTTGATATGGAGGGTTCGAGATTCTGATTGGCATAACATAGTTGTTATGTAGGCGAGGGCATCTGCATGTCGGTTTTCTCCTCGAGGGTAATGAGTGATAGTAGATTTTTTAGGAAAATGGTCCATGAGCTGTCAAATGAAAAGAACATATTCTGCCATGCGGCCGTTAGCTTGATTTTTACATGTGTAATGTCTCTGAACAAGTTAGGAATCTGTGAAAACTGTAAGTTTGGGAATGCCGAAGTCGAGTGCGAGGTCGAGGCCGTGGATAAGAGCTTCATACTCAGCTTCATTATTGAAACATTCAAAGTTTAATTTGACGGCCTTTTCTATTCGATCATTGGTAGGAGTGACCAAGACTATGCCGATCCCTGAACCATTAGGTCCAGCAGATCCATCTGTGAATAAACATTATCCAGTATTAGGGTTCCATGGGTAAGTTGCTTTGGGTTGGTCTTCTGTCAGGTCATCTTCATGTTCTACCCAATTGACATCTTCGACTGGGAAGTCCGCGAGGAAATCTGCTACTGCTTGGTCTTTCTGGATATCTGCTTCTCGAATATAATATCATGTTCACCAAGATAAACAGACCATTGTTGTACTCGTCTGGATTTTTCTTTTTTGCTGAACACTTCTCGAAAGGGGTAGCTTGTTATAATACGGATGGGGTAAACTTAAAAATATGGTTTAAGTTTGTGGGTCGAATAAATGAGGGTGAGGAGCAAAAGCTCAAGTTTGAATACCGAGTTTCTATGGGTGTAAGAGTTTTGTTGATGAAATATATAGGTTTTTCAATGTTTGAGTCGAGTTGAATGAGAACTGAACTGATGGAAGTATCTGTAATAGCGAGATATAAAGATAGTGTCTCACCTTCGATAGGGGTGCTGATAATGGGTGGTCAACCAAGATAAATTTGAGTTTGAGGAAGGCCTGTTCACATTCGGGTATCCAGTTGATCTCAGGGCTATTTTCTTTTTGCTTTGTATACGCCTTGGTCACGTAATAGAGAAAAGAGCCAAGCACAACGGTCTGAGGATTTGGAAATAAAATGGTTGAGGGCCGCTATCTTGCCAGCCACCTTTTAGACATCTTTTTTGGTTTTGGGCAAAGGTATGTCGATGAGGGCTCGAATATGGGTGGGGTCGATCTCGATACCTCGTTTGCTGATAAGATGGCCTAAATTTTTTCCAGACGAAATACCAAATTGGCATTTGTCTGGGTTAAGTTTCATGTTGTATGTTCGAAGTATTGAAAAGACGTCGGTTAGGTCTTGGATATGGGTCTGTTTTTGGAGGCTCTTGCATAACATGTCGTCAATGTAGACTTTGACTGACTTGCCAAGCAAGGGTTTAAATATGGTTGTGACAAGGCATTGATAGGTGGAACCCGCATTTTTAAGGCCGAAGAGCATGACGTTAAAACAGTAAAGGCTTTATTCAGTGATAAAGGAAGTTTTAAGTTGATCTTTGATGAGAAGGGGTACCTGATTGTAACCTAAAGCCGCGTCCATCATTGACAGGCGTTCATGTCCAGCTGTGGCATCGAGGAGGATTGAGATGACCGAGAGGAGGAAACTGTCCTTCGGTGTGTGTTTGTTGAGATCTATGAAATCGACACAGAATAAGATCTTGTCGTTCTTTTTGGGAACTGCAACAATGTTTGATATCCAATCAACATAGTTCACTTCTCTGATGAAACCTGCAGCTATAAGCTTGTCGACTTTGAGATTTACTGCTTCTCGAAGGCGTAGTGCCAAGGTACGCTTCTTCTATTAAACTGCTAAATAGGTAGGAATGAGATCGAGGCGGTGGCATGCCAAACAAGGGTCGACACCGGGCATCTCCTGGAACGTCTATACAAAGGCATCTCTGTTTGCTCGAAGGAAGTCTGAGAGCTCGAGGCGTTCTGCCTCATCTAGAAAAGTTCCAATAAATGTACCTAGACCAGAACCATCGAGTTCGATATAAATAGTGGGTTCGATGGGTGAGGTGGTATCTGTCGAAGGTGTGGGGATAAAGAGGGACAGTGATTATTATGGGCGACTGACGAGTCTTCGGGTCTAATCGATTTTCAGATGCCCGCATGAACGGGCGAGGCATTGAGAGTCTTTTAAATTCCAAGTTCCCAAGGGGGTGGTAAAATGAAGGGTTTGATGATATGTCGAAGGTATGGCACGCATGGCATGGAGCCAGTTGCGTCCGAGGATACCGAGGTATTCTGACTTCTTATCGATGATAAGAAAACTGGTTTAAAGTGTGACTGGGCAGGTAGTAACTGGGAGGCTAATTCGTCCAATAACAACTTCAATAGCCCCATTAAAATCTTTGAGTTCGACATTGCAGCAGTTATGAGGTCAGTTTTGTTCATGGTTTGGACAGTTTAGAGGAAAATGACATTAGGTGCACTTCCTGTGTCTATGAGCATTATGTGGAGGACTAGGTTTTTGATCTTAATCATGATGACTAATAGGTCAGAATAGGAAAAATGGATATGGGATGTATCACAGTCGATGAAAGAGATGCCTTCCGGTTGCGGGGAGAGGCTTGATCCTGGCAGGAGAACGGGTAGCTTCTCATGGTAGGTGAGTTTGGAGCATTCTGCGATACGCTTGCGTTTTCTCTTGGTACGACCACTATCTATGTTGTTGACTTCGATGAAGTGTATTCGATAGATATGTACCTCAGTCGGGTCGGCAACGGGGGTAGGTTGAGGTTTGAGGTATGACCTGTCAAGGTAACTGGGAAGGTCGGTAGCATACTGATGTTGACGAACTGCTTTGAGGATGACTTCAAGGGAGTGCTGCAAGGCGAAGCATTATTTGGTGTGGTGACAGTTATACTTGTGATTGGCGTAGTAGGGTTCACCTGTTTTGACTTCGATAGGGAAAGGGATACGCCAAATGAGGTCTGCCTGTATATGTGGTAGAAGGGTGCTGAGAGGGGGAGTAAGTGTGGGTAGGACCGGGCTTCAGTCTCTTTTTGTGAGACTCAACATTGTTGCCATTATGATGGCGTTTGCGGCTCTCAGTCTCCTGTGAGACAGGAGCGATCAGGGGTGTAGGTGTAGAAGGTGGGCCTTGTCGAGGTTTATTGAAGTTGGTGGTTGAAGGTTGCCCCTGTTTACGAGATTCGTAGAGGTTCTCGAGGTCGATATAGCCATTGACTTTCGAGAGCATATCCTCGAGGGTTCGAGGTTTGTGGAGGACCAGATACTCTTTCACACGACAGTGATTTGGTAAGGCATCTAAGTACGCGAGCACGACATTCACGCAGTCAAGGTTCTCGACTTTCTGTGATTTATTGAGAAACCTCTTGGTGAAGGCTTCGAGTGTTTCACTGCTGGATTTTCTAAAATTAAACAGGGCATCGACTCTGACTTCTCTGTCTTTATTGAAATCAAACTGGGCGATAAAAAGCTGTGATAGTTGCTCAAAGCTCTAGATCGAGCCATTAGGGAGATTGTGATACTATCGAAGGGGGCTATCAGTAAGGCTGGTGAGAAAGAGGCAGCATAGCAGGTAGTCGGCTGTAGAATAGAGGCTCAGAGCATTTTGGTATTCGATAATGTGCGGTTAAGGGTCTGTGTTGCGGTATTTGCTGAGTTTGGGGGCACAAAAATTGGGGGGTATCTCGATAGTGAGACATTTGGGGCAAAAGGGGTTATTCAGTCGACTCTAGGAGTTGGGAGTTGGGCTCACGCTGACGCGAATAACAGGTTGTATTTTGTGGTCGAAGTTCTGTTGTGCAGCATAGGCAAGGTGAGGGGGAGAATGAGGGATTCGAGGATGGTAAGGTCGAGTGAGTGGTATATCTTCGGTACTGCGTTCCCCGAGACATTCTTGAGTGGGGTGGCATTTGAGGTGTCACAAGGATTGAAGGGTGGAGTCAGAGGAATCTTCTATGGGGTGAATGTTGAGATAGATAAAGCGAGTAGGGGGAATAGTGTGGGGAGCCCCCTCGGCGCCAATATTAATTGAGGGTACTTCGAGATTTGGTAAGGGCCCTAGACGGGCGCAGGCTGACACGCGTGACGGGTCTGGTACTTGGGATGATCGAGCAGCTTTTAAAGACTGTAGTCTCTGCAACTCTCAGACGGTGTTACGTAACTTGTTAATCACCCAGTTCTGTATGTTGGCATCGTCCAGGCGGTGATTCCATTCAGCTTTAAGCTCCAGCCGGTGCTTTTCACGTTCCTGGAGAGGTTGTGCATGATGGCGCTCCTTGGCTTGAGTAAATTGTTGAGAAAGTAAGGCTATTGGGCGGCCACTCCGTCAATGGAGTTGCCGGCATGGGTTGAACTGGAATGGAGGGTGGGTGCCATTAAGAATAATTTGTGAGGTTGAGGACAAAAGGAGGGGAAAAAGAAAGGGAGATTGGTAGGGTGAGAAGCACAGACAACACCAAATGTAGGGGCCTAACTTCGGGCAGAGGGGAAGTCGGCTCTTACACCACAAGATTTATCCTTAATCGGAGGATTCAAGCATATAATCTATAGTATACGTAATCTACCGGCAATATACTTGTGTAGAGGCCCAAATGTGACGCTCTACGACCTCTGATGATGATTTTTAAGAGAATTTATATTACTGATGAGTATTCGAAGGTTCTAGTACTGTGGGTTTTACAGGATAATCGAAGGTAAACTGTAAGGGCTCAAGGGAGGGATTTTGTAACCCCTCCTTGGTTCCCCATCTCTCCTATTTATAGAACATAGGAAAGGCTGAGTCACCAAGGTTAGGTCACATTATAAGGGTACCGTCTGGATATTGAGCGGGTATTCCAGAATGGGTATGGGTGCCGAAAATGTTGGAATTGTAACTGTAGTAGTTGTTGGGTCTGTTTCTGTACTCTGACACTGTACCAGTGGTTGTGTCTGATACTGTAGCTGCAAGGACCAACAATGCCACCGTCTTGTCTAGTGAGATGGTTGTCTGTTCTGCCATACTTCGACCATGTACGGATATGGTCGAAGTATTTCTGATGCGATGTGGGGTTTGTCTTCGAGGCTTCGTCTTCGGATAATCTTTTGGAGACTTGTTTGGGGATATGATGAGCTTCGAGATATTCGAGTAGGCTTTGATGTAGCCTTTGAGTATTTAACTGGGTTAGAAGGCTGTGAGTAGGCTACTACATCATCCATGGCCTTTAAGTGTTGGAGCTTATCAACCTCATCGAGAAGAGGTCGAATACGATCGCTGTAGCTCTTTGCTTTGCTTTGTTATTGGTTTTAGGGTTTGTAGGAATTTAGTTATGCAAAATTAGAGGTTTGATTTGATTAGGGTTTGGGTGAATTGGACATTGATATTAGGGTAATGTATGAAATTGGAATTCAGCTTAATAACATTAATCATTACTGTGTCAAAGGACATTGAAATTGATATGCGGGAATGTTAAATTTTGATTGAAAGATTGTTGGGTTTAAGTTAATGAAGGAATTGGGAGAGAGTAGAAAAATCATTTAGTTTTCACAATGGGATGTTGGTGTGGGATTATCAGGTCTTAGTTATGTGGGATCATGACTTCCTTAAAAGCCAGAGTCGTCATTGGTATAGTTCGTGATGGCCTTCAGTTTTGTCCATGTGTCACTAACAATAGGTTTGATTTCAAGTTGCTCCAAACATGTAGCCATTTTCCCGAGCGTCTTTCACTGTTGAACATGGACCTGATCCTCCCATTGCACTCAGAATGTATCCAAACATTGGAGCATCCTTTCTCTCACGAGGGAGACATTGTGTGCCTACCTAATCTAAAAAGTGGGGGACAAATGATGTTTACTTTTGTTACTAGTAGTGATTTAGTTTTCATCGAGGGAGATGGATATGTTTAAGTATAATTTGATTCGGCCATGAACATTGCTTAAAGCGAGGGACAAAATGTATCCAACTTTGATTCGGCCATGATATCCACATTGTCATAGTCACGGGTAGCACCGAAGGCGCGTTGACATTGTTATTGTGGCGAGCCATGGGTAGTACTAGCTTTTTATTAATAAGAAAAATAAGTCCATACCCAAAGTCAATGGAGTCAAAGTAGGGGCCCAAGGCAAAATTAAAAAGAGAAGGACCCTATCAAAGGATGATGCAAACACAAAAATCCCAGTTGACTCAGCTTGTTTTCAAGAAAATAAATAAATTGTAACGACCCAAAATAACTATGATGAGGATTTTATGGAATATCCTCGATATATGTACTTTGTATAAAGTTAATAAATATTATATATTATTATAGCACTAGCATTGTATTGATCTCGGTCTTATGATTCCGTAACCCATTTCAAAATGCAAATTCGAGGTCGCACGCTTAAGGTGTACAAGAAATACGACCAAGGGTAAACTAAGAAATATATAAGATTTGGGTAGAATGCCATTTTGTATTGTACACGAGGGTACTTTAAGCTTTATGTGTCACCATATTAGATTGGTGGTAATACCAAAATACTCCACCATAGGTCTTATGTGTTAACAAATTAGGACTTTAAGTTGACACATATGACCTCTTATGCAATAAAAACATTCTAGACCAACACATCATCATTCTTCTCCTCATTCTTATAATTTTAGGCCTAATGTTAAGAGAAAATCAGTCGATCTTAGAGATTGAAAGTAAGGAAAAATTTATTAAAGTGTAACAAAAACTATAGTTTTCAAGGGGGAAAAAATCTCAAACCAAGATAATATATGGAATTTTTAGGTTGATAGTGTGTTTACTTTTCAACTCATGTTAGGTTGCATTTAAATTTTATCTAGTATTTGTATAATTGTCACATATGTTATGCATACTTGATTTACTTATTAACGAGTTAGTAAAGTGATACATATAGAGTGTCTAGGCTTGGGCCAGGAGGGTCTCTTAACGCCTTCTTTTTCCTTCTCATTGGAGTTATTTCACAGATACTTGCCATGGTAAGGAAAAAGGGGGGAACAAGCACACTTGGAGACCGCAGTACAACAAAGAGTATGGAATTCTGTTTACTCACTTTAAATTAAGTATCCATTTCCCTCCTTTTCCTGCTAGGATTGGAAATCCTATATTTTACATATCCATACGATTGAGTCCATGGGTTTCCAAAATAGTGTAAAAAGGAGTGCTTTGAATCATTGCTATTTGACTCGGACCTGTTCTAAAAAATCATGGTACTTCTAATTGTTTGTTGACATGGACAAAGTCAGGGAATACCTCTAAAATGATTTCAATATTGGACCTTTGACATATAATAGTTATGAATTGAATCTCTTTAGAAAGAAAATCATTTGTCTCATGGTAGCATGCTCTAGTCCCCTTACAAAACTTTCGTTATTAGGTTAGCCATACACTTTACAAGTTTTTAGAGATTCACATGGCATCATAAAATGATAAAAGTCTTGGATAAGAATCTACAACGCACTAGAACACCCTTGTCGATGATCTTTTACTCTGATAACATCTAGGGTTCCTCGAACAATGTGATATATCATACCGGGTAAATCCTTAACCCTTCTTCCTCTTACTAAGACTACAAAATGTTCTTGTGAATTATGGCCAATACGAGGTATATATGCAATAATTTCAAATTTGGTGGTTAATCAGACTCTGGCAACTTTACGTAAGGCAAAGTTTAGTTTTTTTGGGGTGATAGTGGAAAAGTTAACAGATAAGCTATCCTTACTGTCACTCTACAGAACCATACATGAGATTTTTACCTCATACGGCTCCTCGTTTAACTCTTTCAAAGTTATCAGATCCTTTTCCTCATTCAAAAATCTCCTCCCTTCATCAACTCCGTCCCTAAGAGTAACTGGGACCAATTCAATCACGTTTTTAAGTTCCAATTAAAAACTTTTCATTTTTGATTATTTTTAAAGGAGGAGATTATTCTTTTTACCCAACATATACGAATCCAGCGATGATATTAATCTTATAATAAGTAATAAGAATAAGTAATAAGAACAAGAGATCTTCCTCAATCAATTCCTTTGCCCCTCATTCTTCAAGAATCAGAAAGATCCTTTCGAGTTTTAATTTGTTCATTTGGAATCTGGGATCTTTTCTTCTACTTATTATTTCCCTCTTTTTTCTTTTTATTCCCTTCTATAATTCCTTAAGCCCCATAGGTTTTATCCTGTGGGATCTGACCCATTTAATCATCGAGCGAAGGGTACAAAATAAAGAAGATGGATTTTTTTAATCAAAAGTACTGTGAATTCTTCAGTTTTTTTCTCCTCCTCTATCCCATAGGTACAACGTTTAAATCAATAGAGAAACATTTCCTCTGTATGAATCGATATTATCACATTCCATTTCCTTCCCGATACCCCCAAAGAAAATCTTGAATTGGATCCCAAATTGACGAGTTAGCATGAGCTTATCCATGCGGTTATGCACTCTTCGAATAAGAATTCATTTTCTGAAAGATCCAGGCTTTCGTCTTTGGTGGGTCATCCGAGATCATTTCGATGACCCATGGTGTGTTGAAGGGATATCTATATGATCCGATCGATTTTGAAAGGCCCGCAGTATGAATAGAACTAGGAAAAGTATATATAAAAGACATTTCTTTTAAATTATATTAGTATTAGTTACTAATCTTGGCTTGGTGAATCCTTTCTTCCGTCATGAACTTTTGGCACCAGTTCTCCATTTTGTCTCTGTGGACTAAGGAGAAAGGGGGGGGGGGGGGGCTCAGCGGAAAGAGGACTGTTTCATGATTGAAGAAAGGAGGCCAACATGTTTCAAATATACAACATGGATTTTAGCAATACAATGTAGTTGGTTAGACCCTCATGTCGATTCGAATGAATCAGCCTTTCCCCTGAGGTAAATCTTTGCCTGCTGGGTAGGGCTGCAACTTTTGTCCGAACTTCCAATTTTTTTCGAAATTCGATCCGATTTTTCCGATTTTGGAACTCAATTTTACAGTTCCGATTTCCGAAAATCCGATTTCCGATTTTTTTCGAAAAAATTCGGATCGGAATCGGATAGGCTTCTGTAATTCCGAAATTCCGATTTTTCCGAAAATAACGGATCCGATTTTTCCGAATACTATTATTCCGATTTTTCCAAAAATAACCGATCCGATTTTTCCGAATCCAAAATATCAAAATAATTTATTCCGAAAATTCCGAATTTTGTTCCGAATTCCGAAATTCCGAAAATTCCGAAAAATTTCGGATTCGGATTTATTTTGGCAGTTCCGAAAAAAATCGGATCGGATCGGAACAGGTTTTCTAGTTCGGAAAAAAATCGGAAAAATTCCGAACCCCTCTATTTCCGATCCGATCCGATCCGAAAACAAGCCTACTGCTGGGTAATAGGATAACAAGTTAAAAATTATGTCTCAATAGGACATGTATTTATATTACTATGAAATTCTCAAATAAAATGGTGGGGTTACCATTTTTTTTTATAGTGGTGAATCTTGTATGTATTCCTAAGAGAAGGAATTCGTCTATTTTTTAGGTCTCAAAGGGACATGGAAACACATAAGAACTCCTGAGTGGAAATTGAAAAGAGATGTAGTTCCAATTCCTTCATAAATGGTAAGATCTTTGGTTCATGAAGAAGGGGTTGATTCGTATCATCTTGACTTGGCTCAACTTCTTCTCTTTTCTTAACACTGAGTCGGGTTCTTCTCATACCACATCGAATAGAACATGCTGAGCAAAATCTTCTTTATGTAAAATCTATGGATTTAGATTGGAAAAATCGTACGAATTTTATAAAACTATGTGCTATGGCTTGAATTCGCAGTTAATCCTATTTACGATAGGGGCAGTTGACAATTAAATCTAATTTTTTCCATTCTTTTCGTATCCGTAATAGTACGAAAATAAGGCCCGGCTCCAAGTTGCTTAGGAATAGTGGCGCCGAGTTTCTCGGCCCTTTGCCTTAGGATGAGTCAGTTCTATTTCTCGATGGGGGCAGGGAAGGGATATAACTCAGTGGTAGAGTATCACCTTGACTTGGTAAAAGTCATTAGTTCAAGCCTGATTATCTCTAAACACAATGTGAGTTTTTCTATTTTAACTGGCTCCCTCACCGTGATCGAATGAGAATAGATAAGAGGCTCATGGGATTGACGGGAGGGGGTAGGGATGACTATATTTCTGGGAGTGAACTCTAGGCGAATATGAGGCATATGGATACAAGTTATGCCTTGGCATGAATGATAATTCTGAATCTACTTTATCTGCGAATAAGGAAACTATAAGTAATACAACTATGAATCTCATGGAGAGATCGATCCTGGCTCAGGATGAACGTTGGCGGTATGCTTAACACATACAAGTCGGATGGGAAGTGGTATTTCCAGTAGTAGACGGGTGAGTAACGCATAAGAACCTGCCCTTGGGAGGGGAACAACACCTAAAAACGACTGCTAATTCCTTGCAGGCTGAGGAGCAGAAGGAGAAATCCACTTGAGGAGGGGCTCGCGTCTGATTAGCAAGTTGGTGAGGTAATAGCTTACCAAGGTGATGATTAGTACCTAGTTTGAGAGGATGATCAACCACATTGGTACTGAGGTACGGCTTAGACTCCCATGGAAGGCAACAGTGGGGAATTTTCTATAATATGTAAAAGCCTGATGGAGCAATGTCACATGGAGGTCTAAGGCCCACGGGTCATGAACTTCTTTTCTCGTAGAAGAAGCAATGATGGTATCTGGGGAATAAGCATTGACTAACTCCGTGCGAGCAGCCGTGGTAAGACAGAGGATGCAAGCATTATCTGGAATGATTGGGCGTAAAGCATCTGTAGGTGGATTTTCGTGTTCGCCATCAAATTCTAGGGCTCAACCCTGGATAGGTGGTGGAAACAACCAAGCTGGAGTACTGTAGGGGTAGAGGGAATTTTTGGTAGAGCGGTGAAATGCATAGAGATCAGAAAGAACACTAACGATAAAAGTACTTTA
This sequence comes from Kingdonia uniflora, assembly GCA_014058105.1. NCBI lineage: Eukaryota > Viridiplantae > Streptophyta > Magnoliopsida > Ranunculales > Circaeasteraceae > Kingdonia > Kingdonia uniflora. The sequence continues at coordinate 4,126 of JACGCM010000046.1, read as the reverse complement.
CTGGGCCGACATTGACACTGAGAGTCAAAAGCTAGGGGAACGAATAGGATTAGATACCCCAGTTGTCCTAGCCATAAACAATGGATACTAGGCGTTGTGCATATCAACCTGTGTAGTGCTATAGCTAAAGGGTTCAGTATCCCACTTGGGGAGTACGTTTGCATAAATAAAACTCAAAGGAATTGATGGGGCCCCGCACAAGCGGTGGAGTATGTAGTTTAAGTGGATGCAAAGCAAAGAACCTTACCTGGTCTTGACATGTCGCGAATCCTCTTAAAAGATAGGGGTGCCCTTTGGGAACGCGAATACAGGTGGTGTATGGCTGTCGTCAGCTCATGCCATAAGGTGTTAGGTTAGGTTTTGCAACGAGCGCAACCCTCGTGTTTAGTTTCCACCCTTGGGTTTGGAGCCCTGAACACACTACCAGTGATAAGCTGGAGGAAGGTGAGGATGACGTCAAGTCATCATACCCCTTATGCCCTAGGAAATACACTTGCTACAATGGCCAGGACAAAGGGTCACGATCCCACGAGGGTGAGCTAACCCGAAAAACCTATCCTCAATTTAGATTGCAGGGCTAGTGACTGGGGAAAAGTTGTAACAAGGTAGCCGTACTTGAAGGTGCGGTTGGATCACCTATATATATAGGGTGAGGATCCGTGGCCACCCCCCCCCCCCCTTATGACACCGCATAAACCACCCAACTAGAACCACACATCTCATATATTTGAGTGGCTGAGAACGAAATGGGTAGTTGGGGCAACCTGGTAACCGGTGAGGTATCGGTTACCAGGTCAAACAATTTCTAACCGGTTATAATTTAACTTTTAACCCCTCTCTCTCCCCCCAATTATCATTTTTTTCTCTCTCCCCCTTTTTTGCTTTTTTTCTCTCTATCTTCCTCATTGATGATCAAATCCACAGTTCTTGAGGCCATTTTGGGTACCATAAATTAGACCAAACGATCACCACTATGCCATGTGTCTTTACTCCCTCTGATTTTAATATTGTTGGTCTTACTCCGTGAAGGGAACCGTTGTTTCTCCCCTAGGGTTTGATATTTTTATTTAGGGTTTTGTTGTATTTCCTTTAATGTATTGTTACTAGGGTAGGGATTTAATTTATTTGTAGTTTGTTTTGTTTGAGAAAATCCTTTGATGTTGTATGGAACTGTACATGTTGTTGTTGTTGAAGAATGTTATTTTTTTTGGGGGGGGGGGGGGGGGGGGGGGGGGGAAATTAACTTCTTGTGATGGGTTAGAATCTGTAACACATACATTTATTACCAGATCTAGGCTAAAGTATTTACGGAAAAATTAAAATTTGTTACTCAATTAAATGGTTTGATACTTTCGAATCAAACTGATTTCCATTAATGTATTGTATTTTTGAAATTTTCTCTATTTAGTATCGGAATTGTAATAATCTAATAGTAGGTAGACATATCACAAATTACTAGTGAGAGTTGATATCATCATTTGGATTTGTTATTAAATTGCGAAGGAAGATAAAGGGTTTTTTAAGTTTCGATACAAAAAGGTTTCTGAAACTGTTTATTTTTGTTCTTCCTCTTTTATTTTTACCTTGTTTTTGTTTTTTTGTTTTGGTTCTCGTTTGAAGAGATTATGTTTTGGAAAAATCAGTTATCCAAAATTGGAGTAATGGAACTCAACTTTCCGTAACTGTTGTTACAGAATCTAATCATTTTGTTTCTTTGTTTCGAAAAATAATATTTTCGTTAATCAATTTCAAAATTTATGATTTTTCGTTACTGTACGTTCGAATTAATGATTTCTGATACAGAGTTATACATGATTTCAGCATCATTTCTACTTTGTCTTGCAGGAAAGGGAATGCGATGCTTTAAAGAGGTAGGCCTCCGAGCTGGATGGTGCACTTTAGTCGAAGACCGGGCTAGATGAGGCTTTCGAAAGTGTTATATAGCCCTCACTTTTTTTGAGCTAAAAGTTTAGGATCCCTTTCATAGTGGATTTGTAAATTTTGATCATTTTATTATCCCTCTCGTAGTGAATATTATCCCTAAACACAAATCAAACTACGCTCATGCTAAGGAGTGAGAGATAACGGCTGATTATTTATTCTTTTTTGAGCAAGATGCGAAAGAGACCTTAGCAAGCTTTTACAAGCGTTTCCTACAGGAAATAAGGGAAATTGGTAACTCAGATCCTAAAATTGTCGTTCCAGCATTCACTTCTGCACTCCACATCGATTCTAAAGTTTGAAAAGAACTTACCTTGCACAAACCCAAAGCATTGACATAAATGATCGACGTTGTTAATAACTACATCGAATTGGAATGATCTAAAAAGGATAAGATAAAAAGCTCCTCAGTCATTCATTTCAACAAAGCGTTTTCACCACTACCTCTGAAGTCAGCAAATAATGTGACTCTCAAACAGTGTAGAAGGAATACCGATAACGTCAGGAAGAGTAATGGATAACTAGACAGACCCGTTCCAGTCTTGCCTCCTATGACAACCATACTCTCCGTTATCTTACCATCGATAAAGAGGGACGATTTGTTTTGAAAACATAGGCAATTCCTGACGTACTCAACAAACCCTTATGCCAGTATCACAATGTACATAGCCATGAAACTGACAACTCTTACTCTTTGATACAGATCTTTCACTATATTCTACTCACAGGACGACTTCACAAGTATGTAATCGACGTCCAGAAGTTCCTCGAGGAGGAAACTAACAGAAAATAAGTCGAACAAGAATAAGGACAGGGCCAAGCTCACCATCTTTACATGATCAAAATTGTGAAGGAAAAGAAGATAAAGAAAGACGATAGCCTTACACCTTATGCAAGATGACCTTATCAGACAAATCAACAAAACTTCTTCCCAGCTTCAAGAAAGATAAACTTCCCTATCATATTTTTTTTGATGACTGCGACACTAACCATGTCAAATACCCTTATGATGACCCACTAGTCATAATGCTCAAAGTTGGTCAGGACTACCTACGTACACTTCTTGTTGATACTGGAAACACAGCAGACATTTTGTTTAAAAGAGCTATTGATGTTCTAGGCTTCAAGGATTCTGTCAAAGCTTTAATAACAACCATCACAAGGTTTAGCAGTTCCAAAGAATCTGCCACAGAATAAATCACGCTGCCAGTTCAAGCGGGACCAGAAACCACTTTTGTCAAATTCATTGTCATAGATGCTAAATCAAAGTATTTATAGGTCAAAAGTGGCTATATTCTATTAAGGCAGTACCATCGATATATCATCTGGCCTTGTGATTTCCAATAGATCACGGAGTTTATGAAATCAAAGGGAGTCAAGCTGTAGCGCGTATGTGTGAAAATACTATAACCAACTCTCAAACAGTAAAACTCCTAAAGGCATAACAATTACACTAGGAGCCACCTCCAACATTCAAACAACATGACACGGAGGCGGTTAAATCTATCGAACTTGATGGACCGGGAAGAAATTCCTTTATTGCCTCAAAACTATCTTCTAACAAAAAAGAGACCTTGCTACAGCTTTTAACGAAAAATATTGATATCTTTGCATGGTTTTTTTAAGAAATGCCCGGCATCGATCCCTCGATAGCATGCCACAAGTTCAACCTCCTTCCAGATAATAAAGTAGTTGTGTAGAAGCGTCACAATTTAACCTCTCACCTTCGTGAAGCAGTTAATGAAGAAATAGATAAATTCCTTTGCGTAGGATTCATTCGAGAAGCCAAATATCCCAAATAGGTCTCAAATATTGTGGCAGCCCTAAAGAAAATAACAAAATTAGGGTTTGTGTCGACTTTACAGAGCTAAACAAGTACGCACTAAAGGATAATTTTCCTCTCCCTCTAATCTCTCAACACCTCAACTCTGTAACAGGGCACGAACTTCTCTCAATGATGGATGCAGCTTCCGATTATAATCAGGTTCCTCTTGCCGAAGAAGACAAAGAAAATACAATTTTGTCATAGAAAGAGGTCTATACTATTATACAGTTATGACTTTGGGATTAAAGAATGCAGGAGCCACATATCATTGACTTGTCACTAAAATGTTTAAAGATCATTTGGGTAAAATCATGGAAGTATACATCGACGATACGATCTACAAAAGCTTAAAGCGAGAAT